>CM052448.1:13977911-14033023 GCA_028533085.1 Varecia variegata | reverse complement strand
CAAGACCCCAGATGTGACATCCGTCCAGGTAAGAGGCTTGTCCTGTCCCCTACTGTGTCCCAAGGGTTTAGAATATGCTCAAAAAACAGTAGGAACTCAATTAATATTGATACATTAGTTAATTAATGACCGGGGAGAGGGTGTGAATAAATTCTAGAGGTACCTATGTCCTGGAACATAGGGAAGAGAGCCACGTTCAACAGGTAATATTCCCTACTCCCCCGTTCCATCTTTAAATGAGAGGGTCTTCTATGAGCCTTCAACATCAGTTTCCTTTATCCTCAAAGTGCTTGCAGAACCCCTGTTGGAATCTACTGTATAGGGAGATGTGACCCTCAACTTTCCCCGATAGCTGTCAAGGATTTTTGTCTCTTTGGTGCTCTTTTTCTTTTGACGTGTGGATGTCAGATCTTGGGAAGGATTTAAATACCACACTACTGGGAGTACCTAAGTCTGTCTGGGAGATGTTTCAGTCTAAGGAGGTTCTGTACAACACAAAACAATGGTAAGAACACTGCATGCAAGTCCCAAAGAGAAACATCAAAAAAAAAAATTGTTGGCTGGTCTGATGGTAGAGGGTTATCAGAACTTATTAACATTAGTATCACTAAAGTTGGTATAAAACTCCTCAGTGCTAAATTTGACTGGCTTTTAAAAAAATACATAAATAAAATTGTTCATTCTGCTTTTTTAAAGAGCAGCCCCAACTTTTGGGAGAGATAATGACAGATCTGAAGATGGACATGGGTAAGGGTTTGGAGATGGCTGTAAGGTAGGCGGGAATGTCAGTTGTTATGTTGACCAGGGGATACTGAATTGAAAGGGGGTTGAATAAGATGTGGTTACGTGTACAAAGACACGGGATTCATAGACTTTGGGAGCATTTTACAGCTCTGATCTGGACATGGTACCACCTGCTCTCACGATACCAAAGACATCGTGATGTCAATACGGTTTCCTATGAGTCTCCAAGGCACTGCTCTGTATCATTTCTACACTGTCCAGGGAACACGGGTCGCCATGAGTCCAAAGGGTGGGTCCCAGTTCCAGTAATGCTATTGCCCTTGGACTTGGTACTCAAGATTTTCCGTGTGTTCTGCTCCCCGTAAGAAGAGTGGTGTAAGTTGGATCATTTGCTGACCTACAGCTCCTTACATCAGAAGGCACGGACCTGGGGGCCATCTGGGAGGGTCTTGTACTTCTCAGGATCCTCCAGTGGTGTCTCATTCATACTCACGTCCACTGATCCCACAGATACTTAGTGATGTCCACCCCACTAGGTGCTGGGGACAGAGTGGGGAACCAAGCAGACTCAGTCCTGCCCTCGTGGAGGTCATGCCTGGTGGGAGATGCAGACACTGATTAAACCCAACACAAAGCCGCAACTGACAAAAGCTCAGACTCAGGATGGAATAAGTGCCTATAACAGGGAGAGGTCAGGGGGAGCTTCCTTCATGGTGAAAATGAGCCGAGATCGAGGGGAAGAGTCGACTGCTGGAAGGAGAGAAGACGGCAGAGGCAAACATTCCAAACAGAGGGGACAGAATACACAGATGTCCTATAGTGTGTGGCAGCCTGGAGAGGACCACAGATTACAAGAAAGGGGAAAGAAACAGAGAATAAAGGATGAGACAACCATGTTAGATGAAGTCTGTCCTAAAGACAGTGGGAAACCACTGAGGGGCTTTTAAAGGAAGGAGAACTGATCAGATTTATTCTGATCTTGACCTGCAAGAACCGTGAGAGCAGATATACAACCTGGACTTCAGTAGCGGAGGGAGATAGGAAACCTTCCGCCTCTGGAGATGCTTGGATTTCCAACGGGCATGTGCCATGCAGAGCAAATAGCATTGCCCTGGGCTGCTGGTGAGGGGACAGACCTGACACCACACATGCTTCCTGGATCTGGATGAGGTCGGGCGATTCAACAAACACTCCAAGGCCACTTCTGGTCTGGCACTGCTGGGAAGGGCCCCACGAAACATTTAGCATTCTCTGCTCTCTGATATGTGTGGTCAAGACCAAGGAGGAGGGGCCTGGGGTCCAACAGTGAAACCAGAAGGACGCTGGGGAGACCGAGGGAGACCCAGGTATCCCGGATGCTGTGGGACCCTGGCTAGCTCCCTCCACACAGGCCAATGCACCTGCCCCTGGTTGCTGTGAGTGTTGGCTGTGAATGGCTCACAGCTGCCCTGTGTCCAGATAAGTGTCCGCAGCTGCACAGAAGCCACCAAGGCTGGGCGGTCACTCTACCTTCCCACCTCCATCCCCAGCAGCTGTATCAGGCAGTTCTGGCTGCCGTAACAGAAAACCACAGACCGAGTGGCTTAAACGACAGACATTACTTCCCCACAGTTCTGGAGACCAGGAAATCCAGGATGAAGGTGCTGGCAGCTTCACTTCCTAGTAATAACCTGCTTCCTGGCTTGCAGGTGGCTGCCTTCTTGCTGTGTCCTCACACGGTGGACAGAGAGTGACCTCTCTCTTCCTCCTCTTATACCGCCACGAATCCCATCATGAGGGCCCCACCTCGTCTAACCCTAATTGCCTTGCAAAAGTCCCATCTGCAAATACCATCACATTGGAGGACAGGGCATAAGACATAAGTCATCCTATAGCAGTGACTAACTTAGAGTATGACAGACCAGCCCCCGTACTTCAAAGTGGAACTGACTGTGCCACAGTGCGTGGCCCAGAGGTCCTCTCAGGGCCAGGCTGAACTGCCCTGCCACGGAGACCACACCCTCGCTGAGCTCGTCCCCTGCCCTATCCTGCTTCCTTCACTCCTCTTTTCCCTGTGAGCAGCCCAATAAATCACTTGAGCAAAAGTCCCCATCCTGGTCCTATTTTTAGAGGACGTGGTCAAAGCATCAGGCACTTCTACCATCGATCAATCAACAAGCCCATGCTGAGTGCGGACTGTGCCCAGCATGGTGAAGGGACAGCTGCAGGGCACCATGACATGGAGTTGGAGGCTCAGGTGCTCCTTCCTGCTCTGCATGTGGCATTGGTCAGCGTGTTCAGCTTTGCTGAGTCTTAATGTCCCCTTCCCTATAATGGCAACAACACCACCCCCATGGGATGACCCGATATCTGAGCACTTGGAAAAGCACAGAGTGCAATTAAAATGCCGATAGCTAATTAATGCTATCAGAGCCCTAAGCACTCAGATATTCTGCCCCTAACTTTAAGGGCGCCCCAACTTTCCTCCCTCCCCCTCTATTATAGGTTAAATTGTGTCCTAACCTTAGTACCTGTGGATGTGACCTTATTTGGGCACAGAGTTTTCACAGACGTAATCGAGTTAAGATGAGGTCATACGAGGTGGGCCCTAATCCAGTGACCAGTGTCCTACTAAGAGGAGGAAATTTGGACCCAGAGACAGGTGAAGAACGCCTGGGATGATGGAGGCAGAGATTGAAGTGTTGCATCTCCAAGCCAAGGAACACCAGAGATTTCCAGCAACCCCCAGAAGCCAGGACAGAGGCATGGGGCAGACCCTCTCACAGCCTCCAGAAAGCACCAACTCCGCCGACACCTTGATTTCAGACCACTGGCCTCCGAAACACTGAGCAAATAAATGTGTTGTTTTAGCCACCCAGTTTGCACTGCTTTTTAATGGCAGCCCTGGGAAACAAATGCACCTGCTAGTCACAGGTGTGTCCTGGGACTGACTGAGAATCACTGGCTTGTGATCAAGACTCCCAAAGGCCAGAGCATGTCTATGATTAAGGGGGAAGACTTTGACCTTGAACTTGAAGGCACTTTGTATTGCACCGCATGGGACCAAACACTCCCCAAGGAATGCCCAAAAGAGGTACCCAGGCGAAACCACACAGGGAATGAATAAGGCAGGGAAGGAGAACTAAACTAAACTAAAAGGTAACCCAGTCTCTAGTACTTAAGAGTCAAACAAGCCTAGGTGAGGAAGTGTATATGATAATAACTTACCCCATTAGAGCAGCTGGAAAAATTTAAACAAGATACAGCCTGCAAGTGTTTTGCACAATGATCGACACATTAAAAAACTCAATAAATGTCAGCTGTTGTTCATTATTATTACTAACGGTGTGAGCTCTTGGGAGTCTAACCTCTCTAAGCCTTGGTTACTTCGTCTGTAAAACGAGGTTAATGATATTTAGCAATGCTGTTGTGAGGACTGCAAGAGATAACACATAAGGTTCTGAGCGCGGGGCATTCCATGTGGTCCATAAACGCTGGCACCTGCAGTATCATTTTTTTGAGCTGGTGTCGTTCCTAGAAACTGACACTAGATGGCAGAAGAGTGTCACTTTTGCCGATTCAAGCACCAGGAAGCTCAGTGGGGAAAACACATTTCTCTTGAACCTGTGACTTCAAGATTCTCTTGGGGGGGTCAGGCGGGGTACGGGGGGAGGCCAAGCATCCCACCAGGAGGCAAACAGCCGCTTGGAAGAAAAAGTAACGCAACGGAATGCATATTTTTTTAAACGCTCACTGGGCTTCAAAAACCTCGGTTTAAAGGAAGAATGACATTTTACAGGGATATTTTTCAACTTTCAAGCCCCTCCCAACCCAAGGCTCAGCACATCAGAGATACTGGACCATCCTGAGGCCTCAGAAACAGATCAGTTTGGGCAAAATCAATCTCTTCCATGATCAATTTCCTAAGGTGCCAACTCATAAAACCTTGTTTATATTAATTAGTTATATAAAGTCTATAGGAGTTTGTCACATGCCTTTGAGAGAGAATTCCTTCAAAGTTTTGGTTCCCTTCCCGGCCAGCGGGGTGCTGGTTTTACCGGAGCTTATGGCTGAGTGGTCCCCAGACCAGCGCAGCTGAATTCCAATTATGCCTGAGCTTCCTGTGTCACAGCCAAGTGTGTGTGATGGACAAGACCCTCTCTCCTCCCCTGACCTCACTGCATCTCTCCAGCAGGCTGTACCATTCCCCTTTCTTATTATGACAAGATAGTTTAGATGTGCAAAAATATAGAGAATAATGTTAATAGGCACCAGCATAGCCACCGTCTGGTTAAAGAAAGAAATATTTCAAACACGTGGAAAGCCCCGACGTACTCCCTGGAAGGTACCCCCCACCCTTCTCCTCTCCGAGCTGTAATATTCTCCCAAATTTGGCGTTTATCATCAAGACTCTGTTTTCCCCCCGGGTAAGTCTGGGGAAGAACCAAGCTTCCCTTCTCTGCTATCTGAATAATGAAAATGGAGAGAAAGAGCAGGAAAGAGAAAGGGGGAGAAGCCGGGGGACTTGGATGGCCCCTCGCGGGGCTTGAGCCAGCCCCAGGCACTGAGAACGTAGCTTTGAGGGTGCTCAGTGTCTAAGGAGCCCACTGCACCGTGCCATGGGGGTCACGGTGCCCCCCAGCCCCTGCGGCCACCCATCCCTCCCCTGCCCTCCCCTCCTTAGCACACAGGAGTCAGGCAGGGCCACCTACCAACGACGATGAGGATTTCCCTGTCGATGTGCGCCTGGATGTAGATGCGGCCGCGGCGCTCCGTGTGGTCGGTGCCGCAGAGGCTGGGGACGTTCATCACGCAGCGCTTGTGCACGTTCATCATGCAGGCTGCAGGGGCAGAGAGAGCAACTCAGGCTGGCCCAGGCTGGGCGCCACAGACATCCACTCCACCCCTCCTGTCCCCTCCTCTGAGGCAGCTGAGACCCACTTGCCTCGCGGGGATCTCATCAGAAGGGCTTCTCCAACTCTGACATTGAACTTGTCCATCCCCCACCGAAGGCCAAGGGTGCAGACTGAAGCAGGCACCCCCCACACCCACAAAGGCTCTGAAGCCAGAGTCACCAACGTCAACACCCATGGGTCACACTAGTGAGGAGAGCAGGGTGTCGGGGGTAGCAGGGACTGGGCCAAGGGGGGAACACAGTGGCCCCCACTCAGGCACAGCCATTCAGGGACGCCCACCTGATGTGGTCAAGGTTTCCCATTTCTCAACATAAGCAGGGATCTCAATTTGTATGTGACATCTCCCAATTTTTAAATGATAGCTAACAGGTTGGGTTTCCCGGAGAGAGGCTGAGAGGGGGCACTTTGCACAAGGCTTTTGGGGCGTGCTCCAGGGGCAGGAGCTGGCCTGCCACATGGATGCAATAGAAGCCAAGATGACTATTCATAGTCGTCCCAAATGGGGACAAGAGGGCCGGCACTCTGCACACCCGAACCAGCCAGTGGTTGGCCGTGAACCACATCCCAGAGGGGCATCAAGTGGGCAATTCCCCATAAGGGGGCACCACTGTGAACTCATGGCAGCGGGCACCTGGGCTGACCACAGGGCCCACCACAACTAATTACGAGGAAAAAATTTAGACCCAGGGTAAGGTGAATGAAATATGTCTGTAAACTGATCTGGCCCATTGATGCGATGATGTCGCACATGTTACATGATAAATATAGGCTCATAGATTGCAAAACCTGCAAATGAATTATGGGGAGAAAAAGGGGAACCCCCTGGGACCTGAGCACCAGCCAAGCTCCCACCCACCCCTGTCTTTGAGGCAGGAGCATCGTCCCCACACTGGGGCCCCACGTGTGGTAAAGCCCCACCCACATCAGCTAAGCCCCGCCCTGCCCCAAAGGGCTGCCTTGCAGAGCCATGAGCTAAATAAATGGCTATTATTTTAAGCCACTATGTTTCGGGGTGGGAGGATCATTACACAGCAATAGGTAACTGCTACACCAGCCCCACCCAGGACTAGGGAGAAGGTGCTGCAGTCTGGGACCCCAAACCATGAGGAATCAGCCCTTCTGCCACCAGCAGAGGCTGCCAGAGAGAAAAAGTACTTACTGTCACATTTCATCCCCTGGTGGATGAGTCCGTACAGCAGTGACCCACAGTGGTCACAAAACGTGGGGCTGGAGTATGTGTGGATCTTAAACTTGTGTTTGCTCCGTGGGTCCTAGGTTCAAGAGAAACAACAAAAGAGGCCAGTGTCAGTGCGGCATGCCGAGGATTCACACTGCATTGTGTTGAGTCATTAGAGACTCATACCTGTTAAATATGAGTTCCGCATACCTGTTCATCGTGCCTGCTGGGACCATCACTTGAGCCCTGTGCCCAGACATGGTGCTGGATAAATAGTCACTGAAGAAATGAATGACGAAGACAGACTATGGCTCCCATTCCAGCCCCAGCACACGTTCACCCCACCTGCACACCCTCCATCCAGGCCCACCTGAGAACCAACCTACTGGCTCCTGCCTATAGCAAGGATGCCAGAGATGACAAAGCAAAGTGACACATCAGTGAAACAGACCTCCTTGCTCCTATTTCTCCCCCACTTCCTTATTTGCCAAGCAAGCTTCTGGAGTATCAAAAACCCAAGTGTGGGCATGAAACATCCCTGCTTAGAGGCCATTTGCCAATTCCTCATCACCTATGGAATAAAGTTCAAAGCCCAGCGAGTAGTCTGCAAGTTGTGGCCGAGACTGCGAGTTTTCCACCAATATCCATCCTTCCCTTTAATGTTAATAATAGAACCCTTGAGTTTTAGCAGAGAGCATGGCCGCCCAAAGAGAGACTACATTTCCCAGCTTCCCTTGCAGCTTGGTGTAGTCATGGGGCTGAGTGCCAGCCAATGGGATGCATGTGCTCCAGGGTCCTCCCTTCAAAAGGAATGTGCATGAGCCTCCCTGGCCCTTCTCTCCCTTCCCACAGGCTGGAAGACAGTGAGAACTGGAAGTGACCACCTGGGACCCAAACTTGGAGCCATGCGTGGAAAGAACAAAGCCACCCTGTCAGTTTTGGACCTTGTCCCTGGACTGACACCTGAGAAAAAAACCTAATTTCTGTCTTGTTTAAGTCATTCTATTTTGAGGGCTACTTCTCACAGCAGTGCACATGGCTCCCTAACTGACAAACATACCCTTCCCAACTTGGCAGTACAGGTTAAAGGCACAGACTTGGGAACATAAACCGCCTGGGCTCTTCTTAGCTGTGTGACTTTGGGCAAGTTATTGGATCTTTTTGTGCTTCCGTTTCCTTACCTCTAGACTGGAGGTAATGATAGCACTCACCTTATAGGACTGTTGGGAAGAAGAGATGACTTAACCTGTATAGAGATCTTAGCACCACCTGGCACACAGCCAGCGGTACAAACTTATGAATTATTATTATTACTACTTTGCCAGTGTGGTGCCCGGCTGGCCTCAGCACACAGAGCTCTATTGCCCACCCCAGCCCTAAAGTTGCTTTCCCTGTTAAATTGGACATTGCCAAGGCTAATAACGTGGGCTATAGATTCCAACCCAGGGCTGATCTGACACCAGGAGTGGGGAACCTGTGGCCTTCTAGATCCTTATGTGTGTGGTCTTTTGAGTGAATCCAAATTTTATAACCCAAATTCAGTCAAAAGGTTGCACCTGCAGGTTCCCCACCCCCGGGGTGCCTAGCCTTTGCAAAATGCTACCTATTTCTTCCCTCATTCATTCATCCATCCACACGTGTTTACTGATGCAGGTGCAGGTGCCTCCTTTAATCTTATATTCTAGTAACAGAGACAGAAAATGAATGAAAAAGTAAGCAAATAAATGGGCATAATAAGTAGACATTATTTTATGTGCTATTAAAATGATGAATGTTTCTCCTAAGGAAACTGTTCTTTTCAAAATTTAAAAATAATCCTATACCTACTAGATTTGCTAAAATTTTAGAAAATTAAAATGGGCAATACCAAGTGTTAGTGAGGAGAGAACATAACTGGAACTCCCCTAGGAAATCCTACTTCTAAATGAAATGAAAACACATCCATAAAACCTGTCCTTGAAGGTTTACAGCCACTTTACTTAAAATAGCCCCAAACTGGAAACAACCCAGATATTGTTCAACGTGTGAACAGATGAAGCGTGAGACATCCACACAATGCAATACTTTTCAGCAATAAGAAGGAATGAGCTACTGATACACACAACAGCCTCCGTGAACCTTGACAGCATTATGCTAAGAGACAGCAGACACAAAGAGCTACGGGCTGCGAGATTCCATTATATGACGTTCTGCAAAAGGCAAAACTATGGTGACAGAAAACAGATCAGTGGTTAAAAGGGGTTAGAGGTGGAAAGAGGATTAACTATAAAGGGGCAGAATGCAGGAACTTTTAATTTTATTTATTATTATTATTATTTTGGTGATTGGAATGGTCTATATATCAACTGTGGCGTATTTTACTGTATATTTTTAAAAGTGCATTTTACTGCATGAAAATTATATCTCAATAAGCCTGACCCAAAAAATCTTCAGTCACTGCAGGCTTTGATTGCCTTGCATCTTCTTAACGAGCTACTAAGTTTTTTTCATGACATCCCCACCCTCTGCATCAGGCAGATGATGCACTAGCCCTTGTACAGTTCTGGATGGCCAAGTTTGAGAGGCTAGGTGTGTTCTGCTCTGGGCAGCAGGACCTTGTGGTACTCCTCAGCATGCAGAAGGACCCCAGCAGCCACCTGTCCTGCTCAAGGGTTGAGGTGCTACCCTAGTAGCAACAGCAGGGCTTGGAAATCGCAAAACAAAAACTAAGGGTTCTCAATTGTCAGCTGAAACAGTCACGTCTCCATCCCTGGGCGATGAGACTAAGTGAATACATCAGGTTCCTGGAAAAAGAATGCCCCTGCTCCGTGTCATTGGGCAGGGGTCCCCAACGTATGGTGAGTTGTAGAATTATTTCATTATACATTACAATGTAATAATAATAGAAATAAAGTGCACAATAAATGTAATGCTCTTGAATCATCCCAAACCATCCCCCCACCCCCGGTCCATGGACAAATTATCTTCCGTGAAAACAGTCCCTGGTGCCACAAAGGTTGGGGATGCTGTCATAAAGCACTTCCCATTGTGCCTCTTGAGTATTCACCTTAAAGCTGGAAAATGAGTGCTTCAAATCCACCTAACAAGAAACCCCTGCTCATAATGGGCACCGGCCTGTAGGGGGAGCTCAGGGCTTCCCTCCCCTTCTGAACCTCTAAGGAGGCAGAGGGCTGATCTGGTTGGTTACATTCCAAGACACTGATTGGCCCCGTCCCAGTGGGAGGAGCTTGCACAGGGGTTAAAAGGCAGTCACCATCTTTCTCATCTCTCACATCCTTCACCTCTCACGGGGAGGCTGCTGGGTCCAAGTCTGATGGTCTTGCCCTGAGATGGTCCGTATGAGTGGTGGCCCGCGCCAGCTCCACTCAGAGCCCTGGGGCAAATTCTCTCCCTTCTCGTGGCTCTTGTGGTCCCTTCTGGGTTCCCTGATGTGTTGGTCTCGTAGAAGCCAAGACTTAACGTTTGAGTTAGGGTTTGAATTTCCTTAGACCTACCTAGTGTAGAAGACAGGAGTCCCCGAAGGCCTCATGAACTCAAGGAAATCTTAAGATTTGGGGCAAAATCCCAACTAATAAGTCACCTCTGTTGGTTTTGCACTTTTCTTAATGAATTTATTTCCTTGGGAGATCTCAAGGAGAAGGATTCAAGCATTTCTGACCAAATATGATCAAGAACCGTCTCCACCTCCACATATCTCTTTAACAATAGTGGATACAAAGTGGCGCAAAGAATGGGAAGGGAAAAGAAAATAACGTCCATTGAGAGCTGCATGTGGATGCTGGCTGTCTCACACGCACTCTCTCCAGTCCTTGTGATACGCCATGTGAAGCTGTTATTTGTTCCCATTTTAGGGATGATGAAACAGACATGTTTTATGAGAAAGTAACATCAACACGGCCACCCAACTGGCTCCTGCAGAGGTGGGGGTCACAAATATCCATTCAGTCTGTCAACCCATGTCTAGGTGTTGGGATGAATGAGTCCAAAAAGGTCTCTGCTATCAGAGAACTTACATTAGACAGATAAATGAATAAATAAAGAGAATTACTTCAAAATGTGTAAGTGCTCATCTCAAAGTTACTCTCTCTTCTCTCTTCACTCCCAACTTTATTGACAGTGAATTTTTCAGGTGCAGCTAAAATTGCACTTCATTTATTGATTCATTCAGTCATTCACCTAGCAGATGTTTACGGAGGGCCAGGTTCCTCCTAGGCATTGAGGATACAGCTGTGAACAAAATAGAAAGAGTGCCTGCTCTCACGGAACTTACTTTCTAACCATAGAAACAAAAAAAGAAATAAACAAATGTCTTGCCCTCCCAAATCTTCCCCATTGTAGCATTTACACCATGGCATTGTAAGTGCGTGTTTAATTGCATCTCCCACACTTAACTGCAAGCAACATGAGAAAACTTTGCTCACCATTACATCCCCAGGGCATATATTATACTTGGCATATACAAGGTGCCCAGTAAACATTTAATGGGTGAGAGTTAACATTTACTGAATATTCTCTCATGCTGGGAACTATTTTAAGGGATTTATCAGGCATTAACTCATTTGGTCCTTGTAACAACCCTATGAAGTATGTACTACTTATGCCCCCGATTTTGCAGAGAAGGAAACCGAAAGGCTAAGAGGTGAAGTAGCGTGCCCAGGGCAAGCACAGCATTTCACACAGTGGTTGACACATAGTAAGAGGTCAGTGAGTTGTGGTGGCAGCTGTAGGGCTGCAATCGTCATTGTCAGCTACTGAGAGCCCCTGCGCCATGCGCGTGCTGTTTTAGGGAAATGACTTAGGGTTGTGCAAGGCAGATCAGAGCCAAGTAGGGAGACACAGAAGGGCCAAGTAGGCAAGTAGCACAGAAAACTTGAATTCTGTACGGTTTATGTAGAGGTTATTGGAGGCTCCTCCAACCTCATTCCGCTGCCTCAGCCTCCACGAGAGATCACACCCACCCACCATCCCTATCCCTCAGACCATCCAGACAAACCAGGTCATCCCCAGTTGATTTTGCCCGCCTCCGTCCTGCCACCTGGGAGAGCTTGGAATAAAGCCACACTCCCGTACCTGGGGTCCTCGTGACTCCACGATCCTCAGGGGAGAATCTTTCGGGATGCCTAGCCATGCCTGCCCAAGCCCAGTGCCATCTCTGAGATGGGTGGCTCCCAGTGACCACACTCACACTTTGAGACACCCACGCTCCCTGGACACAGCTGGCTGGAGCAGAGGTGGACACTTGGCTCAAATGTCCCATACGCTGAGCAGCTGGGACACAGGTTATCAGTCCCGAGGCCAGCAGACATGCAGCGCCAGGGCTGAGGTGGCGGGTTTCTTTTGATTGACATATCCTAACTGTACACATTTATGGGGTACAATGTGATGCTTTGAAATATGTATACAATGTGGCGTGATTAAATCAAGCTAATTAACATATCCATCACCTGGGTTACCTATCTTTTTTTATGGTAGGTCATTTGATATTTACTGTCTTAGTTATTTTGAAATATACAATATATTATTATTGACGAATGTCCCCCTGCTGTGCAATCGATCTCAAAACCTATTCCTCCTGTCTATCTGAAACTTTGTATCCTTTGATCAACAACTTTCCATGCTCTCCCTCCTCCACCCCTCCAGCCTCCGGAACCATCGTTCTGCTCTCTACTTCTATGAGATCAATTTTATTAGATTCCACATATAAGTGACATCATGCAGTATTTGTCTCTCTGTGCCTGGCCTGTTTCACTTAACATAATATTCTCCAGGTTCAACCATGTTATCGCAAATGACAGGAGGTGCCGATTTTTACAGTGGGTTCCCAGGAGCAGAGAGAAACAAAGACAAAAGTCACATGACCCCAGGGATGGAGCTCCTGGTTCCCGTCCTGTAGGGGCTTGGTCCTGCCTTCCAATCCCATCTGCCTCCCTGTGTCCTCTAAATGTTCTCCTTTGTGCTTCAGCCAATCCAGGTAGGCATGTCACATGCAAGCAGGGGGGAGAGTCAAAATATTACGATGGCTTTAGCTCAGGCACTGCAGGGCCTCGCTGTGCTGGGAATTAACTGTTTAGTTGCCAGGCCATGGAAAGTCAGGTTGGGGAGGAGCTGGCGGACGCAGGTGGGGATGAGTGGAAGGTGGCAGGATGCAGCTCAGAGGGCTCAGCGGCTGTTTACCAATCTGCTTAAAAGTATTTCAGTGTTTTCACAACTGGTATGGCAGAGCCAGTGCATGTAGGTTAAATGTCAGTCCTGCCTTTAACCAAAATCTGTTCCCTTCCTGGCCTCTGTGGCTGTGGCTGTTGGGCTGAGCCTGAGAATCCTCACAGCCTCTAAGTCAGAACTCTGGTCTGGTTTTGATCCCCTTAAAGGCACGGCTTCTGCCTGTGCCCCAATCCCCAACCCCCAGTCTCATCTCACAGTCAAGATCCTCCCAAGATTCCCCCAACCTGGGCCACACTAGCTGGACCCCTCTAGGCCACCTGGAGCGTGTCCCAGCCCTGGCCTGGGTCCTCCTTCATGCCTAGAGGTCACAAACTGGAGCGCACGGGCCATACCAAGCCCGCAAGCAAGCTACAGTTGGCCCACATGGTGCTTCTTAAAAATCTGAATTAGTTGGCTATATTTAAAATCATCAAATGCCAGTTAAAATGTAAATTTCTGGCTCCTTTTTTAAGAAGTCATGAGTTGTGACAACACTGGACACACATTTTTGTGGGCTAGGCAGCAGTTGCCCCCGTTAGATAAGGGATAAGTTTTCCAGTTTTCCACAGTCCCCACCACTCCCAATTGCCTTCCATTAGGCCTGCTTCACTCTTTTCCCTTCCCCGCCTGGTCCCTGTAGGAATTTGGGATGGTGACCTCTGCCAGACTCCCTATCCACTTCCCCACAGTCCTTTGGCTGGGATCCAACCACATGTGAACATATCCGCTGAATTCCCAAGTGAGTTCATCTGGCTCAGTGTCAAATGCTCTCGGAAACAGGTCGAAACTACGGTACCCCTGCCCCAGCATCACCCCTCGATGTGCAGTGTCGCTGGCCATCTCTCCCACCCCTGGGATCAGGTTTCCACACAATCCTGGCAACATCCCTCTTCCCATTATTTCCTGTTGTTGAGGTTTTATCTCCATCTGCTTAGTACTAGGCAAGCTTGGATTTCCAGGTTTCCTTTCACTTCTGATCCTGATTCAAGAGATTGCTGAATAACACCAACAAAATAATCAACAACTGTGACTCTTACTACTGCTGTGAATTGAGCCACCTGCCAAGCACTGGGCTAAATGTTCTAGATCTGCGGTCCCCAACCCCCAGGCCATGGACTCGTACTGGTCCATGGCCTATGAGAAACCAGGCTGCACAGCAGGAGGTGACCTTCATCTGTCTTTACAGTCATTCCCCATCACTCATATCACCGCATAAGCTCCTCCTCCTGTCAGATCAGCGGTAGCATTAGAGTCTCATAGGAGCGCAAACCCTACTGTAAACTGTGCATGCGAGGGATCTAGGTTGCTGCTCCTTTGAGAATCTGATGCCTGAGGATCTGAGGTGGAGCTGAGGCGGTGATGCTAGCTTTGGGGAGCAGCTGCAAATACAGATTATCATTGACAGAGAGGTTTGACTGCACAATAAATGTGATGTGCTTGAATCATTCCGAAACCATTTCCCCCAACCCCAGTTCATGGAAAAATTGTCTTCCATGACATGGGTCCCTGGTGCCAGAAAGGTTGCAGACTGCTGCTCTAGATCATGTCATTAAATTCTCATAATATCCCAATGAGGGAGGAGATATTGTTATCTTGGTATTCCAGATGAGCAAACTGGGGCTTAGAGAAGTAACCTGTCCAAGGTCACAAAGCAAGGAAGTGGGAAAGCCAGGACTGGAATCCAAGTCTGTCAGACCCCAGAGATGCGGCCAGCTGGGCAGGATCCCCTCAGTGTCACCTGGCTGCCTCCCTGCTTCCCCAGCCTTCTCAGAGGGTCTCCCACCCAACAGGGGGTTACAGGTGATGACACTTTGCATCTCACACAAATGCAGCACCAGCCAGTGACAGACCAGTGACAGCCAGTGACAGACCAGCCAGTGACCACCAGCCAGTGACAGACCAGCCAGCACCAGCCAGTGACAGACCCCACTTGGGGTCCCCTCTACTCCCAAACCAGACTCCTCATGGTGACCACCAATCCCCAGCACCAAAGGACATTCCAGCTCAGCTGCTTCAGGTCATCACCTGACTCCAGACAAGGGCAGCTAAGGAGGAAGGAAGCACAGGTCAGAGACCAAAGAGAAAAAAATCTTTAAACCTTCAAGTCAAAACCTGAAATAGCCTTTCTCAGTCTGAATGGGCTGTGTGGCTTTGTCCACAGGTGGGCTGAAATCTGGCAGGAAGAAGGAAGCTGAAATGGAGCCCACAGACAAAGAAAACACAGCCCAACAGTGTCCTTGGAGGAGGAAGTAAAAGCAAACTGCAAATTTAGACTGTCATCCTTGGACATTTACGGGCCATGAATATTCCTTTAGGTCCACAGAGGGTAGGTGGACAAGGCTAAACCAAAGATCCCAGTTGGAAATACTCTCAGAACAGAGGGAAATTAACAAGCACAGGCTCTGGAGTTAGCTGTGTGACCTCAGGCAAGTGACTTAACTTCTCTGAGTCTCTGGTTCCTCATCCATAAAATGAAGATGATAACAGCATCCACTTCATAGATTGGCTGTGATGCTAAAACTCCCAGCACAATGCCCCCCACAGGCAAGCTCTTCGATTTATTATTCCAAAGAGAAAAAATAATCATGGCGACACATCCCAAACTTCCATCACGAGCATGTATAGCTACATTCCACCTGTAGTGCTATTTACAGGTGGACTTACTTGGCACTTTTCTTCAACTCAGCGTGCCATTTTTACTTAAATAAACCTATTTTAAAATAAAACTCTTTAAGAGTGTGAACCTGCAGGATTGATGTGCAAATTATGTTTTTTTCTAATATACCTCAAAATGAAATAGACAACTCTTAAAACAAAATTTTAAAATGTTCATCCTAACAGTTTCTGCTGAGAAGCTGTAGAGAAAGAAACAGATACATATATTCCTGGTGGGTGGACCAAATGACATAACCCTGCAGGGGCAATTTGGCACTACCTATCAAAATTACAAATGCTTTAAGCAAAATTAAAAATGTGTTTCCCTTTGACCAAGTAATCTTATCCTAAAGATAAAACATACATAGGAAATAACATATGTATTACTACATGTTTATTCATTCCTTAAAGCATTGTTTACAAAAGCAAAAGATTTTAAACAACCTAAGTGTCATTGGCAGTGAGCTGCTTAAATAAATCAATGTGCAGCCACATAATGGAAGACTATTCACGTATTACATAAAGAAGAATTGGGCAGTTCTCTGCATTAATATGGAAAAATCTCAAGGATATATTTTTTAAACGAAAGCAGAAAAAAAAATCAAGATGCTGAAGCCTGTACGTTGCATGCTACCTTCTGCATGAGAAAGGGAGGTGGGTTAAGAAAGAATAGTCTTAATTACTCACACCTCTGGAAGGATACACACAACAAAATTTAATAAAAGTGTTTATCTGTGGAGGCAGGGACAGCAAAGTAGACAGAGAGTAAGACTTCTTAATATATGCCTTTCTACAGTTTTGATGTAAAGTAGAATATTTTAGGGTTTATCTGTGCATCACAAAAATCTCATACCTATACCACCACACTGGGCAACACACCAGTACTGCCATGCCCCCAACTACAAAAAAAAAAAAAAAAAAAAAAAAGCCAAAAATTCCCAAGAGACAAAAAAGAAGGGAAACCTCAATTGAGAATGGGTGGACTGAGATTTTGTGAATATGAAATGTGTATAATGTTAGAAGCTGTAATTACACACGCACGGCTCAGTTGAAAGGAGGACACTATAATTTGGTGACGATCTTTCATTTTGTTCCTGGTGATGGCTCCCTTCCTGCGTCTTGATACACCATGCCTTCTTCTAACCAAATAAGTAATTGTTCAATTTGAAGGACAAGCTTCTATTGTGTAAACTTTGGTAGAATTTTAAGTATGGGTTCACATCTACATTGCAGTCAATGTCAATGTTAGGGGTTAATTAATAGCCACATTCAAACTTAACTCCAACTCTGGCAGTTATTAGCTTTTTGACTCCAGGGTAAACTATTTAATCCTAATACATTTTTCTTTCCTCATCTGAAAATGGTATAACAATAACACCTAATTCCTAGGTTAACGAGAGAGTGCAGTGAGATACTGCCTGGAAATTGCCTAACGATCACAGGTGAAAATAAATGTTCATTGTTATCCCTAATTGTCTATGTTGTTCTTTACCTATTTTGAAATTCAAGTTTGTTTCTTTCTAATTATTTATAACAAAGTTTCCTATGTATTAATTAAGGATATTAACCATTCACCTATGATGTGTGCCGTAAATGTTTTCCCAGTTTTTCATTTGCCTTTTAATTTTGTTGGTGTTCTTTCTTTAACGTATAAGTGTGTGTGTGTGTGTGTGTGTGTTTAAATAAAGTACAAATTTTTCTCTTTTCCTTTATAGTCTTGTCTCTGCTGTCATATTTAGAAAGTCCTTCCTGATACTTCCTTCCAGTCCTTTTACAGTTTCGACTTTTTTACATTGAAATCATTATTTCCCTTGGAATTCATTTTAGCATGAGCTCTGAAAAAGACCTTCATTTCTTTTCTTAATGTTTAGCCAGTTGTAGCAACAAATGTACGGTATGCATCTTTTCACTGCTGGTTTGAAATGTCTTTTATCACACACTAATTTCTTACATATCCTTTGTTCATTTTTACATTTTTCTCTTATGCTCCACTGATCTCTCTATTCCTGCCTCTGTGCCACACTAGTACAATACGTCAAAGGTTTATAGGATCTCAGGATCTAGAAACATGCACATTATCCCCACCCACCCTTCCCCCAGCATTGCTGTCTGCTCTCAAATTTTTCTTGGTTATTCTCATCCATGTATTCTTCCAGATTGTATTAGAAATGTCCATCTTTGCCTGCCCTACTTATTGGCCCTTCTAGAACAATTCCAAACCTACAGCACCAGCTCAGTGGGCAGGAGAGCATCTGACCTCATGTTTCCAGCCAGTGACACATGGACCAAGGTCTGGTCGGTGATATGCAATTTATGAAGGAAGAACTGGGCCAATCAGAATTTAGAATAAGAAACTGTGCGGATCTGGGTGCTGCAGATAGATGGGGGGGGGGTGCTGTAGAACGGGGAGTGGGGAGAGAGAGGGACAGAGACAGAGAGAGAATCCTTAGGTAATTTGAGCCTTCCATTATGTTTTTCCAGAAAAAAATTTTCCCCCTAAACTCAGTTGGGACTTAAGTATTGATTCCTATGTATTTTACCTTCTTTATTGCTATTTCACCTGGGAATTTTTCTGCTTTATTTTAACTGGCTATTGCTAAAATACAGAATAGTTATAGTCATTTATATATTTATTTTACAACCAGACATTAGTGAAAATACTTGGTGAGGGATATTTGATTATTTCCTTGGGTTTTCCTAGTCGACTATATTTGCTATTAATGGTAAGCTAGTCTCTTCTGCTCCAGGATTTATATCCGTTGCTTCAGTGAGTGATCTCAATTCATTTGCTAGGCTGGCAGTTTTTAACCTGGGTATGGCATCCTCCATAGCACATGTGAAAATCTCCTCCAGAGACGTATTTTCAACTCCCACCCAGGCCTCCGGATGGGACTCACAGCTGCGGTGAGCCATGATTTTGATGGGGAAGGCTGCATCCTCAGAACGTTGATGAAGAGCTGGAATAATCCGATGACCTCGGGCCAGCCCTCCGGATGTTATCCTGAGTTAACCTTATCTGCTAACTAGGGATAACAATATTTATTTTGTGGGCTTGCATGGGGAGTGAATTACTTACGACCTTTAAAAACAATTGCCTGACACAGAGCAGGCCCGCAACAAATACCAGCTATTATTATTAATTATTAATTATCACTGCCCAGGGCATCCCTATGTCTGTTGAATTATAACCTTTCCCAAGAAACCCCATATATGTTCCTACTTCTTGGACATCAGTCTTGATTTCCTGTGATAATTCCTTCCACTGAAGCTATACACCATTCATTTCTTTATCCATTCATTCACAGAATATTTGTTGAACACCTTGCCTGTGTCCGGTGCTAAAAAGCAAAATCAGACACGGTCTGTCCTCATGGGTTCCCAGGCTAGTTGGGGAAAGACAGTGAGGAAGCATAAACCAGTGTACACTTCCAAGTGCTGCGAAGAAGCTGGGGGCTCAGAGAGCTGGTCAGAGGTCAGGGGGCTGCCGTGAGAAAGTGAAGTTTGAGCTGAAATCTGAAGGATTAGAAGATGTAACTGGGCAAGAGCCACCTGGCTGGGCTCTGCCTGCCGCCCCCACCCCCCACAGTGAGGGGATAAGGACTCAGTGGGGTTCTGCTTCAACCCGGGTAGATGAGGCTGACACCACCCACCCCACTACCACCTGCCTGGGTTCAGGCTCCGATTCAGCCCCGTGCCCTGTTCCCAGCTTTGAACCCTCAGGCAGGAGCCCCCAGCCCCTATGAGAGAGAGAGTTCAGTACAGAGGTCGTAAGTCAGACTCTAAAGCTAGAGGGTCCAAATTCAAAGCCAGCTCTGTGAATTCCCAGTCATGCACCCTTGAGCAAGTCACTTAAGCTATATGAGCCTTGATTTTCTAACCTGTAAAATGGAGAGAAGAGCTGTCATGTGCAGAGAGACGCAACACAGTAGCATGCAGTGCACGGCCAGATTGCCTCCCAACTCAGTGACTTCTTAACTGTGTGACTTTGGGCAGGTTACCTAACCTCTCTGTATTCAGTTTCCTCATCTTCAAAATGGAAATAACAGTAATAATAATAATAGCACCAAATCCTCATAGGATGATGAGAATTTAATGGGTTAATATTTGTAAAGGGCTCAGCACAGTACCTGGCACACAGTAGACACTATATAAGCATTTGTTGAAGATAATAAATGTGCCAGATTTGTGAGGATTAATGAAATCATGATTATAGCACTTAGCTTAGGGTAGTGACTGGTATGTAGTATACATTTGATGAATGTCAGCTTAAAATAAAAATGACATCTGTGATCTTGGGCAAGTTGCTTCCATGGTCTGGTCTCAGTTCCCCCTTCAGAAAACAAAGGGGTTAAGCTGGGTATTCCCCTGGGGGACCTGCAAATTCTGGTGTAGGCTGTTCTCAGAGTGCGCCCCGCCCCTTCCTGTGGAGGCTGCATTGTGTGTTCATTCTCGGAGTGTACCTCGGGCGGTCGTTTCAGGGAACAGTCACACTGCAGCGGATCACACCCTCACATTATAAATAAATCCTCCATCACCCACAAAACACGCACACCCTTCTCCTTCCCTCCCCCTCCCCTCCTCCCCCAACAGTGCCACGAACTAACCAAGGGACGTGGCCTGAGCACCCCTCTCTTCTTGCTGAGTGGGGGGTCGTGCAAATGCAAGACCACGACGTCAGGTTATTCAGCTTGCAAAGCCGCCGTCAGCTCGGTTTCCAGGTGCAGCGCAGGGTGCCCCACTTCCTGACAGCACCCTCTGCCACAGCAGCACTCAGCACGCCCAGGTCTGCGTTTCAGAAGAGCAGAGAGAAGCTTTGTGCGAAGGACGCGGTGAGTTTGTGAATTACAGAAAGGCCTTCCTCAGCTGCCGAAGCTGCCGGAGCGCCTGGGCCTCTGGGTGCAGCGAGCCCACGCAGGTTCTGATATTCACGATTATGACCACGAGAAACCATGATCCCAAGCCATTAGGTCCACGTGGACAAGGGCCCTAATGAGGAAGATGAGCTGAATCGGATATCGGTGCTGTTTTGGCAAGCCTTCATGCCACCCTTCATCCTTCTCCAAGAGCATGGCTAGGACGCCACTCTGTTCAACAGTTACTGAAGAGCTCTCATGTGCATGCACTGTCCGGGGTGTGCAGTGATCACACAGCACTGACCCCCACCTTCAGGGACTTACCGATCCCAGCGGGGAATAATAATTTTTATTGCTGTAACAGCTAACACACACAGCACTTTCCATGTGCCAGGCACTCTTCTAAGGGCTTCACATGGCATTAACTCATTTGATCCTCCACAACCATGTGAAACAGGTTTATTCTTATCCCCATTGTACAGGGGAGAAAGTTGAGGCACAGAGAAGTTGAGTAACTTGCCCAAGGTCACACAGCTAGTGATTTGGACCCAGAATCTGAGCTCTTTGTCACCATGTAAGTAAACGTAAAGATGCCCCTATGATGTGTTACAGCAAGGAGAGGTGTGTGGGGCTCTGAGTACAAAATATCAGGAATTGACCTGGTCAGGGAGGTCAGGGAGGGCTTCCCTGAGGAGGTGAGGCTTGAGCTGTGGCCTACAAGATGAGCATGAGTCAACCAGGGCTCTTAACGCTGGATGCACATTAAAATGTACTGAGACTCTTTGAGTCAATCCGAGATTCTGACTTGGTGGTCTGGAATGGGCGCAGGCACGAGTATTTGGTCAAAAACCTTTGCAGATGATTGTACTATGCAACCATGGATAGAGACTCACTGAACTCCTGGGGAAGAAGGAAGAGAAGCCTCTCCCAGCAGAGGGACTAGCTTGTGCAAATGCCTCGTGGTGGGAGGAGCAGAGAGTGAAAGAAGGCAGCAGAGGGTGGCGGAGGGAGGGGCCAAGCAGAGGCTGGAGGGACTCTCAGGCCACACACAGCGCCTTACCAGCAGGACAGCCATTTAATACATCTTCCAACAGGGGCTTTTATGAGAACAACAGGGGCACAGACCTTTTGGGGTGCTGATGCAACAGAATAAACCCAGTTTGCTTATGGGTGGGCTTGGCAAAGAGGGAGGTATGCTCACCCTGCTTATACGCTGCATCAAAGAATACTGACTTTGTCTCAAGAACAATGGGAAGTCACTGACGAGTTTTCAGTGAGGAAGACGACATGATCACATCCGGTTTTTAGAAAGACATAGAAACGATAGGCCAGTGAAACAGAAAGAAGCAGAGACACAGGACAAGAGGCTCCTGGTCCGAGAGGGCCAGTGGAGTTGGACTGGGGTCCTCCCAGTGAGGATGGGGGACGCAGGCAGCAGTGTGTCGTGATGGCGGAGAGCAGACTCTAAAGCCAGACCAAGTTCAAATCCAGACTCTGCTTCTTATTAGTCCTATAGCCTGGCAGCTCAGTTCCCTTCTCTGGGCCTCAGTTTCTTCCTCTATAAAATGGGCATAAAAGACTATCTTTCTCAGAGGTTGAGGATTAAAGGAGCTAGTACGTGTAAATCACTTGGAACAGCACCTGGCATGGGACAGGTGTGCATGAGTGTTAGCTATAATCATCACGCAGGAGGTGCCATAGGATTTGGCGATGGAGACAATATGCGGGTGAGAGAAAGTCCAAACACAGAGGAAGAGGACCTAAGAACTGAGCAGCACTCAGTGGGACTTGGGAGATTCACAGTCAAGGGGTGAAAAGGATTAAACACAGAAAGTTTCATGAGGAAGGGCTGAGATGCGGAATTAAGGACTGCAACTGGGACCCACAGGCCAACACTGAAGGCAAAAGCAGGTCCAAGCCTCTGGGTCAAGCAAACACTTACACGCTATGCCAGGCGCCGTTTTAAGCTCTTTATATACAATAACTTATTTAGTACTCACAATATTCCCAAAATATAGGTATATCATCTCCATCTTATAAATGAAGAAACAGAGAGGTTGAGTGACTTATCCGAAGCACACAGCTGGTAGGTAGCAGAGCCCAGATTTGAACCCACACAGGCTGGTTGCAAAGTGCGTGCTGTTAATTCACATGCAAGACCACAAACTCGAGCCTGCACATTTCACTCTGCCCTTATCCCCAAACTGCCACAGAAAGTACCAGAAGGAACTGTTTAAAAATAGGAGGAAATCTATTTCAGCCCAGAAATCAGGGAAAGGTACCAAGTCAATGACAGAAACTCTTGAAATGCTTTCAATATATAGAAATGGTAGGGCTGGAACTAAGGAAAGGACAGCCTAGCATGATTCTCCTTACTCTACCTTCAATTTTTAAAAAATGAGGAGTGCCAGGGCCTCACTGGAGAAGTAAGTAATTGACCAAACACAGGAAGTGAAGGTGAGTCCTGGCGGTGCCTGTGCAGTGCCTGGCAGCAGTGGGCACATGAGAAATATTCAGAATGATGAGTGACCTCTTCCCACAGCCTTCAGGAGAGGCAAGTGGCTGCCAGACCCACTTGCAGACGCCACTGGACACAAAGGAGGGTGCTAAGGACAGCAGAGGGCGCTGTATCTGCAGGTTCCTAACCAAAGCTGTTGTTAGGGTTAGAGAAACATGTGCCCCAGCCAGTGTAGACTACACCCCAGCCAGTGTAGACCTCAGCACCACTAAGAGAGAAAACAAGACCTCTGCATCCTTTTAAAGCTCCCTGTCTTGGACTGTTGTGCCCTCTTTACCTTCCAGAGAGGGCTGATTTGACTCCATTTACACTTCACCTTCCTATGGGGAAAGACCTTCTGCTGACTGGTCCCACCTACGGATGCAGAGGTTGTAAACTGGAGGTCCACAGAATGAAACCAGTCCAAAAATATGTTTTAAATACACCACAGTTGTAATACTTGAATTATTCTTCAAGATCTAAATTTAGGGGATTTCAGAGGATTTCAGACTTCTCTGGAAAAATCGGAAAATCTGGACCATGGTCCTCTAAAGAGTAGGAATAACAAAACAGAGCTGAGCACAGGCTGCCCCTTTCAGACGGGGTGTGCAGGGGCCAGGTGGACACTCCTGTTGTCACACGCCGGACTCATGTGCCTACCTGCTGGCCCAGCTGGCTTTGAATTGGACATCCCGATGAATGGAATGTTGTGCGTCCTTTCAAAGTCTTGTATCCACAAACACAAACAAAACACTGAGGAAAGCAGCCAGACATGAGAGAGGGCCTACCGTAGAATTCTGTTTGTAAAGGGCTCAAAAGAAGCAGGCAAACCACGTTCCACACTGGCTGCGCCATTTTGTATTCCCACCACTAGTGTGCAAAGGTTCCAATCTCTCCACATCCTCGCCGACACTTGTGTCTTTTGGTTTGTTTTTTTTTTTAATATATATATAATAGCCATCCTAACAGATGTCCATAATAATATATTGTACAATTAATTTAAGAGGGTAGATATTGTGTTAAGTGTTCAAAATAAAATAAAATATAAAACAAAACTAAACAAAACAAAATAGAGGATTGGGGAAAAAAAGCAGGCAAACTATTGCTGGCCTGGTTGTGGTTACTTTGATGGATGGGGAGGGAGGCGCAAGGATTAGAAGGAGCACAAAAGGGCTTCTGGGGCTCCGGGTACAAAGAAAAGTTCACTGTGTGAGAATTCATCAAGCTGGACACTTCTCATGTAGAAAAAACAGTTTTCACAACCTCTGTGACCAGCCTAGACCGAAACCTGCACCTTTGATTCCAAATTCTAAATTCCTAGAAGAGGGAGTCTCACTTGTCCAGCTTGGGAGAGGTGTCCACATGCATCTGGACCAAATGGGGCCGAGGTTGTGGGGTCACAGAGCTTTGGGGGTGCATATCTGGAAAGGCAGTTCTCAGAGGAAAGGGTCACCTGTTTCTGTTAGGTTTGTCCAGGTGTACAGGGCAGAGGTTACCAGGCAGTTTGGGGTACTAGGTAAAGAATATAGGCCCGGAGGCCAGAAGGACTAGGTGTGAATCCTGGCTCTACCTCTCACTGGTCATGTGACCTTGGGCAAGTCACTTAGTCTCTGAGTGCCTCAGTTTCCTCATCTGTGAAATGGGATGATAACAATAATAACCAACCTTGTAGGGTGTAATATGAAGAATAAAGAGTTATTATATGTAAAGTGCTTAGAACAGAATTATATCTACGAATAGTATTTTTTGAAAAAGAATACTTGGAAAGCCTAGAATCTCAGACCACTGGAGGCGGGGGAGCCCTCAAGAATACAAAGCGTCAGCAACAGGAGGAAGAGGAGAAATGAGGTCTCAACTCCAGAACCAGGGCCTTTGACATCCCCCCAGGCTGCCCCTCTCCAAGGTCATTTGCCCTTTGATTTCTTCATTTCCCCCCAGGCCTCCTGGCTCCAGAATCTCAGGTCTTCTGGGAAATTGTCTTGAAGAGGCTGTGAAGTTCATCCTGCCCCCCAACCCATAGAGGCTGAAATAATTTATGAGATAGGACGCGTCAGCCTCATTCCAGTCCCAGCGGCTCTCCTCTTTGTGCACAGCAGAAACAGCTGGTTTCTGTTCTTGGGGCTTCTAGCATCGTGGCTTTGCTTTTTCCTCCACAGCATGAAGCTCTGTGTCTTTGTGACATTGAGGGACAAAGGGCTGTTTAGAAGCAATTCATCCTGACTCTTACAGGCTGGCTCTGCATTGCAGAAGCCGTCGGCCCACGGCAAATGGGAGCAGAAAAATCATGTAGAATTCACTTGACCATCAAAAGAATTGCATTTCGTCACATTATCATCATTTTATTAGACCCTTCCCCCAACCACCCTATGGGAGCTACCTTTGCAAGACGGATGCATGCCATGCTAAAAATAAGGCTGGGCTTTTGAAACTCACAATCTAAGACTTGAAAGGACCACTGGTGGCAATAATATTAATTAGCATGTGCTATGAGTCCAGCATGGCGTGAAGCTCTTATTATGGATTAACTCATTTAATCCTCACCAGGACCCTATGAGATAGGTGCTATTTTATCCTCTCTTTACAGATCAGAAAACTGAATAATCTTGGTTTAACTAGCCCAAGAGTATTGAGCTAGTTAGTGGCAAACCTGGAATTCAAACTCAATCATTCTGGCTTCAGAGCCACCATACGATATTGCCTTACAGTGGTTTCCAAACCCAGCTATCCATCAGAATTACCTGAAAAACTTTTTAGAATACAGATTCCTGGGCCCTTATCTGCATTTTCTTCAAGTGAAGCCTGTTTTTATCAGGCTACCCAAGTAATCCTTAGGCATCCAATCTGTCTGTAATCTGCAAAGTAGCATTTAGAAATTCAGTGGACATATGTTGTTTTGATTTGCCTAACATCTATGCTTCCTTTTTTTCTATAGCAGTGCCTCAGTTCTCATTTAAAAAGCCATCCATCTCATCCTGACTGTGTTTAGTTTTGGAGGGAACACCTTAAACGGCCAACCCAGGGTTGGTTAGGTAAATTGAGTGTGGCCAAATAATCTCTCTCCTTTTGGAATTTGAATTTGGGGCCAAAGTAATACAAGAACCAAACTCAGAACTGGTCTGGTTGTTCAAATTTTCTTTCAATTCCCTGAAGTATGTCATATCTTTTCCAGTGAATTCCTTTCTAACTTAACCAAAGATGGTTTCTGTTGCATGTAACCAAACAACATTAACTAGTAGAAGAACCAATGTGGTAGAAACCCACATCTACCAGAGAGATCTCCTCTGCAGCATGCCTGGCAATTGAGTTTTGCTCTACTGGGACAGGGAGCTAATATCATTATATATTAAATACCAACCAGTTGGTCAGTAGGGGCTGTTTTTCCTTAGTCTACACAAATGGTCCTCAGCCCTAATTCTGTCCTTTGGAGCTACACACAAAAAAATATACAAGAGCTCTTTGGATATCTGATGACAGCACAAACTCTAGGCTAAACAGGCCAACCCTCAAAGTATCTCCTGCTCCTCCCTAAGGCATCCTTTTGGCACTTGGTAGCACACACCCTTGTTACTGAGCACTTCTGTTGCGAATGCAGAAGCTGTAGACTGCAGTGTTATGTAAGCAGAATGTAATTTCAGTAGGATCATACACTTTCAGATTTAGACAGATAATAGATAAATGAGGAAATAAGGGAGGGAGGAAGGGGCAGAGAAAGAGGAAGTGGGAGGGGGACAGAGAGAGAGAGAGAGAGAGAAAGAGATGTACACTATACTGTAGACTGAATTACCCCTGACACTATTTATCACTGAGAGATGCAGATGGGTCTTTTGGTCCAAGTGATGGTGATGCCAAGAGAGATGTTCAACCCTAATCGCTGCTTCATCTCCTAGAAGGAGCTAGATAGGCCTGGAACATCATTATCACGAGTTAACTGTGGGTGTCCTCACTTGTAAGACTGAACAACCCAGGCTTTGAGAAGAGTGCAGGCGACTGCTATGTTGCTTTATCTGAGCCAAGGAGACTGGACGATACCACGGAGGAGGGGTGAAGACAGAGATGGTCTTACTGACATTCATGCAGAGGCAGGAAGTGGGCCGGGCCTTAGCCTGGCAGAGCTAGGACTTCTCTTCTGTCTCTGGAGCCAAAATAAACTGAATTCAAGAGTTATGAGGGGCCAGAATCTTATCACAACCTGAAGGTTCTCATTTTAGAAACTAAGCTGGCTCCCAGCCGATGGAGGACCTCAAGGGTAACCACATCCGGAAGCAACTGTAAGTAACTCTCTCTCTGCAGTACTTCTGGTACCCCCGGGCCTTCACTCAAGTTTGGTCTTCACCGAACTAAGTGGGAAGTCTGAGTCTGTACTAGAGGTGAAGCGGCACCAAAAACGAACAAAAACTGGAGAAGCCAGCTCCGGAATATCCCAAAGTGATCTCTGCAGGCAACAGAGCTGGAATAAGACACTAAAATGTGTTTAGGAAATGTGGTCTTTGGTTGTTACATGTGTATCTATTTTTAAATTTTTTTGATATATCATACTAGACCTAGTGGTTTTTGTCTCCTTATTATAATTCATTTAGCAATATATAACGACTATATTCCCAGACCAATGATACTTTAATCACTGTGATGTTTTATTCAAGTGTAATTTATATACAGTAATGTCCAGATGTTAAGCATACAGTTTGATGAATTTTGAAAAATGTGTACACCTGTATAGGCACCATTTCAATCAAGATCTAGAACATTTCTATCACCCCAGACACTGTGACACTATACAGAACTGCACCATATGGATGTAATATATTTTAACATACATAAACCCTAATTGGTGGTCACTTGGGTCATTTTCAAATTTTTTTTATTTAAAAATATTAAGGGGGTACAAATGTTTTTGGTTACATGGATCGCTTTCAGAATGCTTAAGTCGCGGCTATAGGCGTGCCTGTCACCCAAATAGTGTTGATTGTGCCCATTAGATAAGTTTTTGCCCCTTCTCTCCTCCCCTTTCCCCCAGCTTGATTTCCACTGAATTTTACTTCCCTCTGTGCACATGTGTGCTCATCGGTTAGTTCCAATTTATTCATGAGTACATGTGGTGTTTGTTTTTTCAATCTTGAAATACTTCACTTAGGAGAATGGTCTCCTGCTCAGAGGAGCAGGAAACTACAGTCAAGCGATAGAGCCAAGATGACCATTGATAAATACCCTGGGCTTACCCCTGGCCACATCCCCAATCTCCTACTAGTCCCTCCCCTTGAGCCCAACCAGAAGTCAGAGGGTAAGGAGGCAGTCCTTACAGGTCAGTCTCCCAGGGAGAAAGCAGAGAATATTAGAAGGGTAAACAAGGCACTGGCACGGTGGATGAGGGCCAGTGTGGTAGATTGCAAACTGGCCATAAATTCCACCCATCCCTGGGTGCTCCTTTGCAGTGTGACTTTGCCACTCTTCCCATCCATAGGTTGAAGTCTGGTTCTCCACCCCAAATCTGGTCTTGGCTGTAACCAGTGTGACACAAACATAGGCTTTAAAAACATCTATGTTCTCTTGTGGTGCTTGGAACCCTGAGACTACACTAGCCTACTGGAGGACAGAAGCCATGTGGAAGAGAAATGAAAAGCCCGGTTCAACAGCCTGCCAACCATTGTCATGTTATGGGGGAGCCGTCCGAGGTCATCCAGCACCAGCTAAGTCCCTAGCTGCCCAAGACACATGAGAGAACCCAGCAGAGATTGGCTGAATAAACCCAGATCAGAAGAACCACCCAAGTAACCCACAGAATCATGAGAAATAATAAATAATTGTTGATTTAAACCACTAAATTTTGGCATGGTTTGTTGCACAGCAAAAAATAACTGATACAGCAGAAAATGAAAAAGCATCTTGCAAGTATTTAAGCTTCAGTTCCAATCTTTGAGGCTCTTATCCCTGAAGCTCTTATTCTATTTCTAATGTCCTTCCCATAAGCCAATTGACTCTCTTTTTCTATTGCCAATTTGAGTTGGATTTCTCACTTTCAGTTAAAAAAAAAAAAAAAAAACTGCAAAGCTTTACTTTTTCTATGTAATCCAGTACAGTTTCAAATAAACAGAAATCCTTCATTCCTCTAAATTTTAAAATAATTTACCCATGAAGCCTATTAGACTGAAGCTTTGGGAGAAGGAAAGATTCTGGACAATGTTTTCATTTCTTTCTTGTTTATTTGCCTATTCTGGCTTTTGATTTCTTCTCGAGACAAAGCTGGCAATGTATTTATTTTTGTATTTAATAGAGATGGGGGTCTTGCTATGTTGCCCAGGCTGGATTCGAACTCCTGGGCTCAAGTGATTCTCTCACCTCAGCCACCCAAGTAGCAGTAAAATTGGCAATTTCAAGTTTATGAGAAAAATCATCCATTTTAGCCAGATTTTCAAACACATTAGCAGTTATTTATATACATTTTAATGTATAAATACAACATATTTTAATGCTTTTATTTCCCTTTTTTAAAATCTTCACATTTAACAAAGTTTATCATCTTTAATATATTTCTTCATAAACTGAACCTTGATCAAAAGGATGCTCTCAACCTCAGTGCCTACCACTTTTAACGGACCTGATTTAGTGATGGAATTAGCAGGGCCTCGGGAATAACAATGGGTTTTATTCAGTACCTTGACCATAAATGATAAAAAATCATTTCTGAAACCATAAAATGTTAATGAAAATATCTTTAGACAAACCAGCCAAAGAGTCCTTTTGTACTGCCTGGCACAGAGCCCCTGTTCAATAAAGTTAGCTATTATTATTAGCTTTATTCCTTTACACCTGCACCCCTTCCTGAGCAAGATAGGCTTCTCTAGATATTAATAATAATTTGAAAACCATTTATTGAGTGCCTTCTTTGTGCCAGACACTATTCTAGGTGTGGTTCAAGCAGTTTCTCACTGAATACTCACAAAATCACTATGATTTAGGTATTATGTTCCCCATTTTAAAGACAGAAACTAAGGGTCACAGAACTCACATTATTTCCCCAAGGTCACTGGTGCAATAAATGGCAGAGGTGGAATTTGACACCAAGTCTTTCTGGCTCCAAAGTCCAAGTTCTTTTCTCAGCATTGCATCACAGAATTTGAGGTTTTGTGTGAAGTAATGGAGATAGAAACAGTAATTACCTCATAAGGGCATGCCCTGGGTGGAGAAATGTAGAAAATTATCAGTACATTCTTGATTAGGGCAATGGGTGGAACAATGGAAGTGCCCTTAGCTACATGTCTCAAGGGCTCACTATACACTGTGCCAAGCACTTTCATGCAAAGGCTTTGTAATCCTTTTGCTGTTACTCCATTTGTCTTTTGTTTGCTTGTTAACTCTTTTTCACTTAAAATATTTTTTGAATTATTTTTTAAACCTATGTGGTTGGTACTAATAATAACCTGTTCCATAGATAAGAAAACTAAAGAATAGAAAAGTCAAATGATACGCCCAGGTTTTCCTAATGAGTATCTGGGGACAATAAGGACCCAAATTCAGATATGTCTGATTTGAGAGTCCACACTGTTAACTACCATTGACATAATCAATAAACTGCCACAACTACCCATTTGTAGCTAGAAGTGGCTAAGCCTGCTGGGGACCTGGGACAGGGAATACACGAAGTGCATTCTTTTGGTGAGGCCATCTATGACTCTCTGAACTGCACTAAGACCTGCAGATTTTGATGAAGTCCAGGGGTTCTGTTCTGCCATAGCCCCTTGGGTTAACAGGATCTGCAGTAGATTAACCACAAAGTCTTCTCCCCTAATGAAGCAGTGGAATCTATTTCTCTACCACCTGAATCTAGGCTTGGCCATGGGATTAGCTTTGTCCAATGGGACATTAGCAAACATGATGCACAAGCTTATGCATCATGTTTGCTAGTGATGCAATGATGCATGCATCTCTTATGCCAGAGAGCATTATGATGCTCTTTCTGGAGCCCTGAAACCACCGTGTGAACAAGTCAGAGCTAGCCAGCCAAATGGAGGATGAGGCCACATGGAAGAGAACCAAAGCTCCCAGGCCAACAACTGGCTCACTGCTAGTCATGTAAGTAGGGCCATCCTAGATCATCCAGCCACCAGCCAACCAACCAGATACCCACAGACATAAACAATAACCTCTTAAACTCTGTGCCCAGGGCAAGTACCTCACTTGACTCACTCTAGTCTCAGCCCTTAGAGGTAAGTTCTCTCTTTCTTGTGCTGAGATCTCTCGGGAGGCTGTGTATGTGGTCAGTACTCTGAGTGCTGAGTAACCTACAATGTCCATATGAAATGTTTATGGCAGTGCCAGACATTGGTCTCTCTAAGAAGATCCAAGAGACAGAAGAATTGAGGGGCTCCAACCCAGTGAGACCTAGAACCAGGGGGATGCCTATAGATAACCAGAAGTAACATTCATGAACTCTGCCACATTTTGAGGTCCTCCAGTGGTAAGTGCCCATATATACTGTTTATTCTCACTGGCGCTGAATGGCTGGGTCAGTAGCTACGTTCACTGGGATAGCACCTGGTTCATAAAGTTCCCTCAATATGCTATGATGTGGACCTATCTGTAGAACGATGCCAAATGCACAAAGCTCTACTAATCTCCAGAATATGCCCTGGCTCAGCCTGGGATTGGAATAGCAGAGAGTAGAGGATGAAGCCCAGCACATTACATTCCTTTTTCATGGATGGACCCTGTGCATTTCTGCTCCATGAGTTTGCTGCACACCAGTTCCTCCAAGGTCACACAAGAGAAGAGGGCACCCCTCCATAGCTTCGTGAGTATCAGGGGCAGCTAAAAGAGAGCCTGGACAGGTGGGCAAGCAGGTGTGGCCAGGTCTTTAATCATGCCTCTAACCATGGGCAGAAAAAGGTCAATGAACTAAGTCACGCCAGTTCAGGAGTCTGGACCAATTCATCATCCTTGGTGCCAACCGACCTTCTTGGAACTATATCCAGAGATAGAATCATTTCAGGTAGGCTGCCAAATCCTATTCATGCTGGCTGCAGGGAGTGCCTCCTGCTCTCCCCATGCCCAAGACAATGACTGGCTGCACTCCCTCATTCATACAGAGAGGGGTCTCATACCACTTATGGAGCCCACACACTTCTAGGAAGGACTGCCAGGTGGCAGGCAGAGAACCTGTCCATTCTTCAGACTTTCCTGGTCTGTTTGACAAGACATCTGTCCTTGCTGCCTTCCCACTGTTATTCATTATCACTGTCATCATCATTGTCACATATTAATATATAGCTCTTGCTATATACCAGACACTGTCCTAAGTGTTGTTATGGATATTTATATATTTGATACTCAAAACAATGCTATGAGGTAGGGACTATTATTTTACCCATTTTTCAGCTGAGGAATCTAAGACACAGAGATATTTAAGTAATTTGCCCACGGTCACAAAGATTTGAGCCTAGAAAGGTTGGCTCCATTGTCTGATTTTACCCAGTACACAATTCTGCTTCTCTAGTTTTCCTCTGCAAAATCACCTCTTCCTCACTCTCAAAGCACGAGGTGAGCACACAGACCCTCATCTCCAGGAGCAGGCACAAGTATTAGTCAGGCTTCTCCAGAGAAACAGAACCAATAGGAGGGAGAGATAGATAGATAGATGATAGATAGATAGATAGACAGATAGAGATGATATAATGTGAATTTTGTTCACACAATAATTGAGACTGAGAAGTCCCACAATCTGCCATCTGCAAACTAGACAACCAAGAAAGCCCGTGGCATAATTCAGTCCAAAGTCCGAGTCCAAAGGCCTGAGAATCAGGGGTGCCAGTGCTGTAAGTCCTGGTCTGAGTGCAAAGGCCTGGGAACTGGGAAAAGATGAATGTGCCAGCTGAAACAGAGAAATCAAATTCACCCTTCCTCTGCCTTCTTGTTCTATCTGGGCCTTCAGCAGATTAGATGATGCCCACTATATTGGTGAGGGCAATTTTTTACTCTATTGGTTCGAATGCTAATTCCTTCTGGAAACACCTTCACAGACACACCCAGAAATAATGTTTTACCAGCTATCTGGCATCCCTTAGCTCAATCAAGTTGACACATAAAATTAACCATCCTGAGTCCACCCTTTCTCAACTTGGCACCCATACACATCCCCTTAAACCACACTTAATATCTAAATAAAGAATAACAAAGTCATAATTCCACCTGACATTACAGAACTAGACTCTGTGCAACTGACAATGCAATAATCCCTTCCCCAGGAAAGGAGGTACAGTCCTCAAGTGATGATAACTCTTCTACTGAGATCCTGTAAACTTAAATACTAAGATGTAAAATTAATAATACCTATACACAGATATAAAGTCAAAACGTATGTTACATGATAAAGAACTAAGAGAGGAAAAAAACAAATATATTGCATAATATATGCATATGTACACACAGACATTCATAACAAAATAAGGAGGAACTACTCATGACAGTGACAGTCCTTGTTTCTGTAACTGGTCACATGGTTGTAGCTGATACTTATAACTACCTTCTACTACCCCTTGTATATCCCTGTTGCCTTCAGCAAGTACCTCAGCTGTGGTGGTTCTTCACCTGGCAGAATGACCCAAACCTTTGTTCCTAAAGGGTCCGGGCCATTTATAGTCTTGCCTGGATTGGGTTGCTGTAGTATTTCATTGACCTTAATCACAGGTCATGGTAATACTAAGAGATGCCTTAAGGTATCTCCTGTATTCCAGATGTATTTTCTCTCTTCTCCATTGTGGAGCAGTAGTCTAATTGTCCCTCAGTAGTTCAGATCAGTCACCCCAGTCGACTTGGTGACTCCATCCTTGGTCTGCTTACTCAGAGACAAGAGGAGCCCAAAGTGGCCTGGTAGCGGTCTTAACTTTAAGTTCAATAGAATCATCATCGTATCACCTGGTGGAAGCATTCCTCCCTCTGCAACTAAGACCTCTATGCTAGCAGAGCATAAAGTCATGGGGAAAGAAAGCAAAAATTTTGCTAGTGGGTCACTAGGGGAAATAATGAGTGGTGCCACTCGCATTTCCACCTCTTGATTTCTGCAACCATGAATCCTGACTACCAGAGAAATAGCACCATGTACTGGACACTGATTAGGAGGATATATGGCCTTTTGGAGAACCCTGCCCATCCCTGGAAGGTATTGCTACCAGCTGGCACTATAACTGAGTCTTCAAAAGGCCGTTCCATTGTTCCATCAAGCCAGCTGCTTCAGGATGACGAGGAACATGATAAGACCAGTGAATTCCATTAGTATGAGCCCATTGCCCCACTTCTGTTGCTGTGAAGTGAGTTATTTGATCAGAAGCAATGCTAAGTGGAATTCCATGACAATGGATAAAGGCATGCTCTAAGTCCATGGATGGTGGTTTTTGTAGAAGCATTGTGTGCAGGGAAGGCAAATCTGTATCCAGAGTGTTCATTTTAGTAAGGACAAAACGCTGCCTCTTCCATGATGGAAGCAGTCCAATGTAATCAACCTGCCACCAGGTAGCTGGCTGATCACCCCAAGAAATGGTGCCATATCAGGAACTCAGTGTTGGTCCCTGCTGCTGGCAGATTGGGCACTCAGCAGTGGCCATAGCCAGGTCGACCTTGGTGCATGGAAGTCCATGTTGCTGAGCCCATGCAGAGCCTCCATCCCTGTCACCACAGCCACTTTGTTCATGAGCCCATTGGACGATGACAGGGTGGCTGGGAAAAGAGGCTGACAGATATCCACAGAATGAGTCCTCCTATCCATCTGATTATTAAGGTCCTCCTCTGCTGAGGTCCCCCTTTGGTGAGCGTTCACATGTGACACAAATATCTTCATGTTTTTTGCCCATTCAGAGAGGTCTATCAACATACCTCATCCCCAAATTTCTTTGTCACCAACTTTCCAATCATGTTCCCTCCAAGTCCCTGCCCATCCAGCCAAACCATTGGCTATTGCCATGAACTGAACTGATCACTTCACTCACTCACGTCACTTCTGTCACTGACACAAGCACCATGGGATCTGCTGGATCACATGGCCAAGTGGCAGCCCAGCTTGCACAGCAGCCTGGACCTGTTGCAGAGCCTTCTCCTGTTCTGGGCCCCACTCAAAACCAGCAGCTTTTTGGATCACTTGGTAAATGGGCTGTACAACACACCCAAATGAGGAATATGTTGCCTCCAAAATCCAAATAGGCCCATTTGGCAACGTGTCTCTTTCATAATTGTAGGAGAAGCCAGATGCAAGAACTTATCCTTCACCTAAGAAGGGATAGCCCAACATGCCACACACCAATGACTCCTAGAAATTTCACTGAGGTAGAAGGCCTCTGAATCTTAGTCAGATTTATTTCCCACACTCTGACACACAAATGTCTTACCAATATGTCTAGAGTAGTTGCTACTTCTCGCTCACTAGGACCAATCAGCATAATGTCATCAACACAACAGGCCAGTGTGGCATCTTGTGGAAGAAAAACGTGATCAAGATCCCTTTGAACTAAATTACGGCATAGGGCTAAGGAGCTGACATACCCCTGAGGTAGGACAGTGAAGGTGTATTGCTGGCCTTGCCAGATGAAATCAAACTGCTTCTGGTGGGTCTTATGGACAGAGATGGAGTAAAAGGCATTTGATACATCAGTAGCTACATACCAGGTACAGGGGATGTATTGGTTTGCTCAAGCAATGAAACTACATCTGGTACAGCAGCTGTAATTGGAGTCACCACTTGATTAAGCTTATGATAATCCACTGTCATTCTCCAAGAGCCATTTGTCTTCCACAGAAGCCAAATAGCAGAGTTGAATGGGGCTATGGTAGAAATCACCACCCCTTGAATCTTTGACATCATTGACGGTAGTACTAACCTCTGCCGTCACTCCAGGGATGTGATATTGCTTTTAATTTACAATTTTCCTAGGTCGAGGCAGTTCTAATGACTTCCACTTAGCTTTTCCCATCATAACAGCCCTCACTACAGAGGTCAGGGAACCAGTGTTTAGGGATTCTTCCAGCTGCTATGTATGTCTATTCCAATTATCCATTTTGGAACTGGGGAAATAACTGCAGGATGAGGATCCATCATGAGAGGGACCTAAGCTAAAACTCCCTTGATCACTGACCTCCATATGCACTTATTCTGACCGGAAGGCCACTGTGATGCTCAGTTCAGAGCCAGTGCCCAGTAGTCCCCAAAAGGTTTGATCATTTCCTTTTTTTTCAGTGCACAGTTATCCTGGTAAAAGACAGTAGGTCCCTCTGGGGAAGGCTGGGAGAAAGATTAATAGTACATATTTTCAGTAGTACAACTGGCTCAAGTCTGGGTATGGATTGAGGGGCTGTGACTCTCTGTTTTTATGATTCCAGTTAGACTTTTGTTCACTTGACCTAGAACTTTTCTGCTTATACATATCAAGTAAGAATGCAGTAGGCTTCCCACCTATTTGCCTTCTAGGAACACCATGATTAGCCAACACCATAGGTCTGCACAAGTCAGGCTATATCGATTGTTGTTTTAATTCGGCTGTCTGTTATCATAACCACGCCCACCGGCCTCTGATGGTTGAGTGCCACCAATTGGCCCCTTTTGCCCTGGAATCCAATTATTCCCATTGCACTTAGGTTTTCCAATTAAGTGGCTGTGGCTCCCACTGTAAGGTACGGCCATAGAGAAGGGCGATCACAGAGCTCTTCAAGGATGCTGGGGCTCCCCTTGCAAATTTATTTCTCAAAGTATTGGCAAAAGAAAGAAAGGGTCTTCTGGCCTCTCCCAGCATGGCTGAGTACGTCTTAAACGACAAATGCACTCTAATCCACATTCTAATCTCCCTAAGCCTTGAATCCCTTCCCTCTACATTAAACCAGGGGAGATGAGGCATTTCTAATTCGCTCATGGTAGGCCATCTTTTGATTGATGTTTCAGCCAACCAACCAAACTGTTAGAGCCTTTTCTAACTCCCTAAGCTGAAACATTAAATTCAGAATCTCTGTTTAGTGAACTTATGTCAATAAACTCAGCCTGACTCAACTTTATGTTCCTTCTACCATTATTCCACACCTTTAATATACATTCCTACCCATGTTTCCTAGACATCTGCCTGTATAAATTAGAAAACTCAAGTAGTTCTTTTGGAGTGCAGTATATCTTCTCATGGGTCACACTTTGTACTGTATCTTTAGGGGCTTTGTGGGACTTGAGTCTAGTGATAGGTCTAGAAGCAAAAAAGGGTGGTGGAGATGGGTCCGGAGTCAGCATTGTCTTGCCTGGCACCTGCGTCAGGGGAGGCCGTTATGTTTCCTTGGGCAATGCAACCCAAGTGGAACAACCTATACCACCATGTTTTGGGGGTGCCACTTTTGCTGGAGGATGCAGAGGCCACTTCCAACCAGCAAGGAAGACCCATCAGAATGTAGGGGATCAATGTCCCCAGCTTCAGAGTCTTCATCAGTCTTCCCAACTTACAGGATCCTATTCTTTCCCCACCAATGTCCTTGCTTTAACAGGAGACACCCTGTGAGGCTGGAAGTTCAACGTGCATTGTAATTCAGCCAATCGCAGGATGAGATGGTGCATTTGATTTTCAGAAATCTGAGTCCTGCAGCTACAGGCTAAAAGGCTTTCCTTCAGGGCACACCTAGAAGCTCTTAGATCATTTATGCAGTGCTTGAGGTGAGAATTCAAATCCCTGAGCTCATCCTTTTCCTCCACCACTTTGTCCAGAGACATTAGGAGCAAGCAGCCAATGTCATTATATTCCTTAGTTTTCCAAAAATGTTTCAGCATCATATACAGAGTCATGTAGCTCCTGCTTTTTATAAGTGGTTGATTAGGAGTATCCAATGCGGATTTTTTGCATATCTCTATAAATGGTTCATGCCATGGACTATCAGTGCTCTCTTTACTACTAGAAATAGGGTCATTAGCATTTTAAATATAGTCAATTAGAGAACCAATTCCAGAATCCCCAGAACTAACTCAGAAAACTCATCCTTAAAATTCTTTTCTTCCAGAACCACTCTTGGTACCAAAAGTTTCTGTCATAGTCCATTAGGGCTGCCATAGCAAAATACCAAAACCTGAGTGGCTTTTAATTAACAAATTTATTTCTCACAGTTCTGGGAGCTGTGACGTCCAAGTTCAAGGCACTGACAAGATTCAGTGTCTGGTGAGAGCCCAATTCCTCACAGACAGTGGTCTTCTTGCTGTCACCTCACATGGTGGAAGAGACGAAGGCTCTCTCTGGGGTCTTTTTTATAAGAGCACTAATTTCCATTCATGAGGGCTCTACCCCCATGACCTGATCGCCTCCCAAAGATCCTACCTCCTAATACCACTACCTTGGGGGTTGGGATTTCAACATATGACTTGGTGGGGGGACAAAATCTTCAAACTATAGCAGCATATAGCCAGACCCAGCCAATCAGCATAACTCATCCTCCTGGCTACATGTGACCCATGGTCCAATGAGACTGTAGCACCTGTCACTGGGGTTGCAGCACTGACATAAGACAGAGGACTAAAGCTGCCGCAGCCACCATGCTCCCATAGGAGAAAAGCCTTCCTGAAAAAGAAACAACACAGAGGAAGACTAAGCCAAGAAACGGAGAAAAAGGTTCCTGAGGACCTTACTTAAGCACTTTGATTCACTGTGCCTGAAGCCAGGTCTGCCCTTAGGGCTTTTCAGTCTCGGGGATCAAAAGTTTCCCTTTTCACAGAAGCCAGTTTGAGCTGAGTTTCTGTTTTAGGCAACAGAAAATTCAACAGACATAGAATATGGGAAACACCATCCTCTTGGCTGCAACCTGTGCATCTAGTCTGTCTGCATGAACACTCAGAGAAGCATACTGGAGTCCGGCGGTCCCCCCAAACTTCCCTGCCTGTTTTCCTAGGGAGGAGAGAAGAAATTGTACTACAAGGGCCAGGGTGTGGGATCTGAGAGAACATGACAAACCATCTCAAACTTTGTTTTTGCAAACAGACCTGCATGGATTTGGTTGTTCCACGTTTATTGGAGTTCCTAACTCCAGTACCACATTTTCCAATCCAGAGTGTCTGTGTTGCTATGGCAACAGATATGCCCCCCCCCCACCTGACTCCCCACCCCAATTTGTGGCAAAATGGCAGATGACCACTTGTACAAGGCCAGCAGGAGTCAAAGAAACTGAATGACAGAAAGTAGTCACTACTCGCTTCTGGCAAGCCGAAGTCACCTGTCAAGTCTAAGTGGGTAACAGGACCAGTAATGGAGACAAAATCAATGGGGAAAATTCCAGGAAGGTGAACCAAAGCAGGAACAAAGGAAGAGAATGAGGGGCAATGCCTGCATATGGGGTAAGCCAAACACAGTTCATTCCTGAGCAATGAAAGACTATGCATGGTGGAAAATCCCATCACCTAGGACAGCTTCAGCTGCATGAAAAAGAATGCCCCAACAATGAGACTTTACCAAGAAGAGCTTCTTATCTCACCTATCCAGTTTGGGGATAAGAGGACTCGGAGTTGGCTCCAGCTCATTAGTGTCATCAATGACCCAGGTTCCTTCAGCTCTTCCACTCTGCCATGCTCAGGATGTCAGCAGTGTCTCCCTCATTGACCCAAAAGGGCTGCCACAACTCCAAGTATTACATGCACAAACAAAAATTCCCAAGAGGACAAAGGAAGGGACGTCTCTTTGTTATCAGAAAGGAAAATCTTTCCTAGAAGCCTTCTTCAGTTTTCCCCGCAGGCCCCATGAGCAGGATTGGGTCACATGCTCATTCACGAGCTACAAGAAAGCCTGGAAAAGCATGTATCAGGCATTTTCAGCTTCTAGCATGAGATGTGGCCTCTGCCAGAAGAAGAGAAGAGGATGAGGGCTGTGAATGGCTGTCGGGTAGACAGTCAACAATGTACCCCAAACTTGAGACAAACTTGTACCAAACATTTTGCCATATCCTTATAACACCCATACTGTCATTTACTTAATATTTTCCTTAAATAAATTTGTCTTTTGTTTAACCTAAATATCTTTTACTTAAGTAGGAAATTCTGTATTACTACCATAAATGCAAAACTGCTATTAGATATGTTTTTCCAATCCATCTTCAAATAAATTCGTAATGATTAATGCAAAAATCATTTGCCTATTTTACCCACAAGTATCTCTTGTCTCACCAGCAGTATCATACTTTGGGATGTATAGTAGTGGGATAAACTCCTTTCCCCCTAATTCTTGCACCCTGATACTAAGAACTCTCTAACAAAGAGCTGTACGGTGCATGGTAAAGTACCATGAAAACGACCTTTTTACAGTTGCACTAACAGGTAAGCTCCTGCCTATCACTCCCCACGCCCCAACTGTCAAGGTGAAGACATTTAGCAAAATCACAGTAGGAGAACTAGCTGGTTTCCTATCCAGCTACATCCCCTCTCAAAATGTTTTGTTTTGTTTTTTCCACTAAAAGGAAAACTGTCTCAAAGCCTACAGGGTCCACCACATGCGTTAACATCCCCACCTGTTTGTCTAAGCGTGCTCACTCACATTTACCCAGAAGGTAAACGCACTTACTGTCAGCAGAGAAAAGTGGCCAATGCCCATTACTTACATCAGAGGCTGGGCCCTTGTCAGCTCCAGGGCAGGAGAATGTGACAAATTCATGGCACCGCTTGTGCACAACAAAGCAGCAAACTGCAAAAGAGAAAATAAGGGTGGGAGGAGGGGAAGAAGGAAAGTGGAGAAGAGGAAGAGAGATAAAGGGAGGAAGAGATCATTAAACCTGGGCTTCACCAACAAGGAAAAGCTTTATACCAAAGTAAACAATAACTTCAGCTTTTGCATCTTGTCCTGTGTTGAAATCGAACTCTTGGGTACACGGATATTGCATCTCACACAGGAGTTAAACTTCTAAAGTTAGCTAGGGTTCAAGAGATCCCATATGCTCAAAATTACACTCTCTTGAAGATTCCTCAAAGTGCCTGGTCTTCTATTGATTTTGGAACAGAATGCTGTTTCTTAGATCACGCGCCAGATGAAGTAGTTGGCTTGTGTTTAAGTCCATAATGCGTAAGAAATACATTATCTTTAAACTCTGGAATCACACTTTGAGAGATGTACGTACTATGAAGGGCATGGAGGAACAGTGAGCAGGGATGGAAGACTCGTGCCTCCGTCTCACCAAAAGCAATGTCAATCAAGTGGAAGAATGGAAGAAATGGGCTGCCATGTTTACATTATTACCTTAGTAGTTTGCAACCAAATACATATATACATATATTTGAATTTGTGTGAGTTAAATGCATCTATGATATGGCTCCACTATTGGGGAATTATATCAGTTGGGGTGGGGGGACAGTCAAGGAATAAACACAAAATAAAAATGATTTTTGGGTTCAAATCTTCTTTTACAGTTTTGTTGTTCAAATCTTCCTTTATAACCTCTACACTGTGGGTTGTGGGTTTCTGGAGGATGGGTGCCATGCTTTCGGGTACAGCTCAAAACCTTTCTAAAGTGGATGTGCAGTAAATGAAAATAGAACAGGAAACTGCAAGGCTACCCCTAGAGATATAATGGGTTTAGGTTACAATCATCAGTAGCAACTAATATCACAAAAAGATACCACCTGCCTCGATGAAAGCTCACACCCCACCTATGTAGTACTCTTGCCAAATAATCCAATCTGTTCAAGTCTCTTGATGCAACTACAGATTTACAGAAAATACAAGTAATAAGGAACATATTAAATGACATCACAGGGAGACAACGAAAAAAACACACCACACCTCCCAAAATACCCAGAATGCAGAAAACTGCAAAGCAACCAATATGGTTTCTTCAACAAATAAACTGCAAGAGAGAAAAAAAGGGGAGATAAAATAAGAGCATAAACTTATATTTGCAAAGGGATTTAAGAAACATATCCACTAAATGCAACATGCAGACCTTATTGGGAACCCAATTTGAATAAATCAATAGTTTAAAAAATTGTGAGACAATCAGGGAAATGGATATACTCACTTTTGGGGGCTATTAGGAAATTACTGCTATTGATATTAGGGAATTAAAATTTTATGATGTGATAACGGTATTGTGGTTATTTTTTGTTACAGAATCTTCATGTCGGAGGATACATCTTAAAATCTTTATGGATAAAATAATTCAATTCAAAATAATTCAATGAGCCAAAGAAGGGAGAAAAGGGGAGGGTTATAGATTGAAAAAAATTGATCTCAATGGGTCATTATTGAACCTGGGTGATGGACACAGGAGGATTTATTATACTAATCTGTCTACTTTTATTGATTGATTGATTGACAGGGTAAGGAGGAAGGCTACAAGATTGAAATGTGCTAAGTCTTACATCCCTTGAGATTATAGATATTGAGAAACAGCATACAGGACATTGTAAGTTTAAATATGTGTATTAACAATTAAGATTAAAAATAAGAATAGAAATACCACATATAACTTTCAAACCACTAAAAGGAGAAATTGGACCAAAAAAATTAATCCAACTACACCTCAAAAGGCCTTCTTCATGCCCCAAGATCATGTAAATATTATTCTATGGATTTATTTGTACTTTTATATGGCATCATTTCTGCTTTAAACTCTTTAATCCATCTGTAATTTCTTGAAATCTGATGAGAAATGAGACTCTAATTCCTGTTTTCCAAATAGGTAACCAATTGTCCCAGCATCCCTTATTGAATAATTCATCCCTTCCCCACTGATTTCAAATGCCAGCCTTATTATATGTTCAATAATTATAGACACTGGGGTCTGTCTTCGGGCCTTCTATTCTGTTCCATTGATCTGTCTTGTAGCACAGCAATATGGGTTTTAATTATAGTTGCTTTATAATATGTTATATCTTGGCAGGGCAAGTCCTCCCTCATTATTCTTATTTTCAACATTTTCTTGGCTATCACTGCATGTTTATTCTTCCAAGCAAACTTTAGAATCAGTTTACAAGATTTTAAAAATACCAATGGAATCTTTATTGAAATTATATTCAGTCAATCCCCACCCTCCAAAAAATGACTGGGACTTTGACGGAAGAGGATAATCAACACTTTCACAGCAGTGGGTCCCACCAGGCACTGACTGTCCTCCTTGCTGAAGTCTTATGTTCTTCATATAAGTCCTACAGATTTTGCATTTAGTATCGTCTGAGGGATGCTTTTTAAATGCTATTGTAAATTTGACGTTTTTTTTTCCATTTTGTTTTCCAACTGGTCATTGTTCAAAAATAGGAAAGCAATAGATTTTCAGCATATTTATTTTGTAAGCATTTTGAACTCATAATAGTAGGTGTGGGTTCTTAGTTGCTTTCTTTGAGCTTTCCAGATAGAGAACCACCCTATCCCAAATAATAATATTTCTGTTTTCTCCTTGCTGACATATAGGCTTCTCTTTTCCCCTTATCATATTTCCACATCTGGAACTTTCAGAACTACATGAAATAAAAGAGATGACAGCACCGTCCCATTCCTGAGCACTCCCCAGCTTACCTCTCCCCTACTGTCTACATTCCAACCACACAGGAAAGTTTTCCACCTCTTCTCAAACTAACGTTTAGAATTTATATTTTCCTTAAAAATAGAAGAAGTGTTCTTCTCAATGTGCTTAAATTTTACCATCTTATCTGGGATGATACCGCACCTTTTCTCATTCTGTCCTCGTAATGTGTTGCTAGGTAGTCTCTCGTTATTTCTTACAGAAGTTTGTCTTCTTTGTTGTCTATTTTATTCTTCTATCAGTTAAAGAAGCAGATCGTGGATATGTTGATCAATTCTAGTGGGTTTTGCTCTACTTTATTAATTGCTACTTTAACATTTTTTGGTCCTCCGTATCTGTACGTGTATTATTACTTGTATGACTTATGGATTGAGAATATGAACTCTGGACTCTAATGGCCAGGATTGGATCCTGCCTCCATCATTTGCAAACTTTAAAACTTAGGTACATTACCTTACCACCCTGTGCTTCAGTTTCCTCTCTGAAAAATGACAGTGATAACAGTACCCATATCACGGTGGTGTTGTCAGCATTAAATGAGTTAAGCCATGGTCAGAACTGTGCCTACCATATCAAGAGTATTCAACAAATGTCTGCTAATACTATCTATTACTATCTACTATTCTTTTAAAGCTTCTTGAATTGACTGTTCAATTAATTTAAGTCCCATTTCTCTTCATTAAAAATTTAAAGATTTTAAGGCTAAAAACCTTTCTTTCAAGTACAGTTTTGGCTGCATCTTATGTTTTATATTTAATGTGATCGTTGTTTAAAGTTTCTAAGTGGTCTATTACTATGGTTTCAACTCTTTCTTTGACCCAGAACTATTTAGGAAAGCTTTTTCCCCCATTTTCAAGTAGCTGCTTTATTCTAGAACCTTTCTTTAAAACACTCAAAATGTCAGTTATGATCTTATTCATCCTTATCCCCTTTGGGGGTGAGATATGGGGCCGGCCTCTTGTTTCCTAGTGTCTACCACAATTCCTGGTACATAATTGATATTCAGTAAATAAATGTCTGGCGAATGAATGAACAAAAAAATGAATGTCATCAGTCATAGAAAAAGAAGAAAACATAACCAACTTCATGGTAGATGTAGCTCCTGGCTGGTCCTTCACATTTCACCAGCAGGGACACTTGTCAATCAACCATGGACCAGGTCACTTTAGGTAGCCTTCCAATTAGGCACAGAAATAAATAATCTATCCCTACTGAGGAGGAATCAATATGCCAAGTGACTTGACTATGCCCTAGCATGCTCCAGAGAGACGCTGGGCACAGACTTTGGAAAGCTAATGACCTTCTGGTGCAGGTAATTCCTTTACACAGTGTGTTTCTGAAAAGTTGTGCAAACCAAATTTCCCATTAACTAAAACACTTTAAAGAAAATAGTAGGGCTGACTATTTAAAGAAACAAACTAAATCATTTTGTGATACAAATAAACACCCCCTCATTTCTATTTGGCAAATGCAGGGTAAAACCAGCTTTTCTTAAAGATGAGGCAACATTTACTGAGCTGTTGAAAAATGTAGTAGGTCCTACTTTCAAACAGGTACCCGGTAAGTGCCAAGAATTCCTAGATGCTTCATGGTTTATTCAATAAGCCCTTGCTCGGCCAAGGTTGAAAGCCTACAGCCCTCTGAGCCCAGTGTCTAGCTGTGCTTTATTAGGATTACACAACAGGGTCTCAAACTCAAATGCCTAGGGGCCAGGTGAGTAATGAAAATGTCAGAAGGCCAGGGAGGGGAATGCACGCATGGCCTGTTTAAAAGGGGAAATTGCTACTCAGCTCCAGCAGAGAACGAGACAGAGATCCCAGGCTCTATCCACCTCACCCCTCCCTTATTACATGCAAGGGCATGAAGGTCACCTGCCAGCTGTATAGGCAGAATAACGCTCCCCACCTCCACCACCACCAAAGATGTCCATGTCCTAATCCCTAGAACCATGAGTATGTTGCCTTACAAGGCAGATGGGATTAAGTTAAGGATATTGAGATGAAGAATTATGCTCATTTATCTGGACAGGCCCAGCATAATCACAAGCATCCTTATGAGAGGGGGGTGGGAGAGGCAGTCAGAGGATGAGATGTGAGGATGGAAGCAGAGGTTGGAGTCACGCCATTTCTGCAAAGGAACACAAGCCAAGGAATGTGGGTGGCCTCTAGAAGCTAGAAAAGGCAAGAAACAGATTGTCCTCTAGGGCCGTCAGAAGGCATGCAGCCCTGTGGACATCTTGATTTTAGCCCCAGAAGACCCATTTTCAGAGTTTTGATCTCTAGACCTGTACGATAAATTTGGGCCATTTTAGGCCACTAAGTTCGTTACAGCGGCAATAGAAAACAACCTACCAGCCAAGGATCAGAAACAACGTGGTTAATCCCAGGAGGAGACTACAGTCACAACCCCAGGGGATACTTCCAGGGGACCTCTCTGAAGTTTCTGCCCTAGGAAAGGATTGAGATCTCAACTCCGCTTCACAGAGCACCTCACCCCCAAACTCCCAGCTCTAACCAATAAAATGTATTCTTTGCATGCCAAAGAGGGCTAAATTAAGTTATCAAAAAAAAAAAGTGTTTTTCTCTTTGGAGTTGATTCTCTTCTTTTACCCAATTCTCACTGGGGTCTATAAGTGGAAAACTGACATTCTTGGGAAGCAATCGTTGTCCTTAAAATCCGTATCAATCTGAGATAGAAATTCTAGCACTTGCTGCAGATATCTGTGGTAGAAGAGAGAGAAGAGCCTTCAGCACTTTCCTAGGCTCTCGTCTTCTTCAAGAGGCCCCAAATTAGCCAGTCTTCAAGTCCCATCATCTGCAGGAGTTTGGACTTAATCTGAACCCTCATTTGACCACCTAGAAGCTGAGGGACATTAGCCTAATTACTATACCTCTCTGAGCCTTGTTCTATAGTAGTACCACATGCAAAGTGCTTTGTGGAAGGCATATGAGTTGGAGCCATCAGTATGTAGATGTTGCTCTGCAGTGGCTGGGGAGGAGCACTCTCCCCTCCTAGGTCAAAGATGACCCACGTGCTTAACTGCATTAAACTCTGCCTAGCGCCCCATGTGCTTTCCTGAGCTGTCACCATGATGGAAGACAGAAAGGTCCTGTCACCATCTCCACCCAACACCTGGCCTCGCTAGCACTAAGGAGAGTGACTGGCCACGCGACTTGAGTTTGCAAAGGGCTTTCATAACCGTGCTCTAACCTGAGCCCCCTCACAGTCCTGCGGGGAAGGTGCTCTGATCCTCACTCTATGGACAGGGACAACTGATGCTCAGAGCGAAGTGATCAGCCCAAGGTGGTTCAGCTGGTCGGTGGCAACGCTTGTATTTGAAACCAGGCTTGCCTTCCTCTAGAGCCCACACGCTCAACCTCAGGGGTGCAGATGCATTTGTGTTTGTCATTCATCTCACTGTTCCTGAAGAAATTCTCCCCCACTTTCCTCACCCCCGCCATTCAGTCACTTGCTAAATCCCACTGATTCTTCCTTCGCAACATCTTTGATGCCACATCTTCCTGAACGTTCCCCCTGGCTCCCACAGTCTGTGATTTCCCATGGATATGGAATTTTACAACAAAGCCTTAACTGGTGTCCCCAGAGATTGGTCATTCCTCCTTGATCTCTCATCTCTATGAGCCCACATTCCCATGACCATAAAGGAGATAAGACCACCAATGCCACGTGATTGCTACAAAATCTAAATGAGATGGCATGCACCAATGCACAGCAGCAGGGGATGACACCAAGTAAGCTCTCAATGAAGGTTCATTTACTTCCTTCCAGGATGGAGGGATCCATGGCACAAGCTCTGCAGCCTGGATTCTACACCAGGTGCCACAATTTATTAACTACGTGACCTTGAACAAGGCCATTAACCTCGCTGTGTCTCATTTCCTAGTCTGTGCAATAAGGACAATAATAGTACTTTCTTCATACAGTTGTTATGAGGATTAAATGAGTTTATATTAACACAGTGTGGGGACATAGTAAGTGCCTAATAGATGCTAAGTATTGTCAATATTATTCCTACTTACTTCCTCCCACCCATGCACTCCCACTCCCAGAAAATTGAACCTCTGAAGACCCAGCTTTAATGTCCTTTCCCTGCTCCAATGCGTTCACCGGCTGCCTGTTGCCTAAACCTGCACTGTCTACTGTGGTAGCTGCTAGCCACGTGGGGCTATGTAAATCTAAATCAATTAAATAAAATTTGAAATTCATTTCCTCATTCATGTTAGCTACCTTTCAAGTGCTTGAGGGCGACATGTGGCTAGAGACTAACATACTGGACAGCACAGATATAAGACATTTCCATCATCATAGAAAATATTATTAGACAGCAGTAGCCTAAAGATTAAAGTTCCAAACCCTTACCCTGGCATCTGTCCACAATATAACCACCACCTAACATTACTCTCACCTCCTTTCACTCTTATCACTGCCCCACGCTCTTGCCAGGTGGGGTGACTGTCCATTTCTATTATGTATTTTACACATTCCCTGTTGTGCAAATTTGTTCCACAAACATGCCCATGCTGACAGCTCATCACACGCCGTCTTCAAATGAATCTCAAGGCAGAGGAGCTTAGTTTTCCAACCAGCAGACTGAAGGCACAATTGGAATAGAAATGGCATATTCCACAGCATCATTCAGCTCAGTATCCCCGTGGGACAGATGACAGGTGGTTCATCCTGCCTACCTTAATGCAGGGGTTACAAACTCAAACGCCTGCAGAGACCAGGCCTTGAGACAAAGTGAAGCAAGTAGGGTAGGGACACGGTGGCACTGAGCTGAACTCAAGAGCACTTCCCTTCCACGGGACACTTGGCTATAGCCAACAGTGGCCCTGGGTTCATTGCTCCAGAGTTGCCAGACAGGATTCTTTTTAAAGACCTGCACAGGCCACCCAAACACATGTGAGTGCTGCCAGTTAACAAGCTATGTCTTAGCTGGCCATGCTGCCTCAAATACTTCCACCTGGGTTACATATATCTCTGGGCTAAAATATCCCCAACCACGGAACGGGGATAAGACCACCTACTTCACATATGGTTGTGAAGCTGAGATCAGATTCATGTGCCTAGCGTGTGCCTGGCTCATATCTAACTCATAATAAAAATATGAATGAATGAATGAACAGTGAATGAATCAATGAACAGGCTCTTTTGGTCACTCCCACACTCAGAAATGGCTCGTCATAGCTGAGTCAAGAGGAAGGCAGCAGAGGCCACGGGCGGTAGGATGGTTTGTGTGAATCTGTAGGCAGCCGGCCCCAACACAGACAAGCTGTGTGAGTTCAGAGGGTCATCTCATAGCCCCACTCAGCTAACTTTAAGTATACAGTGAGAACTTCTTTTAAAAGAGTGTACCATGCTTATGCTTTAAAATTGCAAACATTGCAAATGAGTACACAGTTGAGAATCACTGCTCTACTCTGTTATCAGAGAGAACTGTTCTTTCCGGTTTCTTGAATATTCTTCTAGAGGTATTCTGTACATGTGTGAGCACAAGCGTGAATCTGTATGTATATATGAACTGAGATATTCCCTATTTTCCTCTTCTTTTTAATCTCTGTTTTACCCATAGGATACAATTCTACACCACTGGTTCTCGGCCCTGCCGCATGCAGACTGGAGTCACAAGGGGAGCTTTTAAAACAGAAAGCGCTCAGGTCCCACTGTGAGATTCTGATTTAATGGGTCTGGGGGGAGGAAAAGAGAATAGGCGCTGATACATTTGGAAAGCAAGCTCCTGGGTGATTCAAATGCGTTTGGAGAGTTGAACATTGCTAAACTGCACACGCCTCCACCACCTACTTTTCCCCAGACTAATACATCTGGGGGGCTGTTCCACCCCAATATGTAGAGAATGACCCTATTTTGTTTCCACAACTGCATCTTATTCCATCGTATGGGTGGGCTACCTTTTATTCACCCAGTCTTACGGGGAATTCTTAAAGTTCCTATGATGATTTTCTTCCTGTAAGAGCAGAGGAAGAGAGAGCAAACTTCATTTGCTTCTCCACAGCCAAGCACGAAGGAGGAAAAACAAAAACAAAAGCAATAACCTTGCAGTGGTCAGCAACTGCAGGAAGGGAATGTTTTCATTTATAGTGTCCCAAATTTATTTAACTAAGTAAGATGAACCAATTGAGCCAACAAGAGTTAAAGAATAGGCGTCAGAAGTATATAAATCCATGAGAAAAAAGCCACCCCCTGCCACCACCTTCTGTTGTAACAGCCTGGGGGAGCCAGATCCCTGCACAGGACAGCTGCTAGGGACATCCTGCTTGTTTGGATAACACACAGAGACTGTTGCTGACCCTATAGCCTCCCCCTTTTTATCAGGCCCCCAAAAATGGGGACAGCAGGACACAAGGCCATGGTCTAAGAGGACACATCAACATCTCTTCACTCATCAGCCATTTCTAGCTCAGATCAACAGGAGGCCTGGCCCCCAAACCAAGTGTGATGCGCGTCTTGTTTCTGCCTGGCAGCATCCATCCTTTGTGCTTCTCCTTTGGGGAATCAATCACTCCTCTCTGACTCACAGTTTGTGTGAGCCAGCGACAGCTGCCCTCACCCTCTGGCTCCAAGGGTGGACATAGGACCAAGGGATGGGCATGTGACTCAAGCCACCCAAAGAGAATCAGCTTCAGAACTTTCACTGGGATTATCAGGAAAGAGGGTTTATTTTCCAGCAGAGTCACTGAACTCGTAGCGAATACGTCTGCATCCGCCATTTTGTTATCACAAAGGAAAAGCTTTACTGAGAACGAAGCCAACACAGAGAAAAGCAGAGCCAAGAGGGGCCCAATGACCACATAGGAGCACCTTGATCCAACCAGACCTGAAGAACACCCCCCCAGCTTTTCTAGATAAGCCAATAAATGCCTCTTTTCCTAAACCAAATTAATTGAGTTTTTGTTTCTCATGACTAAAGGAGTTATTTGGGTGAGAAGTTGAAAGAAAATAGAGGCAATGGAAGCTCCTATTTTCTCCCGTGCTTCACGAATTCCTATAAATAATTCTTTTTATTAAAACTTAGGAGCTTTGTATTAAGAGCACTTAATTCCATCAGTCCATGTTGGTAAATTGAGGAAAGTTGGGACACAGTGTTTCATCCTTCCCTAAATATCTCTAGATATCTCAGCCCTTGATGAAGACAAATGCACATAGGAATTTGCTCAGGTGAGAGAAAGTGCCAGGAGATGGGAGATTTGACAGGTCTCCTGTATCCCTGGACACCTGGACCTCGGGCACTTTCTCAGTAGGTGCCTATAGGATGGGGCATGCACCTTGCTGATGCAACAGTGATTTAAGCCTCCTGCTGCTACCAGCATCCACCCCTTGCTGGTGAAGGAGAGGCCACATAGCCAGCCACAAGCCACACTCTCTCTTGACATGACGATGAATCCCACCCATCAAATTGTGTGTCCTGAGCTGGGTAGCTTGAAGGCCAGAGGTAAGTACATGTCAATCCCAGGCCCCCAACTCACTCTAAAAAAGCAAATGGAGGCCGGGCACGGTGGCTCACGCCTGTAATCCTAACACTCTGGAAGGCCGAGGAGGGTGGATTGCTTGAGGTCAGGAGTTTGAGACCAGCCTGAGCAAGAGCAAGACCCCGTCTCTACTAAAAATAGAAAGATATTATCTGGCCAACCAAAAATATATATAGAAAAAATTAGCTGGGCATGGTGGCACATGCCTGTAGTCCCAGCTACTTGGGAGGCTGAGGCAGGAGGATTGCTTGAGCCCAGGAGTTTGAGGTTGCTGTGAGCTAGGCTGATGCCATGGCACTCACTCTAGCCTGGGCAACAGAGCGAGACTCTGTCTCAAAAAAAAAAAAAAAAGCAAATGGAGAAAGCTTAATCCCACGGCAGGTGAAACACTAGCAACAATTCTGCAAGGAGAGATGGGCTGCTAAATGAATAGTGGGAAAATCACCGAATCACAGAGAGGGCCATGGAGATTACAAAGAGCATCTGTTGGGTTTGCCTGCCCAGAATCTACTCCCTCTTCTGGTGGCTGGAACATTGCTTTTCCTTTGGGAAATCATCCTTCCTCCGTCGTATGCAGTCCTGGTGGGGCTGTCAATCAAGGTGCCCAGCTTTCCCCTTGCACAGGACCCAACACCACAACATCAGCGAATCACACTTCTTCTCCCTGGAATTTGATTCTTGGACAGAGGAACACAGGGACACAAAACAGCTGGAGCTGATTCATCCCAATAGTGTCACTATGTGAAGGCTGTCCCTTAGTTCCTGCCACCTAGACCCCCAGAGCTACTCTGGGCCCTGCCCTTTCTTAGGCCTGGCACTGCATGTGTGTGCTACCCCATATCCTTCCAGCTGGACTTTTTTCCCCCTTTGGATAACTAGAGTCCATTTCTGTGCTTGCAAAAGAACCCAAACCAATTCAAAGACGTCTGATCTCACCCCATACTGATACAGGTATCCTTTCTAAGACATTCCCAAGTGATGGTCGCCAAGCTTCTCATTGCACACTTCCAGGACAAGGGGTTCTCTGCCTCCTAAGGACGACTCTAATACTAGAGAGTTCTTTCAATTGCACAGAAGTTGGCCTCCGAGTGACTTCCCGATCCTGCCCTCTGCGGCCCCTTCCTCCTCTCTCTGGCTCCTCTGCCTGTTCTCCCAGCTGGTCCCTATCAGAATTCCTCAAGGCTCTGTCAACCCACGAGACCTCAGTAACTCTATTCATGCTGGTGACTCCCAAACGTGCACCTGTCAGTCCAGAGCTCCGCCTCAGGCACCACACCCGTGTGTCCACCTGCTTCCTCAACGTCACCGTCACCGTGGGGATGAACTGAACACGCCCCAAACCAAGTTCTTGTCCTGCCCCGTTTCTCAGGATGTGGCTGCCTCACTCACCCTGGGAGTCATCCTTTGTGCCTTCCCCTGCCACTGTCACTCTCTTCCAAACACCACTTCTGTCCAGTCTCACCCTAACTATCACTCAAAACCAGTCCACTGCCCTGAGCAAAAAAAAAAAAAAAAACCTTGCTTCTTGTTGAACTCCTATCATCCTTCAAATCTCAGATTAAATATCGTTTCCTTGCGGAGTCTTCCCTGAGCCACTAGTCTAGGTTTAACCCGTTTACTGTATGTTCCCATGTGACTTAACCTCTCTAAGCCACATTATTATTTTCAATAATAAAATGGGAGGGGGAACAAAAGGGGACCTACTCATAGAGTTGCTGTGATTAAATGTGACAACACGTTAAAAACATTAACAGAAAAAATAAACCTTAACGCAATAACTGGCACGTAGTAAGGGCATCATAAATATTAGCTTTTGTTAGTGCTGTTGCTAATAATACTACCTTCCCCTCCCACGCAGTTAACTCCACTAAAACAGAAGAGCTGTGTGTTTTGTTCACTACTGTCTCCCTAGTGCTGGCATAAAATAGGAGCTCAAGAATATTTAATTGGCTGATTGATCGGTTGAGCCTAGAAGCCAACGACTGCAGACCATACTCCCCGACCCTTCTCCCCAGTGTCTCCCCTTCCCCGGTCCAAACATCTTCATCTCCTCCCAATATATTTTGGGTAGACAAGACAAAACCTTCTCACCATCATGCTAGACACCCTGAGGCACAGTAAACTCATAGCAAAACAGTCCTCATGATGGAGACTTTCCACTTCCTTTCTTTTTTATTTAAATAAGACCGTCAAGAGGGGAAAACCTAAGTACGGAAAAATAAGAACTGGAAGGAAATACAAGAAATGTTGATGGTGGTGGTTGTCTCTGGTTATAAGGACTTTGGGGCTTTTTTCTTATGTTTATAATTCTGTATTTCCCTAATATTTTAATATAATAAAGCAAATATAAATTTTCATATACCTCAACTTCATGAGGCATACTTTAATACAAGCAAATGCCCTAGTTTAGATGTAGAGTTCAATGAGTTTTGACAAACGTATTACACCCACATAATTACCACCACAGTCAAGATAGAGTACACTGGCATCACCCCAAAATGTCCCCTGTTCCCCTTTACAAAACGTCCCCTCCTTCCACCCCAGCCCTTGGCAACCACTGATCCGCCTTCTGTTCCTATGGATTGATGGACCCATACAGTAGGTGCTATTTCGTGTCTGCCTTCTCTCACTCAGAATAATGCTTTTTGAGACTCACCCATGTACTTGTCAGGATCAGTAATTAGTTCCTTTTTACTGCTGATTAGTATTCCATTTTTATTCCAAAGTTTGCGTATCCATTCACCTATTGATCGATATTCTGGGTTCTCCTCCCCTCCCCCTAGTTTCTGGTTATTATGAATAAATCTGCTGTGAACATTCATTTATAAGTTTGTGTGTGGGCATATCATTTAACTCCTCTTGGAGACGTAACCTAGGAGTGGAATTGCTGTGTCATACGGTAACTCTATATTTAACTTTATAAGAAACTGCCACTGTTTTCCAAAGCAGCTGTACCATTTTATTTTTTTAAGGAAAACAATCCAACACACTACCTTTTAATAGGTTTTTCATTCTAGATGTTCAATTAAAGACACTAGCAACTGTGGGAAACTGTTGCCACACTAGGGCTAAAGGTACAGTTGAATGAAACGGGGTAACAAGAGCCCAGTGGGAGCTGGAACCCTGGGAAAGGACTGCCCAGCAGGGGTTGTTACTGCAGAGGGAGGCCAGAGATGGAGGCAGGGAACTGAGGGTGCAAATACCCCAAACTCTCTCCCCTCCCACCCTCTAGTCTCTTGCTACCATTGGCTTAACTCAAACAAAAATCAACACAGGAGATGTAGTCCACGGGGGTCCACCTCCTGGGACACACAGCAGGGCAGAGAAGGGGGGAGAACGGTAGTCACCGAGGAGGTATTGAATAACCAGCCGCCATCCATCCTCAGAGGAGGGAAAAAGGAGAAAACAGAAGATCTGAAATGCTCCCAGAGGCCAACACTCATAAGCCAAACCCCAATGAATCTGGGATGACAATCATACTATTACTATTACTGCTACTACTACAGCAGTAACTCCTACTGCTGCTGCAACTACTGGTAATAATACTAATAATAACAATAGCAGCTAATACGTACTGTGTATTTACCATCCCGAGCACATGCTAAGTATTTATAAGACTATCTTATGTAACCCTCAAGACAACCATAGAAAGTAAAGTCTATTATTATTATCCCCCATTTATGTATGAGAAAAACTGAGCCAGAGGTCTAGAAAACCTGCCCACGGGACTCCAGAGGTTGGTCAAACCCTGCCCACTACCCCATACTGAAGAGAGCCAAAGACTCAGCCTCCAGTCTGGCTCGGGTACCCGGCTCCTGTGTGGTCGTGGACAAGCCACTCTGTGCCTCAGTCTCCTGTTTGTGAAATGAAGGTACTTCCTGTTCATCCTCCCTCCAGGACTACGGAGAGAATTTAATGCAAGAAAGCAGTTCATCAAATATTTTTTTTTTTTTTTTTTTTTGAGACAGAGTCTCGCTTTGTTCCCTGGGCTAGAGTGAGTGCCGTGGCGTCAGCCTAGCTCACAGCAACCTCAAACTCCTGGGCTCAAGCGATCCTACTGCCTCAGCCTCCCGAGTAGCTGGGACTACAGGCATG
>CM052448.1:13847273-13977811 GCA_028533085.1 Varecia variegata | reverse complement strand
AGGATTACAGGCGTGAGCCACCGCGCCCGGCCCATCAAATATTTTTTGAGGGGCCTTGTAACACCAGGATCTCCCAACTGCCCTGTTTGTGGTCATGATTCCTATCAGCTAAGGAACCCAGGACTGGGAAAGATTCAGCCACTGGCCCAAGAGGAAAGAACTGGCAGAAGAAGAGGAGGGATGTGAACTCAGGTCTGCCTGTCTCCAAAGCCATCCTCTGTCCTTCAGGGAAGTCCAGGAAGGGCAAACAAAAGTACAAAAGGTGGGAGTTGGGCGCCTTCGCTCTTATAACCACCTTTTTGCACACGATTCAGTCTGGCTCCAGTGTCTGTCTGCGTATCAGCACACAAAAGCTCAAAGCCCCAGGAGGCCAGCACCGATGCACTTCCCTCTGTCCTCGGGTGCTTCTACCTGCAGAACCCTGGCGGTGCCCTGGAGCAACACCCCGCTCCACTCCCTGCATCTTTTTCTGATCTTCCAAAGTGTATATATTTATACACACAGAGCAGAGGGGGGTAACTACCCTTTGGTGCCTTCTTAGAGATGGCATTAACCTTAGAAACCTCCACTGATTTCCCAAGATATCCAGCAAGGTCTAAATACAAACACACAGCTTCCTGCAGCCTCTAAACTCAGCATTCTTGTCACGTCTTAATATCCCGTCATCTGAGCAACACTCATCCTCCATGCACTTTGAAATCTCTTTTGCTTTATACTCTGCCAAAGGTTCCAATTTTTCTGTACTGGCATTGACATGATGTAGAAAGGAACATGTGAGCCATGAGGGCTCAAAAATAGCCTGGAACTTTTCAAGGAAGGGGCCCGTAGTGGGATGACAGGCAAGTTATTCTGCATAACAAAGCACTCTGTCCCCGGAGTCAGGCACAAGCCCACCCTTCCCCACGTACACACACATACGCCTATCAATCACTCCCTGAAATATCATATCTGTGGGAGGACGAGAAGATAATGTATGATCAATGAAGCTCCAGAGAGGACTGGTGGGATGGACTTCACCCAGTGGGGATTTTGCTATTGACATTGGGTCAGTTTTGCTTCGTAGTGATGATGATGATGATGGCGATGATGAAAGCAACAGCAACAACAGCTAACACCTATTGCCTGCCTACTATGTGGCAGACACTGTTCTACGCTCTTCACATAGATTAACTCATTTTAATCCTCACAACCCTATAAGGTAGGAACTACTAATATCCCCATTTTACAGAAGAGGAAAACGAGGCATGGGAAGTTAAGTACCTTCACAGTAAATGACAGTTCGGGACTGGAATCCAGGTCATGTGGCTCCAGAGTCTTTGCTCCTAACTTCCACTCTGAACTCCCCATGTAGAAATGGTTTGAGACCCACTGAATCTCGGCATTTATTGAGCTCTTATATCCACCTGGCACTTTCCTGCATGAGTACTGTAGCCCCCCAACAACCTTTCCGGGTAGGCTGCCTTCATATCCTCCACTGTCAAGGTAAGGAAACTGAGGATCGGTGTGCTGGGTGTCCTCCTTTTCCCTTTCAGATTCATTCTTTTTTTTTTTTTTTTTATTATAAACCATACCTTTGCAGGCAAATTATTTTAATGTGTTTCAAGAATTGAATACTCTGTATGGGATTAAAAACAAAGGGGAAAAAAAGCAACATGCAGAAAATTAATTAAGGTAAGACAGAAAAATTTTGAATGTCATAAAGTTACAAATACAAAAGCAACAAATTAAAAGAAACACAATTACAGATTTCAGTAACATTAGTAGCCAGAAGGTACCCAGTGAATTACTTAATCCTCAATTATCTCACTGATTTTGAAAGGGGGCCACCCTTGGCTGATCCGAAGGCCGTTACTCTTCCTTACGTTACAAGCAACCTGTCAGATTCATTCTTTATCAGAGTCCCAGGAGACTGGCCCCTACAGAGTTAATCATCCAGTTCTGCTAGTTTCCAGTTGGGCCCGGCCAACGGGTAGGACCAATAGGCGGCTGGAGGGGAGGAGAGAGGCTGGAATATTCCTCCTTGCCTTGATGCTGCATGTGGAAAGCAGCCGCATCCCCCCAGGACCACAGTTTCTGCTGGTGGTCCCTTCGTCCTTAGTTCTGGCTCTCAATAGGTTACACACCAACTCCTCCATGTGTTTCTTCCTCTCTGGAGGTGGCAAGAGTATCCCCCTGTTGCAAGTCTCTGGTGCCTCAACATTCCTTATTTGTCATCATAACCTTGCCCAAACTTCCCTAAATAATCCTTTCATGAAACCTTCTTCCTTGCAGCCACCTGAGTGGTTTCTATTTCCTGCAGGATCCTGACAATCACAGGGGTGGAGGGACTTGTCCAAAGTCACACAGTTAGTAAAAGGCAGATAGGGCAGGTGGGTATGAACCTGGAGTCCATCATCTCAAGCATGCTGCCATACAGCTTTCCTCGGAGCAGGGGGCACCAACTCACAGACCTACAAAGGCCAGGCCAGGAGCATAAATGAGCCAACGGCGTGGGTGAAGTGCAACAGGGAGCAGTGGGGACTGGGGCAAACCAGAGAGCACACGCCCCACTTCGAGGTAGCCACATGTAAATGTAAACAAGCATTTCAGAGACTGTGCACATCATCAAAAAGTACCGCCATGACTACTGTTCACATTTCCCCAGGAATTTCACCACTCACTCTCCGAAAACCTCCTGCCGTTAGGAATTGTTCCTAATAGTGTCCTAAGCTTCTTTTCTCCTCAACCCCATTTTCCAACCCTTCCCACACAGGCTTTTAAGTCACTTCTCTACTTTTAAAAGATTCAGGCAACAAAGGTAATTAATTCTCAGGCTTCAAAGGCTGCTTCCCTGGCCCACTGTACTTTCTCCATGTCACCATCGGCCCCTCTACGGCCTCCATGGGTGACCCTAAGGAAGCTGCTCCCATCCTCTTGTCGTCTGCTGTGTGGGGGCTGGGAGCCCAGCCAAGGCTGCTGTCCAGAAGGAAGGATGAGAGAAGGAATATTCGAACTCGCTGCCTGCAGTCTACACTGTAGCAGCATCATCTGCTCTGTGGGCAGAAAAAGCCACAAGCACCTCCACGCAGGATAGGGAGGAGGTGTCCTCCACGCCAACGACCTTGAAATCAGGCCAGCTGCTGGTCTGCAGGGCAGGCACAGGCCTCCCTCCAGAGCAATTAGAAGAGCGTCTTACAGCAGGAGCCGCACACTGGCTCTGCACTACGCCTTAAATCAGATACGAAACCATCGCCAATTCTTAAGGTAGTAAAGTCCATGCTTTTTAAAAATCCAGACTTCTGGCCTTTCTTTCAAACAAATCAGAAGTCTTGCCCATATTCTCACATGGTGACAGAGCAATTGGAGCCGAGTCCACTAAAAGCTAAACTCCAAGAGGGCAGGGGATTTGGTCTGGTTTGTTGGCTGCTGTATCCCATACACAGGACAGTGCTGGGCACATCGTAGGGGCTCAACAAACATGCGGTGAATGAACGAATGATGTTCTCCCTGTCAGACAGCCTTGCACACTCCATTTCACAGAAATCTCTACCTGGTTCAACTGGCTCATTCAAGTTCCTTTCTAGGCTCCTGCAGTTGGTTGAGCTTGAGACCACCAACCTACAGTGAGAGATTTAAAGGCAGGCAAGACACAATCCCTGCTCCTCGGGAACAAATTAGAGGGGACTTTAGATTAGAGGCTATAATAATAATAATCACTTATAGAGAAGTTACTTTGTGCTACATTATTCTAAATATTTTCCATATATTGCCTCCTTTAATCCTCACCACAGCCATGTGGTAGGTCCTGTGATTACCTTTATTGTACAGAAGAGGAAACTGAGGCACAGAAAGAGACAGTAACTTATCCAAGATTACATGCCAGCAAGTGGTGACGGCAGGATTCCAATCCACGCAGTCTAGCCTCAGAACACGTGGAAAACAAACATCTGATCGTGAAGAAAGAAAGAAAGCAAGGCAATGAAGTCCCCTTGGCTTGGTCCTCAGTGCCCTAACGAAGCCACTTCTAGCGTAAGAGATGCTATTCTGCGACTTCTGTCTGGAAGCGATTACGGACTGGATTCGTTTAATGTGTCTTTGACTTAATTCGATGTAAAACCACCTCGAGCAGATGTTCCACAAGAAGCCATCTGAGAAGATGCTTCAAGAGCAGAGTTTTGCTCAGCCTCCAGCTTAAATGGCTGAAGATACTTCCATGACCCTCTTAGTTCTGCTGTACCAAATGTGTAAAATCACAGATGGTCTCGACTCCAATCTCCTAGGCTGAAGTGGCCAAGAGAGAGATCATTCGAACTTGGCTGACCTACTTGGACTCAAGTGACTCTGCAGCAGAGCTCCGTGGTGTCATAGTTCCAGAAATGAAGCTTCAAGCCCAAGAGCACCACAAAACAGCTGACGCTGGCAGCTGGAGAAGAGGGAAGCAGGAGATAAACAAAAGTCTGGCTGCAGGAGGTAGCGGGGAGGCACCAGCCCTGCATTTTGGCAGCTACAGGAGAAGGCAGGGTGGCAGAATGGGAAGCTTAGGAAACACTCAGACAGCTTCAGCTGGATTCCCAGCTCCACGCTTCCACAGCTATGTTGCTTTCTGATGAGGCACTTCCCCTCCAAAGTGCTGTTTCCTCACCTGCATAATGGGGCTGATCAAATTTTGATATGTACTCATAAGGTTATTGGTTCATCATCAATAATTATTGGTTATTGATTCCTAATTTATCCATTCACTGCTCAACAAACATGGACTGAATGCCTATTATATGCCAGGCTGATACAGTTTGGGTAAAGGTCCCCTCCAAATCTCATGTTGAAATTCCATCCCCAGAGTTGGATGTGGGGCCAAGCAGGAGGTGTCTGGGTCATGGGGCAGATCCCCTCATGAAAGGCTTGGCGTCCCCCATCATAATGCATGGGTTCTCCTTTTATTAGTTCACGAGAGAGCTGGTTGTTTAAAGGCGCCTGGTGCCTCCTGCTCCCTCTCTCACCCCACGTGACACGGCCGCTCCCCCTTCACCTTCTGCTCTGATTGGCAGCTCCCTGAAGCCATCACCAGAAGCAGATGCTGGCGCCACGCTTCCTGCACGGTGTGCAGAACCATGAGCCAAATAAACCTCCTTTCTTTAGAAATCACCCAGTCTCAAATGTTCCTTTATAGCAACTCGAAATGGACTGACACATGGGAACTGCCCTAGGTACAAGGGTAAGCGATGAATAAGATGGATGAGGTCTTGCCCTCCTGGAAGTGGCAGTATAGAATTCCAGCCCAGCTTCCTCATCTCTAGCATGGAGATCACAACACTTACTTGGAAAGGTTATTGGGAGAGCTAAATGTACACTATTTTTAATAAATAAAAAGTAGCAAACATTTCCTTAACACTTACTAAGTGCCAGAATATTTCTAGACCAGAGATTGGCAAACTTTTTCTTCAAGGGTAGGAGAGTAACTATTTTAGGTTTTGCAGGCCACACGGTCTCTGTCACAGCTACTCAATTCTGTCCGTGTAGTGCAAAGGCTGCCACAGACAAACTGTAAACAAACAGGCGCAGCTGTGTTCCAATAAAATTCTGTCTCCAAATTCAGTCAGTAGACTCACGAGCCGTAGTTGACCAAACCCTGTTCTAGTTCAGCACCGCCTGGTAGAATTTTCAGTGATGATGGAAATAATCCTATTTCTTCACTGTCCATTGTGGTAGCTACTAGCTCACGGGGCTACTGAGCACTTAGAATGTGGCTACTGTCACTGCTAAACTGGATTTTGTCTTTCTATTTAACTTTAGTTCATTAAAATTTAAATTTAAGTAGCCACTCGCAGCTAGTGGCTACCATATCAGACAGCACAGATGTAGAAGCTTCATACCTCATTTCATCCTCACAGCAGATCTGGAGTATACAAAACGCCTGACACTACTGCTGTCACCAGTAGACACCCAGTAAACTGGAGCAAACGCTGCTGCTGTCATTTATAGTGACGATGATGTTGATGATGGCAGTGTTCAAGCCAAGAGCGAGAACACTGAGGATGACCCACCCCTGCGGCTAGCAAGAAAGAACATCATGTACAGACTGACGACAACTACTCGAGATAAAATGAGAAAACGGGGACGCCTATGTGGCAGCCCCAGGCAGCCCTCGGAACGTCTCAGGAACAAGCCCCTCACTCTCCTTAATGAGGCCCTTCCCCAGGAGGGGCAAGGCCACCCTCGTTAGATCAAACAGGCAACCAAGCGCTGGCGACACTCCACCTGGGCACCCAGGGACATCAGAGAAGACCACTTCCAACCACAAGAGGGATGGCCTCCGGCCCCCAACTGAAACTGCCTGCCCCACCTGGAGGGGAATAACGATCTCACTGCTCCTAATTAATATGCAGCAAAGGAGGCATCAAAGGCTCTTTTTTTTAATTTCGCATTTTCAAAGAAAGTTTCAACTTTCCAATGAGCCTACCAGGTTTCAGGTTCTGTTCTAGGCTAATAATAAGAGCTATCATTTGTTGAGAGTTTACTACGTGCTAGATACTGGATGAGGAAAAGATACTATTATTATAATAGTAAGCATAAAAATAATGGTTGGCACTGATTAAATGCTTACCACGTACCAGGCATTGTGCCGAGCGAGCAGTTCGTGTGTGTGACGACCACGTACTCCTCACAACAGCCCAGTGAGGGAGGGACTACCATTGTCCCCATGTCAGAGATGAGAAAACCGAGGCTCGGAGAGGTGAAGGAACTTGGCCATGTTCTCACAGCTCAGGAGAGGTGGAGCCTGGATGCAAACCCTGGTTTGTCAGACACCAGCCCAGACTCACAGTCATAAAGCTGCCCTGCTGAAGACACAATGGAGAAGAAGACAGATGTGGCCCTGCCCTTGTAAGAAAGGCAGGCGATGGAACAGGCCATTAGAGTCTGAGTACGACACGCAGTGGTGGAGGAGGTGAGTGTCCAGTGGAGCATGGGGGAAGAGTCTCCAACCCAGACTTGGCAGAGAGGGGTGATCAGGATAGAGTTTCCAGAAGAAGTGACTTCGGAGCTGGGATCCAAATATGGGCAGGGGTTCACCAACCAAAGAGAGTGCCAAAGCGGTTTCCAAAAGAAGGAAAAACAAAGGTACATTCAAGGAACCCAAAAAAGTACAATGGGACTGGGGATTGGGCTAGGGGGAGGGAAGAGGGAGAGATGGAAGTTGGACAGGGACGTTAGGAAGAGAAGCCAGGCGGGAGGTGGCCAGGGTAGAGGCATGCTGAGTTTCAGGTCACAACCACATGGAAATGTCTAACTCTAGAGAGTGGAGAAATTGAGGCTGCAACTCAGAACGAAGTCAAGACTGGAGATAGGAGTTTCAGAGCTCTGCCCAGGCAGGCGAGAGTGGAAGTACCGAGATGATTCATAGAGACAGAGAGAGGCAGAGAACTGAGCCCAGAGACTTGGTGCATGAACACCTGTTGTTGCTGCCTGTGCAGTATCCATGCTCGCATGTAACGGCACCTTGATTGTCCTCTGGGAAACCACTTCTGCCCCTCTCAGTCCTTGTGGTTCAGGTGGGGCTAACTCTAACTCTGAGGGTGGTTATGGGACCCAGCCTGGCCAATGAGAGTACCCCAAATTCAAAAATTCTAAATCTGAAATGCTCTAAAATTCAAAACTTCTTGAGCATTGACTTGATGCTCAAAGGAAATGCTCATTGGAGCCTTTCGGATTTCAGATTTTCGGATTTGGAATGCTCAACTGGTAAGTATAATGCAAATACTCCAAAAGACAAAAAATCCAAAATTCAAAATACTTCTGGTCCCAAGCATTTTGTATAAGGGATACTCAACCTGTACTACATCCCCATGGCCAATGTGATCGGTTTAGAAATGTATACATAACCCGAGATAGGCCAATGGGAATGATACTCAACACTTTTGCTGGGACGTCAGGAAAGAAGCAGTCCCATTCCACTGATGGAGCTGAGATAGAAGACAAGCTTGGACTTCCCAGTTGCTGTTGCCTCATTAGGGAAATACATGCCTGGCAATCAAGCAATGCAAAGGAAAGCAGAGTCATGATGTAGACAGAGTCAGATTGCTGAACACCTCGATCACACTTTCCCTGAAGCCACTCTACCCCAAGATTCCTAATTAAGTAATAACTTACTTTTTTTTTTACTTAAACCAGTTTGAGTTGGGTTTTCTGTCATTTACAACTAAAATATGGAGACACTGGAGGTGCCTAAAATTGGGTGACTAAAGAAAGGAGAAGAGACCGGGTGAGGTGGCTCATGCCTGTAATCCTAGCACTCTAGCAGGCCAAGGCAAGAGGATTGCTTGAGGTCAGGAGTTCAAAACCAGCCTGAGCAAGAGTGAGACCCTGTCTCTACCAAAAATAGAAAAAATCAGCCCAATGTGGTGGTGCATGCCTGTAGTCTCTGCTACTTGGGAGGCTGAGGCATGAGGATTGCTTGAGCCCAGGAGTGTGAGGTTGCAGTGAGCTATGATGATGCCACTGCACTCTACCCAGGGCCACAGAGTGAGACTCTGTCTCAAAAATAAATAAATAAGGAAGAAAGAAAGAAAAGAAAGAAAGAAAGGAAAAGAGCCAATGAATGAAAAAGAAAAGGAGGCATCAAAAGTAGAAAGGGAATCCTGTTAGGTGCCCTAGAAGCCAAAATAGGGAAGACTTTTAAGAAGTGACGGCCACTGGCAGTGTCAGTGCCACAAGAAGGATAAAGACATAAACGGCTACTGAATTTAGCTAGGACCTCAGGCATTTGTCTTAGTTTGGATGCCCCAGAAGCAGACCCTAAGACAATGCCTGAAGTACAAACAGTTTGTCTGAGAGGTGATTCCAGGTAACACTAGCAAGGAGCCAGGAAGCAAGACCAAAAAGGGAAGGAAGCCTGGAAAGGCAGTGTTTTCACGTTGGGCAATTGGTGCTTAATCCAGCTCCAAGAAACTATCACATACGGCCTCAGAGGGATTTATCTTCCACTCCCATCAGCCAAGGGCTCCACAGCCTAACAAGCATATGGACAGATGAGCCAAGGGCCAGAGCAAACCCACAGGCAAAGAGTTGCAGATACAGGCCAGAAGGGTGTGGGGACAGCATGGGGCCCCAACAGTGCCACAGCATGCTGCTTTATTTTTCTGCACCTCAGAGTCCTCATCAGTGAAATGGGGGAAATCACCTAAAACTGCTTCAAAGATTAAATGAGGATAAATCCATATCCATACTTAGCCTGGCACCTTCAAGACAGTGCTAATAAACACACATGAATATTTTCACTTTTGGTGACCTTTGGGGGAGTGACTTCTACACAGGGTTATGGAAAGCAGAACCCATGAGGAAGTGATGCCCGAGAGTGCAGACTGCTAATTTGAGGCAGCACCAAACCTAGGAGATTCCAGCTGGATGAAAGATAATCACTAATATTCTATTTAAACAATAAGCAAGTTGGCGTCTATTTGCGTGCATAAGTCCTTGGTTTAGCAAGAGGGCTTCCTGCCAGGCACTGCCTTCCACCCATCCCTTTGTACAACACCAGAGCCACTCCCATTATTGGAAACAAAGCCGCAACCTACATTCACCCAGTTTCTTTGCTCCTACCCCAAAGTTGCATTTTTAAAAGATTTGGGAAGATCAAATAGAGAGTGAGGAAGAAAGAGTCAGAAACTGCCCCCAAGGTGTCAGTTTCTCAACAAGCAGAGCCCCTCCCTGAAGATTGGCCTGGTTGACTCTAAAAGCAAAATGGAAAGTGGTCAGCAGAAAAATGATGAACCACCATAATGCCTCTGGTACTCGCAGAGCACACCAGGACTTCAGGAATACCGTTTCTTTCATCCTTGACATAATCCACAGGGTCTAAGTGATGCAACTGAGATTGTTTATTCTGTAATTATTTTAACCAACACAGCATTTAGCTAGACACCCTGTTCTACAAACATTAATTCATTTAATCTCCATAACAGCCATGTGAGATAGGTACTGTTATTATCCTTATTTTACAAATGGAGAAATGGAGGCAAAGAAACACCAGATAACTTGCCCGAGGTACATAGAGTCGTGAGTACAAAACCAGGATTTGAACGAAGGCAGACTGGGACCAGCATCCGGCTCTGAACCACCACCACTCTGCTACCTCGAAGGCAATGGGTGAACTTGAACTCCCCTAGACCCTGGCACTAGATCAGTCTATTTCTGCAGGTATTGGTAAGGGGGCACTTAAAATAATAATAAGATGGAGGAGGAGGAAAGTGGGAGGGAGGAGGAGAAAAAGGAGAAATAACAGTAGTCAGTAAGAGCTACATTTATTGAGCATTTCCTAAGTGCCAAGTGCTGTGCTAAGCAATCGTAACAATAATAAATAGATAATATAATAATATTTAATAATAATCCTCAGAGCAATTCTAGGAGGTAGCACCGTTTTATCACCATTTTACAGATGAGGAAACTGAGCCTTAGACCTGGGTGAGCTTATTCAGCTAGAAAGTGGGAGAGCTGGTATTTCAACCCAGAAAGTTCAGTGATCCCTGAAGGTGCAGAATGATGGAGCTTCGAGTTGAAGGAGAGTGAGGCCACACACTCAGTTTCAGTGGCCACAGTACCCTGGTGATGGCCAAGGAAGGTACCAAAGAGTGTCTTTGGGGTTGATTCAGAACAGCCTGAGAGACTCAGACTCCAAGAGGGCAAGGAAGGCAGGTGCTTCATGTGGGCCCAGGCTTGGAGGGAGTGACGACTACATCACACTGAGCACTAGAACTTGGGGCTGAAGCTTTTGTTTTGATGGAGTGTTTTTATTCTCCTCTCTCCTGGGACACCTGAGGCTTTGGGTGGGTACTCAACTTTCTCAAAAAAATAAAAAATAAAGAAACAGAAAACAACATTTCCTTCCCTTTTCTTTACCCTTCCAGAGCTCACAAGGTTTAGGAGCTACACGTTTAGTAGTTTATTATTCACCTCTATTTAGAATAACAGTGGCAGAATCGCAGTCCTTAAACAAAGGCTCCCTGACCTGTGTATGTCCTAAAACTTTCTTTTATTAACTTCAACTTTATTCATATTGGAAACCATTGCACATTATCTACTGGAGCTATTTTTAATAGTATTTCTTAATTATACAAGCAATTCATGAATAGATTCTCCTTTCAAAAGATTAACTTATTTTTACATAATCCAAAAATGTCTAATCTTTTCCTTGATAGCTTCTGGGTTTCCCTCCCTCAAGGTTACAGGAATAAGCTCCTAAAATTTCCTCTAATATTCTTTATTACTTCTAATTTAAAATTTTTACTGTCCGTAATTTACTCCATCTGTAATTTATTTTTGTATGAGTTAAGAATCAAACTCAGCATCCTTCCACATGGCGATCCAATTATGCCAGCACCATGTATTAAATAAACCATTTTTTTCCTACGGATCCAAAATGTCACCTTTTAATACATTGAGCTCCCATGTTTTCCAAGACCTTTCAGTTCTCTTTGGGGCTCTTACCTCTTATGCCACAGCTGGAAGAATTTCAGCAATTATTTGAAACGTGTTTCATGGCTTAACAATAGGTATTTTATCTTTTAAAAGACATTTTCTAAGAGGCACTTTCATGCACTGTTGGTGGGTGCATAAATTGGCACAACCTTTTGGAGAGCAATTTAGTAGTATCTATTACAACTGAAAACGTTCATATCCTTTGCCCTAAAAAACACACTTCTAAGAATTATTCTACAGTAATCCTCACTGAAGTGCCCAAGAATGTTCACTAATGCATTGCTCATTATAGAGGAAAACTGGAAATAATTCAAATGCCCATTGATAAAGTATTGGTCAAATAATAAATATAAATATAATGTAAATAATGTGATGGCCACCATATTATGGAATAAGATACAGCCATCAAAAAAAATAAGGTAGAGGCTGGGCACAGTGGCTCACGCCTGTAATCCTAGCACTCTAGGAGGCCGAGGCGGGAGGATTACGTGAGGCCAGGAATTTGAGACCAGTCTGAGCAAGAGCAAGACCCAGTCTCTACAAAAAAAATTGAAAAATTAGCTGGGCATAGTGGTGCATGTCTGTAGTCCCCACTATTCTGGAGGCTGAGGCAGGAGGATTGCATGAGCCCAGGAGTTGGAGGTTGCAGTGAGCTATGATGACACCACGGCACTCTAGCCCAGGCAAGAGAGCAAGACTCTATCTCAAAAAAAAAAAAAAAAAAAAGAAAGAAAGAAAAGAAACAAACCAACCAACCAACCAGCCCAATATCACATAGTAGGCAGTGCAGCTAAGTTGAACTAAGGTGTTCTGGCTCTAGGGCCCATGCTATGTTATCAACTCAGAATCTCAGAATGTCTGTGCTCATCACTGACAACTCTCAAACTCCTTCATTCCTCCTCTACTCCCCAGTCTAAACTAACTAATAAATGGAGCTAGGAAGCTCACCTCCCTTGGATAAAATGACTAGCTGTGGGTCTTAATATGACACCACCCATGGGCACTAAATAGGCCAGGAGGCCTTCCTTGACACCTCCTTCTAAAACCCTGACACCTCTAAATGAGTCTGAGATGTATGCATTCCTTTAGTCCTTTTATAGCATTCATCCCCTTTGAGGTCTGGCTGTCCTCTGTGACTACATACTCCTTAAGAGCAGTGGCTGAGTCTGTTTCATTCATTGCTATCAGCAATCCCGTTGTAACTCCAACACCTGAGGCTCAATTAATATGGTGAATGAATGAACACACGAATGAATGAATGAATGCACTAACGCATTACATCTCCAGCTGTAGCCTTCCTCTCTTGCCATGAAGATCTTCACTCAACCACCCACAAATTCTCTGAGACCACAGGAAGAAAATCAAAAGAGTCTCAAAAGCTCTAATCAGCAAATGAAAACAACAGCTAAATTAAATGTCGTCTCTAACAGAATGAGGAGCTCTCAGCAGATGATTCTCAATTAATTCAGAGAGGCCCTGGGTGTGATGCCCAGGGCTTCCTCCCCAGCTGCGACACAGGGTGGCCCAGCGCCGAGTGCAGCACTGATGCCCAGCTAAACCGGACAGCTCTGGGAGTAGCCGCTAGGGAAGCCCCACACAGTGGCCAGATCATGCACGTTTTCAAAAGAAGCTGGAAATTGTCCATGGTTTCTAAACTTCAGCACAAAGTCACTATCGAAAAACAAAACCCCTGGAGACAGCTGGTGAGCTTTCTCTAGAGTAAATCATGGTGAGAGAAATGGCTGGGCAGTGAAGACTCAAGCTCTGCCATTCATTGACTGTGTGCCCTTGAGCAAGTTGCTCAAGCTCTCTGTGCCTCAGTAAAACAGGGAGCAGAAGGGCACCTCATTGGATTGGCAGGATGATTAAATGCAATCACATGCGCAGAATGCTCCGTGCGGTACCCTGGACATGCGAAGCAATGAATTAAGGCCCTCTCAGTACGGGCTGACTGGAGACCACGTTTTGCAGCCTCACGCAATTGCACCGCAATTCCAAACCTACGGCGCTCACTCCTAAACCTGCCAATTCAGGAGGTCTCCTATCCAAACACTCCCAGAGCTCCCGAGCCAGCCTCCCTCCACCATCCAAATTCGTGAACAGAGCATTTCCATGGTAATAACCTGCTCCACAAAAGGTACAGTAAATATTTACTATTTTTTCACACATTTCAGATTATTTGGGTCTAACAATCTAACTGGCACTCTCCACTGCTTCGGAAAATGACAATGGAGAAGCCAAACCCGTGGGGACAAAACAGAAGCACCTTCAGCAACAGGGACATCAACAAACCACGTCGGCAACCAAGAGCATCATGTGGCCACAGATAAAGAGATTTCAGGAAGCTCAGCTCACAAGGGTGCCTCCCACCCCCCAGAGCTATTTAACCCCCTCCATTTCCCCACCCTCCCAACAGCAAATGCCATACGCTGCAAAGATTCTAAACACCCCCTCACCTCCCTTCTCTCTCTCCCTCTCCCTCTCTATGCAGCCCCCAACACCCACACACATACTCTGGTCCTCTCCGAGATTTTTTAAGCCTCGTTCGTACATACACAGAACACGACACCACTGAGAGTTCTAAATGATAACCCCCCGATGTGCACGCGCAGGCACACACACACACGCACACACACACAGTGTTTGATAATCAGCAGAGCCCCCCTGTGCTTGCTCAGAGAGGGGGGGGCCCTTTCCTGGATCGAGGGGGGCTTCTCTGCCCTGGGCTTTTGAAATGCCAGCTGAGCCAGGAAGAGCTTGTGATTCACTGCCTGACTCACTCCCATCTCTGCAACAGACCCCCTCTCTGCAGGCAGGGCAGGACACGGCTTTCTCATTCATTCCCTCATTCAGGCACAAAACCTGTTTTAGGCAAAAAGAAAAAGAAAAAAAACCCTTTCATTCAGGCACAAAACTCTGTGCCCAGCCTTGCGCTAGCCCCTGAAGAGACAGAGAAGAATGAAATGCAGCCCCTACCCTCAAGCGTCTCATACATAGTCTGACAGCCAGGGAGACAAACAGGTCCCCACCAATCAATATGATCAATGCTATCAGACAGGAGATGTGCACAAGGTACCTAAAGGAACCCAGAAGCCACTTAGAAGACTGATGCTCTTGACTGTGAATGTGAAAAATTTCTGCACGACGGAAGAATTCATAAACCGAAAGGAAAGACACAGGACAGATCAAGGGGATTTATTTTCAGCATGTATCACAGATTAGTATCCAGAATATACAAGGATAGTTACTACCAATCAATAAGAAAAAGACAGCCCAGTAGAAAAATGGACAAAGTAATACAAAGAAAGAATTCCCAGAGAAAGAAATACAATTGCCCAAGAAGTATATGAAGATATGCCCAACCTCATGACTATCTGGGAAATCCAAATTAATACAAGATATTTTTCACCCATTAGATTGGCAAAAATTGAAAAGTCTGATCACTCAGTATTGGCAACCTGTGGGCTGAATGAATGATGAAGGAGAGTGTATTGAAGCACCCTGGAAGGGAGGGAATGGGCATTCGGTTACTTTTGTTATGCATCTCTCTCCACCATGTGCTTTGCACATGATAGTCACTCAGCAACCCTCCGCAGAATTGAGTCAACCAGGAAAAGTATTGCAGCAAATCTGAGCTGTGGAGGATCTTTATTATTCAATACATTCAAAACATTATTCAAACACTCTTCCCCGTGGCTCTTCTGGGATAGCGGGGATGACTGCAAGTAGGCTGACAGGTCTGGGAGCAGGAGCTGGAGACCTGGCAAGAACAGGGCTTGCTACACGGGGACCAGAGTGCTCCCTGGATGCTGGTCACTCCTCCTTTCCTACCGGAGGCAAACCAGGGATGCTCAGGCGCAGACAGCAATGGGACCTGAGAAAAGGGAGGTTTGTAGGGGATTATTCACTATGGAGAATAGGGAAGAAACAGATCAAGAGATGAGAGGCAAAGTACAGAACAAGGAGATGCTTTTGCTAAAGTGAAACTGCAAAGAGGCACCACCCTCGAGTGCTGTGCCAAGCCCTGGAGAAGCAGTATCATCAGGCCTGAGGTGCCCACGGGCACTAGGAGATGCCCTCTGTTCTACCCAATAATGGAAGTAGCCAACACGTATTGCTTACTGTGTGCCAGGCACTGAGCTAAGACCCTCAGGGGCCTTATCCCTACAGCCCCCTGCCTATTTCACAGCCAACTCAGAGAGGTTAATCAACTTGTTTGAGGCTACACAGCTTGTCCACAGCAGCACTGGGATTTGAACTCAGATCTAACTGATTCCAGAACCCCCTACTCTTAGCCACACTGCTTGGTTTCTAACTGGCCTAGTGCCAGGAAGTCAGCTCTCAAGGAGGAAGTCCTGCCCAGCAACGGGGTGGGAGTGGAAGGAGGTTTATCCTCAAGAGGAAAAGCAGGAGCACAGCTGGGGTGTCCAGTGGCCCAGACATCTCAGAAGAGTCGCTGTTACCATTTGGGGACACAAGAGTCTGGAATCCAGGCTACTTCCGGGCTGAGGTGAGCGTGGGTGTGCCGTCCTCCTCCCCACCCACATCTGTTTCCCCCAGAGGGATCAACAGGAGAAAAAAAAACTTCAAATCAGAAGGGCCGGCGCTGCTGTTGACAGAAGCAGTGAGGAAGTGGGCAGCCCAGGAGGCCACATCCGCCCCACAGCGAGGCTCCTTGGGGCATCACGGGCAGTGGCAATGCCAGGAGAGCGGAGGAGGAGGGACCTCTGGGCCCAGGTGAGGAAGAAAGGAGAGGCCCCAGGTCCCATCCCAAGCTGAGGCACAGGGCAGAGTCGGGTGTAGCTGGACCCACGTAGCTCCGGCACTCCTAGATCTCACAGAGCTCTGGGCCTAAAACGTGAGACCTCCAGCAACTGATTCAAGCTCTCTGGCCTCAGTTTCCTCATCTGTAAAATGGGGATAAGAATAATCTCTTCCTAGGGAGTGGGGCTAGGACTGGGGCTGTGAGTCAAAATGCCACCACTTAATCGACTCACACCCGCCTGGCTTTGTGCCTGCCGGACCACCCCACTGCCACCAAGTGGGAAACGCTGTGACAGCTTGTCTGCCTAGTTCATTGCTGTATCTCCTGGCACCTAGAACCAGGTGTGGCACACGGTGGGTGCTCAGTACATATTGGCTGAATCAGCAAAGAGCAGGTGCTCAAAAATATTTGTTGAAGAAAAATGAAGGACAAATAAGAAGGAATGAAAAGAGGGAAGGTGGGGAAGGGAGGGAGGGAGGAAGGGGGAGGGACATTGGGCTCCCAGGAAGGTTCCCAGCCCATGAGATGCAGCCGAGGTTAACCAGTTAGCCAAACTGCCTCTCCAAAGAGCTCTGCCCACGAGAGGACTGACCACTTTGTCACAGCTAATAGGACCAAGCACTGCTGATCAGTGGGTGGCTGGCTCACTTCTTGACCGGTTTTTGAGCTTGAGCCAAGGTTTCCTTTCCCTTCCTCATCTAAGGAAGCCCCAGAGGACAGTTCTTTCCTTCTCTCTCTGAGTTTCAATCTGATTCTCTTTCCCTGGCGTCCACCTACAGACTCCGGAAGAGCGCAAACATTCTACTGTTCATTTGTGGTCTCACACAGTGCAACTTCTGAGCCAAAGCCAAGTGTTTATGCCTGAATCGCTGTCACTGGAACAGTTGCCTCTGATTACCACTCCTCAGAAAAATGTGTGTTGTCAGTACAAACCCAACAGGCATGCCCAGCCCAGGTGTGGATCTAACGAAACCCTGTCCTACTGACCAGTGATTTGCAAGGACCTTCCCACGCCTACAAATCTCTTACGCTAGATGTGTGCTGGTTAACAATGTGTGCTTTGGAGCTAGATTACCTGGACTCAAATCCGGGTTCCTCCACTTACCGACCATGGAACTTTGACCAAGTCTGTTCACCTCCTCATGCCTTCATGTTGTCTTGAGAAGAGCAGCCTTGGAGCCCATGGGGACAGGCAGCAGAGGGCTTTGGTAGAAGGACACCAAGCTGCTCTGTCAGGGTCCACTAGCCCTTTGCTACTCCAAGTGTGACCCATGGACCCACAGCAGCAACTGGGGGCCTGTTAGAAATGCAGAATTCCTGGCCCCGCCCCATATCTACTGAATCAGATCCGCATCTTAACTAGACCTACAGGTAATTCTTACGCATGTCAAAGTCTGAAAAATGCTTCCCTGGTCAGCTCTGGTATAAATAGGAATTCAAGAAGAAAACGTTGGCCTGCCGAGAACCAGCATTTCCCTGAATCTATTAAGCCAAGCACTATGTTACGTGTTTTATGTACTTATCTCATTAAATCCTTTTAACAACTATACAGCCTTTTGAAGTAGACTTTCAGGGTCCCATTTTACAGATGAGGAAACTGAGGTTTAGACAGGAGACATAACTTACCCTTTATCACTATGTCCACCTGGGGACTGACCACTACTCATTCTTTGGATGGCCACTTGGGTCACCCCTTTAGTAAAGAGGTATTCCTGAATGAATACCTCTTCGATACTGTCCAGGCAGGATTAGCCGGCCCTGTTATTCTCTGATAGTCCGAGGGGCCTTGTGAAACTCATCCCTTGACCCCTGACAGCCCAGTGAAGTCAGTAGAGCAGGCAAGAGCCTTAGACTCCACTCCGCTACGATTCACTGACAATAACAGATACATGATTTAACCCCTCTGAACCTCAGTTCTCCCACCTGTAAGAGGGGGAATAAATCTTAGAGTTGCTGCAAGAATAAAATGAAAAGACATATGTTATACACATGAAGTCATGCTGGAACAGAGAAGTGTGAGCTTTTTATTGCTGTTAGTTGTTGCCCCATACATATCCCTCTTCCAGTAGTGTGTTAGAGTGTTGGTGTGCATTTCTTCCCTACTCTGTGTTCAGTGATGGCACATGAAATTGACTATGGTGAGAGTGTTTACACCATGGAAATTGGCCATAAGCAAGCACTGTGTACCGGGGTTATTTATTGTTTTTTAGCAGGAAGCCAATAATTAAACATTTATCAGCATGCCATTGCCTCTTCCCTCCCTCCTCTGACCCACAAATCAGTAGGACTTCCCAGCACTAAGATTCCGCAGCTCCTGGCCTATGACTTCCAAGTGGGAGGTCACTTGGTGCCTCCACCTACCCCAAAGAAAGCCCACAGTAGACTCCTCATTTATTCATCTGACCCATACTTACTGGACACCTATCATGTGCACATACAGCCTGTTACCCCTCCCGGAGGGCTGCAGGTGCCCCACCGTCTATCATCCAGCATATCAGAAAAAAAAAAAAAAAGAAAAAAAGGTTTCCCAGCTATGATAAATGAGGGAAGGAAATTAACAAGAAGTTCTAAAGGTGGCAGGGGAAGGATCACACACATCATTTCCATATCATCCTCCATCCATGGTAAATTACCTCCTGACACTAGGATAACCCTTTCCTTGCCCCTGACTCACACTCACCACACATAGCGGGAATTGAGTGACATAAAGACAGACACCACTATTCATGTTCTCACTGCCTGAATTGCCAGGGTGGCTCTGGGGTGCCTGGGAGGTCAGAAAGCTCAGAACTTTGGTCACTGAAATGAGGGAAACTGCCCTGTGCCCCTCAGTCCCCCTCTCTGCACCCCCATGCTTTCATGCTTTTTGGTCCACCCCTCTCCCCTCATCCCTCCAAGAGCCTCCTCTCTGCCCTCATTTCTCTTCCCTGTTTCTCATCAGGATCCCCTCCTTGTCCCCAAGTCCCCTCCTGTCTCTGACCCTCACTCTGCCTTCTCATTGCTTCTCAGCCTGCAACAGCAGGAGTAGGGCTGACGACGAATCAGACATTCCTTAAAATGCTGTTATGAAACTAGCCATTCACATTACATTCAGCAAACTGGTTTTGGAAGATTGACCTAGGGCTGTACCGTGAACCAGAACCCCATGAGAGTTCATGAGCAGGTGAGGGAGGAAAATTACTACAGCCCCCAGAATCTGGTCCCTCAAGACCTGTCTCTGACCCCCAGACACTGCACTCTTTGCAGGGCCCTCCCTCCAGCCACCCCAAGGACACGTGGCAGCGGGAGTAGAGTTACTCTCGGGCCAGGCAGACCTGGGCTTTTCCAGAAGGGCCAGAGTGCCCTAACATTTGACTTTGATGACTCAAGCATTTGTCATTCCAACTCCCCCACAGCAGGGTGAATAAAAAAAAAATCTAAAGATTTAACTTAAAAAAAGTTTAACAAGTTAATTTTCTAAATTTAAAATGTTTCAGAAAGAAACACAACCTACATAAGGATAATTTTAAGCTATATTAAAGCTCAAAGATGACATCATGGAATTCTAATTATATAGACTTTGAGGCAATAGAGTCAAGTAACCTTTCTGGATACAGTTATAAATTTTTCACAATATGTTGATACTATGTTGATATTGCATCTTATGGATACAATAAAAGTACCTCTCATAGATTATTTGGAAAAGTGAACATAAAGGCACCCTTTTGAGACCTTGGGCAATATTGAGTTCTTCAGTTTCAGTGTTGACTCTGAATTTGTCTCCTAAGATTATCCCTAAGGGCATATATGAAGATGAGACTTGAGACCAAACCAAACCTATCATGAGCTTATAAATCCATAAGCAACCAAGCCCTCTCCTCTCTAGAAATGTGCTAGGAGAACCTCAGGCCCTGATACCTTTGCTTCCATGGTGTTATGAGTAACAAATGAATCAACTCATTAACGAGATCCTAGAACAGTGCCTGACACATAGTAAACCCACAATAACTGTTAGGGTTGATGACGTTCATGATGAGGATGAGGATGAAGATGCAGATGGGGGAGGAGGAAGCTGTCACTCCTACCTGCCTCTGATGTTCACACTTGTTGCTATTTCACACGAGTGTTGTGTGGCGAGGTGGAAAAAAAATTAAATCGCTCAACTCAATCATTTTTCCCATACAAAATGCATTGCTTATTTCTGAGATGACTTACACATCTCGGCAAGCCTTCCATGGGTAAGGGCACAGAGTCTGTACAGGAGATGAGTTATCAGTTATCAGTGGGCAGAATTTATATGTGTGTGTAACATATTTAAATAAAACACATCCACACATGGATATAGTCTTTACAATGATGCCTTAAGGTGGAAAATATCATATTTCTCATTTTACAGCTGAGAACACTCTGAAGCTCCAGAGAGGCTGACAGAGTTTCCCGTGCGACAAAGCTGGCAGATGGCAGGGCAAAGATTTGAAGGACAACACTTCCGACTCTGTGTCCATGACATCTCCTCCAGTTTCTGTGGTCCCTCCTTCCCTGACTTCATCTCCACAATCCTATTCCCAGAATTGCCCTGGATGCACCAGGGTAAAAAGAACAAGGTTAAAAAAAAAAAAAGACTGTCACTGCCCCCCAAGAAATAATAATTGTGAAAAAATCTATTTTTCTCCTTTCCTGGAATGAGAGCAAATCTCAGAAGCAGGCAGTGGCCAAACCAGACTAGAAGCAGAAGTTAAGATGCCTCCAACTCTAGGATCCTTGCTGAGTTTCCAAAAAGGAGTTTGTGGCTAAGCTTCCTCATGTTGCCAAAGAGCTAAGGGAATTAGCCAAGCATAAGAAAGCAGTAGAAAGGTAATTAACTTTTAATGAGCAGCTGTTGACATGCTTTCTTTTACCAAAAAAAAGTCATATTTAATCCTACCGGTCCCTATGAGAGAGGTGTGATTATCCTCAGTAGGTAGGCAATGCAACGGAGGCTCAAAGAAGCTGAGTAACTTGTTGAAGAAAGCAAAACTAGAAAAGAAGACAAGAATGACATTTGAATCTAGTAGCTGTCCATATAATTTTCAGTGCTTCTCACTGCCCTCATCAAACCACTTCTTAAATTCCAATGCTCCAAGCTCCAAGGTCACATCTATGGAAAGAACACACCATTGGTGAGAAGCTAACTCTACACAAATGCCAAATATTTTCCCTGAAACACATTATGCCCATACTCTCTCTATCACTTTGGTACGCCCTGATGGCACTGGGATCTGTCATGCCAAGTGTGACGCTTTTTGAAAAAATTAAATCACTTTCCTTTAGATGCACAGATTGCCAACCCGTGGTTAATATTCGAGTTTCCTACATTTCCCTCTGTAGTAGAGGGCTACGACACTTTCCTCTGGCTTTCTGCCAGGCATGTGGAGGAGGAAAAGGGAGCTGGTGGCATCTGGAGACCAAAAGGGATTATTTTTCCATTATGTCATCCAGCTAGTTAGGGCTGCTCTCTAAGAAAGTTATTGATTTTGGTTGACATGTTTTGTAACCAGCCCCCTTACCTAACTCTCTTATTAGTACTAATAGTTTTTCAATGGATTCTTTTCGAGTTTCTAAAATAAACAATAATATAACCTGTGAATAATGTTAATTTGGCATTCTTTTTCCAATATGTAATTACTACTTGTATTTGTTTCTCTTCTTGTTTCATTGACTACAAACATTATTTCATTCAAAACAATGACAAATAACAGTGTTGATATCAATCGTCCTTCATTCATTCTTAACTTTAACTGGAATGCCTCAAGTACCAGAAAATTAAGTATATTTTTGGCTACTGGTTGGCCACAGATAGTCTTCATCACACACTGAGAAAGTCTTTTTATTCTTAGTTCTTTCTCTAAGAGTTTTCACCAAGAATGAATATGAAAATTTTAATGAATGCTTTTTTTGCATTTATGATCATATTTTTTCCTTTGACATATTGATGGGATTTATTAATAGATTTCCTAATAATAAACCATAATGTATTTCTAGAATGAACCTCTCTTGATCATGATGCATTGTTCTTTTAATATCCTAGAAGATTCAATTTGCCACGATTTTAGGATTATTTTCTCTTTGTCTATAAGTGAGATTAGCCTATGGCTTTATTTATTTATTTTTACCTTATCTTTGTTGGGTTTTTGTGTCTGTATGACTCTAGGTCAGAAGAAAGAACTGAGGCAGCTTCTTTCTTTCTCTATAATCTTGAGACAATTTTTTAAAAACCAAAAGGACCACTTGTTTTGCAGGTTTTGCTAATAGATTTGAAAACTTTCATCATTTCTTTCTTTGGATTGGTTTAGACCAGGGGCCAGTAAACTACAACCTGCAGGCCTGCCACTTGTTTTTATAAATAAAGATTTATTGGCACACAGCCATGTCCACCTCTTTATAAATTGTTTATGGCTGCTTTCATGCTACAAAGGCAGAGTTGAGTAGTTGATACAGATGCACCGTAAACCTAAAATATTTACTATCTGCCCCCATAAGAAAACATTTGCCAACCCCTAACATAGGCTAACTCTTATGGTAGACCATTTTGGCATTTCTGTTTTCTTAGACTTTCAAATTAAACGCCAAAAATTGAATAACGGCTACCATCCTAGTTCTATGAGATGTCTCACACTGGGTTTAGCTCTTCACAAGCATTATTTCACTGAATCTCCACAACCACTGCATTACCTCCTGTTTTACAGTGGAGGAGACTGAGGCTGAGCAAGAGAGTAAGTAACTTGCCCAAGGTCAGAAAACAGTAGTGGAAAAGCTATGAAATAAATCCAAGAGTACTTGTTTGAACAGTATTATAATAACACATTTTACTGTCTTATAATTTTTTCTACTCTGTATTTATATGCCCTTTCTCATTCCTACCTTGCATACTGTGCATATATATATTCATTTTATATAATATATATAATTAGTTAGAAGTAGATCTATTTTATTGGCTCTTTTGTTTGCTTGCTTTGTTCTGTTTTCCAGGATTAATTCTTATAGTTATCAACACACTGCTTTATATATATCCTAATGCTCCATTGTATGAGAATATAAAATGTTACATATTCTATGTGAAATTTATTCTAATTCTATATTCCTACTCCTTCCTGCTTACCTTAGGTGTGCCTCGGGGTGGTTTTTTTTGTTTGTTTGTTTTTTTCCTTACCTGCTATAAACATTCACATAGAAGCTTTTGTGTGAGCATTTAAGTGAGCATTTCATTTCATATAGCAGTTGGCATGTCTACTTTAAGAGACTGCCAAACAATTTTCCAGAGTGGCTGTCTCATTTTACATCCTATCAGTCATATATGAGTGATTTAGTTGCTCCTCCTCTCCCCTCACTAGCATTTGGTGTTGTCATTATTTTCCGTTTCTGCCTTTGTTATATGTGTGTAGCAATATCTCATTGTGCTTTTAATTTGCATTTCCTTAACAGCTAATGATGTTGGACATCTTTTCATGTGTTTATTTGCCATCTGTGTCCTCTCTTTGGTGAAATGTCCATTCATATCTTTTGCCCGTTTTCTAATTGGATTGTTTATTCTTTACAGTTGAATTTTGAGGGACCTTTATATATTCTAGATAAAGTGTTTTTGTGAGATATGTGGTTTGCAAATATTTTGTCCCAGACTGTAGTTTGTCTGTTCATTCTCTCAAAAGGGTTTTGCAGAGCAACAGTGTTTAATTTTGATGAGGTCCAACTTATCAATTTTTTCCTTTTATGGGTCATGCTTTTGGCATAAAGTCTGACAACTTTTGCCTGGCCCTAGATCCCAAAGATTTTCTCCTATGCTTTCTTATAAAAGTTTTATGTTTTACACTTAAGTCCATGATCAATTTTGAATTCATTTTTGTATAAAGTAGAAGACTTAGGCTAAGGTTTAGTTTTTGGCTAATAGATGCCCCATTGCTCTAGCACCACTTGTTGAAAATTCATTTCTCTGTTGAATTGTTTTTGTGCCTTTGTCAAGATCAATTGGGCATACTTGTGTGGGTCTATTTCTGGGTTATTTATTCTGTTCTATTGATCTATGTGTCTATCCCTCTACCAACATCACATAGTCTTGATTACCATAGACTGATTCCTCCCATTTCATTCTTCTTTTTCAAAAGTGTTTTAGTTATTCTAGTTTCTTTACCTTTTCAATATAAAGTATAGAATAATCTTGTTTATATCTACAAGATAATTTTGTTAGGATTTTGATAGGAATCACATTAAACCTATATATCAATTTGGGGAGAACTGACATCTTTACTATGTTGAGTTTTTCCATTCATGAGCACAGTATGTCTATCCATCAATTTAGATTAGGTCTTCTTAAATTTCTTTTATCAGCATTTTTTGGTATATAAGTCCTATACATGTTTTGTTAGATTTACATCTAATTATTTCTCTTTTTTCCTTTAAGCAAATGTAAGTGGTATATTTTTAATTTCAGTCTCCCTGTGTTCATTGCTAGTATATAGAAATACTATTATTTTTGTATGTTTATCCTGCATCCTACAACCTTGCTGAACTCATTTATTAGTTGTAGGAGGATTTTTTGGTTTTTTTTTTTTGTTTGTTTTTTTTTTCGGTCGATTCCTTGGGATTTTTCTGCATAGACAACTATGCTGTTTGCAAATAGGGACAGTTTTATTTCTTCCTTTCTTATCTGCAGGCTTTTTATTTTTTATCTATTTTATTATTATTACTATTATTTTTGCCTTTTTGCAATGGTGGGAACTAGCTAGAACATACAGCACTACATTGATTATGTCCCAGGGTCATTAAAGAAAGTATTTATTTTTAAGTCACTGATTTTCATAACCTTTGTTATTAACTTCTAGTTTTATTTCATTGTGATCAGAGAAAGTTGACAGCATATTTTCTGGTTAAGTCTTCCATATAAAAGATGAGAAATTAAATAAAACTTCCTTATCCTCACTCCCCTCCTCTGTACTTCCCAATCTTCATTAACATAAGCCAGGATTTTATACCCAAATAAATCATGAAGTTAATTTTACACCATATAGTTATTCATTCACAAATAAATTTTGATGCCTAACAATTTAATTTGAGACTTATATCGATTATTTGGACTCAATATTATATTTGATTACTTGAAGTGTTCATCCCAGTTCCTCAATACCATTACTTCTCCATTCTTAAGTTCCTAATTTTGGATCTTCTCTCCATCAGTTAAAGTATATCTTAAATCAACCTTTTCAGCGGTGGTAGATTTCCAGTGCCTTTTTATATCTGAAAACTGTCTTTCTGTTGCCTTCACACATAAATGACAGCTTGATTGGGAATCAAATATGTAGATTATAACATTTCCCTTCAGAACTCTGTAGGTAGAGCTGCACTGCCTTAAGTACTGTATTATTCATTGTAAATATATTTATCCAGGCCCTGCATTTGCCAAAAGATTGGTTGTGTAGACCATCCTTGGTCCTGTTATCTGCCCACATCGGTGACAGTCAAATCCCCTTCTCAAGTCAGGGCTGGAGGGCAGGACCACACACACACAGCACGAGGGTTCTAGCAAGCGCTCGCCCACTGCAGCTCTCTTTTCCTGACACAGCCCCTTCTCCCACCTCCACGATCTAATTCTCTGATACTAGGACGTACGCACACCACAGTTCCTTTGGTCTCTCCTATGCACCTTACCTGTGGAAGCCATACCACTCCAGGCTTCATCCACCATCAGCAGTTCCCTGCACAAGCCAGTGCACAAATAAACTGCCTCCTTCACCTTCCTGACTTCTCTGAACGAATGTAGGAAAATTAGGGGTTGCAAGAGGCCTCTGGTCATTTTAAAAACTTATTTTTAGGGAGAGGAGGGTGAGTTTCCATGTGGCACAAAGTTAGGTCTCTTAATCTAGAAACAGGACACTGGAAGATAGACAAAGGGTCTTCCTACTGTTTCCAGTTGGTCTTGTTTCTAGAGATGATGACTGTGGAGGGGGGGACTCAGTCCAGCCCCATCTGCCCTAACAGTCACTGGAGATTTCGCCGAGATTCCAACAACTGCTTATCTGACCATCTATTTTCAGGGTTGTTGATGGTGTTCCTCCTATTCTATGGGCATCTGAGTACAAAGTTGGGAATATTGCATTAAGGGCTGATAGCCAAATGTTATTTTCAACCTTATGCCCAGACTCAGTCTTTGTTTGGAATTACAGAGCTTGCAATGTTCATGGCGGTTGCAGACCCTGTCCTGAAAGGACCAGTGTGGTCCTACTGTGCTAGTCACATGGAAGTGTTTCCTTGCAAGGCGTTGTTGTACCACAAATCCCCTAGAACAGTGGTTCTTGAACTTCAGTGCACAGACGCATCCCTTGGAGAGCTTGTGTTAAAAATTTATCAGGCTCCACCCCAAAGACTCTAATGGGGTCCAGAGTCTGCATTTTTAACAAACACTAGATGATGCTGGCAGGTGGTCCAAGAAGAGCCCTTGGACACCTGCAGCACCAGAAGCGTCTCCTCTAAAATCATCAGATGTAAATTTTTTGGCTATCCCATCTGATAGTTCCTCAAATGGAAAGAAGCAAATAGAGTCCTGTACCTCTTGGAACTTCTGACAGCATTTCCTGCTGCAGCAAACTGGAGAATGTGATACCTTCTCAGAATTTCTCATTACTAGTTAAAGAGACCCTGGCAAATGCCCTTTGACAAGAAATAGCACTTATGGGAATTCTGCAGATGGATTTCTACACATCTGAAGTGGTACATTTGCCACATTATTCTTAACGGCACTGTTTGTAATGGCCCCCAATTGGAAATAACCTAAAGTCCTTCACCATAATTGCATGGATAAATTATAAATGATCCATACAATGGAATACTCTGCACCTATTTTAAAAAAAAAAAAAGTATAAAGAAGCTGTGTTTGTACTGCTGTAGAAAGATCTCCAAGATGTAGGGTGGAGAGGGAGTAATTCAAATATCTAAGATTGGTACCATATGAGCCCCTGCCAATCAGTGAGGATGCCCAACAAATCAGAACAAATGCCGGTCATTAAACCATGCTAACGCTTACTAACCAAATATTAGCAGAGAAAACAAGGTGGAGAACAGGAGTTGTAGTACGCCACTTTTTGTGCGAAAACAAAGGGGGTGGAAAAAAAAATTTCCGGAAGGATACCCAGAGAAGGGGTGGGAAGTGGGTGGATGGAGGACAGAAATGAATAAGAAACTTTAAAACTGTATGCTTTTTTGCATTTTTTAAGTCATGTGAACATACTACCAAGAAAATTACACTTTAAAACACCAATCTTTTTTAATTTAAGAGATTTTTGAGGTGGAGAAGGAAAATATATGCCCAAGCCTGGCATGATTTAATTTTAATTTTATGTTCCTTTTGAGACCCTAGGGTTTGGTATACTTTCAGAAGAAAGTGTACGTATTAGTAAGCAGTTTGCTGCAGTAATGAGGGTAAGGTGAACCCACCTTGTCTGTATTGGTAACTGGCTATGGTCTAATCAGTGATATTCTGACTGCTTCAGGCTCTATAGAAAGTACAGATTATCTCCTCCAGTGGCTTTCAAACCTAGCTACTGATGACAATCACCTGGAGAACCTCTAATAAACACTGCCACTCTGGCCCCATTCCCAGATAGTCTGCTTTCATTGTTTTGGGGCAGGCCCTGGCCCTGGGATTTTAAAAAATTCCCCAGGTCATCCCAAAGTACAGCCACTAGTGACAGCCTCCCGATTTGGCAGGTCTGAGGTGAGGTTCTGAATCCGTAGCTATAAGCATGTTCTCCAGGTGACCCTGTGTACAGCCAGGTTTGTGGCCAGTGGTTCCAGATGTACCTCCTGCCCCCCAAAATCCCTCTTCTTTCCAGGCCATCACCACACTCAAACACAGACTTAAGCATCTGCAAAGGCCAGGTTCAGAGAAGAAAAGCCAACTTTAAGAAGTCAGAATTCCATTTTCTAAATGAAATCACATGTGGTTATTCCTGACAGTGTGGATCATGCTCCTACCACTCTGGCTTCTTCCTCCTCCTCTTCCCTCCCCACCCACTATCCCAAAGGCCTCATCGGAAATCACACTGGCACGCACCACCTTCTGCCTCCATGTGCTCAGATTCCACCCTCTCGCACTCCCATAACTATCACCCAGTAACAAACAGACCAAGAGGGATAAGGCACACATGTAAACACTGACGATTCCTAACCTGAAATGGATAATGGTCTAGATGAGTAAAAATTGTAAAAGCTGAAAATATTTTATGGAATTGATTATTGTAACAAAGGCAAGTGCACCTACTTGAAAGAGAGCAATATCTAAGAACAAAAAAATAAAGAATATCTTCCTATTAAAATAGTAATTATCCCCCAAAGGAGATGTTCCTAATGCAATCCCACAAGATTCCTCTAAAGACATACCCTGGCCCTTTCTAGCCACCAAAGGTAGGCTTGAAGCTGACAGTGCCTGAATATGTTGTAGGAAGCTCCAGGGAGTGAAATAAGGGGAAATTAGAGCTTTTAAGATACCAAAAAATGAAAAAAATTACTTTTTTTCCCCAACGCCTAAAAATCTTCAGGACTTTTAAAAATGCCAGACACTCTGGAAGGCAAACTGGACCTAGGGAGAGGCCCAGGCAGAATCCCCTTCACTCTTCACTATAACCACCTAATGCCATTTCTCTACATGTGACCTAATCAGAGAAAGAAAAACATTTATACCCAAATGATAACAGACAGAACCAAGCAAGTCCAGGAAGGAAATCCTCCATTGCTCAAAGGGAAAGTTCCACAAAAAGAAAAGCAAACGGGTGAATGGATGCACAGAGAGATGGATGGAAATCTCCAAATCATGAAGCCTAACTGTATCAATTAAGATTCTTTTGGCTTCAATTAACAGAATAGCCAACCACATGCAACTTAAACAAAATGGATAAATCAACAAATCTCACCAATAATAATTATAATAACAAACTCTGGAAGATGGTGGTTTCTGGGTCTGTATAAGTAATTCAAGGATGACAGCACTCTAGGTCAGTATCACTGCAATTCTAAGCACCTGTTCATAGTCACAATGTGGCTGCCATAGCTCCAGCCATTATGTCCTCACTCAACAACCTGCAAGGCAAGAGGAAAGGGTTGAGATGAAAGAAAGAGTTCTTTCCTACACAGCCAAAACTGGGTCCCATGCCCACCTCTAGACCAACCACTGGCAAATAGAATCATCATGGATCATTCATACACTGTCCCCTGGACACACTGCCATCAAACAAAACTAGGAACAAAAGGGAAATGGCCATTGGATTGGCTGCTAACAGTATCTGCTACAGCAGTGGTCCCCAACCTTTTTGGCACCAGGGACCATTTTCATGGAAGACAATTTTTCCACTGACCAGGGAGTGGAGGATGGTTTCAGGATGATTCGAGCCCATTACATTTATTGTGCACTTTATTTCTATTATTATTACATTGTAATATATAACGAAATAATTATACAACTCACCATAGGTTGAGGACCCCTGTGCTGCAGCATTTCTTCTCACTTCTAAACCCCAGATACCTACAAGACCCCCTTCAAACAGAATTGCACCCTAATAATTCCCATAATTCTCCCTCCAGAAAGATTCCCATAACCCCATTCCCTTTATGGCCAAGTTTTCGACCTTCATCTCCCTAGTTTTTTTACTCAAAGCACTCAGTGTTTGCAAGTAACAGAACCCCGTTGAAACTAGCTCAAGCAAAGGAAGAAGTTTGTTATAAGGAAACAAAGTCTCTCACAGAAACCAGGGTCAATAATGGCACTTGGACTTCAATGTAGGATCATCGGGAAGCAAAGCAGCCCCTTCTCCCATCTCTCTGGTCCACAGGACCCCTGAGCCTGCTTCACCCGTCTGTCTTTCTGCAGAAAGCTCTCTCTGCTTCTAGATGCACACTGTACGGTCTCTGAGACCGCACATCCCCTGGTCTGGTGTTCATGGAGGCTCGCTGGCATTTCTGAATGCTAAGTCCACGTCCCCAGAGAGAAAGTCAGGTGGAGGCACACCTGGTCCAGTCAGCAATAGGCAGGAATGTCGGGTCACACGGTTCAAACACAGATGCTAGGGACCACCCCTTGGGGCCTGTTTGCCAAAAAGCAGGGAATGCATAAGGCTTTGAGGCCATCCTAAGGGGTCTATAAAGCGCACATTGGAGGAACCTCATCGTTGTCCATCCCAGAACCACCACCTGACCTCTCACCTCTGCCTCTCGGTGGCACAGCTGGCAGGTCCCAGCTGGAGAGGAGGGAGGAAGCCTGCGCTGACTGGCAGCACCGCAACTTGCCTGGCAGCTGCCCTCCCTGCCTCCACCCTCCTCCCTGCTCAGCCTCAGGCTGGCTCCTGCCCAGGTCTGTTCTCACACCCTCACCCCCACCTGACGACACTCATCCCGGCACTCGGAGCTCCACCCTGGGCTCCTCTTTGCCAAGATGCTTTCCCACACAGGGGTCCCTGTCTTCCAGCTCACTCTCCACGCACATGTCTACCTCAGAAGTGAGCTCGGTCTATTTTAAACTCCTGGAGCTGTCTGCCATCTGTCTCGTCTGGAGTCCTCCTGGTCTACTGAGAAGAGAATAGAACTGAAGTTGGAAAAACAGAAACGGAAGTCTGGTTCTGATTCCACCTTCAGCTCTGCCTTTAGCTTGGGTCGACCGTGGCATCCCTCTTGCAGCGGACAAGGAAAACTCCCCTTTGGTTAGTTCCTGGGGGCTGTTGGGAGCATCGGAGGAGATGAAAGATGAAACGGTGGGACAGTAAGGTATTTGAGGGCGTGTTTGCGGACCCCTAGCCACTGCTGGGCATTGTTCGGGAACTAATGGCTTCCTTTACTTCTCTGACCAGACACTCCCAGGGCTGGGTCCATCTTCGGGCACTGATGCTTGGAAATGGTTACCATGGCAATCAGCTCTGCTGCCTGCTTTCTGAGTGCTCCTAAGCAAGTCACCAACTTCTGTGAGCTTCAGATTCCTCTGTGATGATATTGACACAGTAATAGTACTTACCATGTGACAGTGTGAGAATTTATTGAACCCAATGCTAACCAATAAGAACCAAAATAATATTAAATGTCTGTGTGTCGGGTATTGCACTAAGAGCTTTACTTGTATCAATCACAACAACCCTCTGAGGCTCATAATAAGCACTAAATGTTTTCTTTGGGGACATAACAACAATAATAAGTTAGTAGGAAGAAATCTAGAAAGACAGACATCGAAAGCTGAATTTAACTTCTTTCCTAGAATCTTGAGACAAGTCATTGAAATGCTCTTCAAAAGAGCAACTCCATAAACTCAGGTGGGGAAAAAACAACTCTCCTGGAGCACCTGCCCATCCCTACAAAGTGCAGCTGCCTCAGGGCGTTAGGAAGAGTGGACTCATCAACACCCCCCTCCAATCCTGACATCTTTCCTCAAGGTGTTACCTTCCCTCAGATGAAAGCTTCCCACATCCAAAAAGACACCAGCTGGCTGGGAGACAGCTGTCTTTCCATGTAAGCAGAGTTACTAGGAGGTTTGATAATCACATGAGTCTCCACAAATCCCATTTCCACCATAGCAGATGGTGGAGAGAATCATTACATATGCAAAAGGTTACAGAAGATTTTTAGGGGGTCCCAGGGGAAGAGTCACACTTCACAGCACAATGTACCCCACCACATTGTCGGTTCTCCTCACTGCCTCCCTCCTGGATGGTTTCAGGAACCCCCAAAATCTTCTCCTTCTATTTTGCTGAGCAGTTGACCTCTCCTCTCTGAAACCCAGGCACCAGAAGAAAGGGAATTTGATCTTCTCCCTGAGGTTCTATCAAAGTATCAAAGTATTTTTCCAGAACGCCCCCCAAATTTTTTGATTGATTGTTTTCTTTCTTTTTCTTAAATACAGGGTCTCATTCTGTGGTTCAGGCTGAAGTACAGTGGCATAATCATAGCTCACTGCAGCCTCCAACTCCTGAGCTCAAGGGATCCTCCTGCCTCAGCCTCCCGAGAGCTGGGACTATAGGCGCGCTGCCACCATGCCCAGCTAGAATATTTTTTTTTTTTTTTTGTAGAGACATGGTCTCACTATGTTGCCCAGGCTGGTTTTGAGCCCCTGGTTTCAAGCGACCCCCCTGCCTTAGCCTCTGAAAGCACTGAGATTACAGATGTGAGATCCCTTTCCAAAAAAGACACTGATGCAATTCATTTTTTGTTCAAGAAATATTTATTCAACATCCATTACGTGCCAGACACTATCCTAGACTCTGAGGATACAGAAGTGAACAGTTGTTAAGATGATACAATAATCTCTGTGTTATTACAGGGAGGATTATATATAAAGTATGATTATGTTAACATGTATTGAGAGATTTCTGTATCCAGACACCGCTGACTACTTTCTTTACATTATTTTACTTCATTCCTCACAACCCTCCATAAGGTATTTCATTCCTATTTTATACATGAGAAAATGGAGGCTCAGAGAGGTTAATAATATGCCCAAGACCACACAGCAAGGAACCAGCAGAGCTCAAAACCAGGTCTGTCTGGCTCAAGATCATGCTTTTGGCCAGTATGCTTTGTAGGCTACATTAGCTTCTAGTTTCTAATTGTTCAGTAATTCCCCCCTTGCTTCCATAAAGGACCCCAAACTCTGTAGCATGGCATTCGAAGTCCTCTTACTATTTTCTACTACAATTTCCCAAAGATGTCCTTCAGGTGCCCTAGGTTAACGACATGGTGAAGGACTAACTTCTCCTGGAAACATCTCTTACAGTTTCCTCTGGGCCATCCCTATGCAGCACCCTCTTAAACTGGTCTGCCCTCCCCTCCTTCCAAAACTCCATTCTGAAACTCCAGCTCCACCTGACAAAATATCTCCTTAAACGCTAGATACAAAAGTCACCTCTTCCAGGAAGCCCTCCCCAGTCCCCCTAACAGAGGTGTATTTCCAGCTTATATTGCCCACTGCCCTCCTTCCACCTTGCCCCCAGCCCCTAGCAGTCTCTTGCACATCACGGGCAGTCACGGACAGCTTCTCTTATTCAGTGCAGTCACTTCCTTACACAGTGCCTGAGTTCCATTCATCTGAGGCTCCCCCACAACATACACACCACAGCCCTTGCACAAACTCTTGTTCAATAAACATTTTCAGAAATCACTCTCTATGTCCTTTCATTTCTACACATTTCAACAATATTTCCAAAGTATGCCCAGCCTGGGGCCTCCTTCTCCTCTCTCCTGAGTTTACATGAGCTCTTAGGGAAACCTCATCACACGCCATGACCACAATTACCATTGACATGCAGCTGGGGCCCAAACAGCTGACTCCCAAATCTCTGTCCTGATCCCAGATCCATGCCCTGAGCCCCAGGTCTGGAGAGCCACATGCCAACTGATCTGTGCCACGTGGACAGGACTAGGCATCTAGAATAAAAGGGGAACTCAGCCTTCCTTCAAAACACGTGCCTCTCCCGTGGTTTCATCTCAGTCCAAAGCACCACCAACCCACCTAGCACCCAAGCCAGAAACCCAGGAGCCATCCCCAGCTCTCTCACATTCCTCCCACACCAAATCAATCACCGAGTTCTCTCGATAACACTCCCTAAATATCTCTCAAATCTTCCATCCACCTCTCCCCTTCCTCACCGCCACTCGGGCATCCTCAAGTCCCGCCCAGATTACTACAACTGCCTCCTAACCCACGTTCCTTCCTCCAGCCTTGCACCTTGAAATTCATTTCCAACTGCAGCCAGAGTGGTTTCTAAAAGGCAAATCTGATCACGTAATGCTTAAAAAGCAGACTCTGTACTCTCAGAATAAAATCTACACTCTTTCATGGGACATCTGAGACCTCTGTGATCGAGTTCCTGCCTCCCTTTCTTCTGGGCTCATCCGGAACCACACCCCCCATTCTACAGACATACAAGCGCAGATGCTTGGATCCAGCTATGCCAAACCGATTTTGGTTCTTCAATCCTCCTACGCCTTTGCCTATGCTATTCCCTCTGCCTGGAACCCTCTTCCCCTTCTTCCCACAATCTCCTTTACTTAGTTAAACCTTTCACCCTTAAGGCGGGACTTTGACATTATTTAGTCCTGGAAGCCTCCCCGATGCCTTCAATTCGGTGCCCCAGCTCTGCAGCCCCTGGGCACCCTGCTCTTACAGCCATCGCAGCGTGTGCCGTGCCATACAGGCACCTGCCTGGTTATTTGTCTGCATTCGTTACCAGTCAATGATTTTTGTAATGGCAGAAAGCATGTCTAATGTGTTCACTGTGGGACATCTCACCACCACCACAATGCACAGTAGGTATTCAATAAATACTGGAATGGATAAATAAATCAAGTAATGTGTATGTCAAGACTTTTGAGAAAATGTGATTAAAATAATCTGGCAGGGCAATTTTTTGCGGCCTGAGAGCTGCCTGGTAGCCTGAGATCCTTTGCTTAAATTTTTAAGAAGTCTTCAATTTTGGAAGAGAGACAGGAGGAGGCAGGGATGCTGGGCTTCAGCACTGTAAGGCTGACAAGACATCTGTCCTTGACGCTCCACTAGAAACTGTGGGGATGCGAGCTCTCTGTCCACGTATCGCGGTTAAGGACAGGAGAGTCAAGCCTAGGAAGGGAGTGAGCATCGGTGACACCCCGTGCCCAGCCAGGTCTGAGAGTTCCCCAGTGGGTGAGTCCTGCAGGCACTTTCCTGAAAAGGGAAATGGATACCTCTTCCTGGGCAATGATCCACTAAGACGTTGCCAGGGCAGAGGACAGGGAAGGCATCCCAGGCAAGATTGTACAGGAAGGAACAGTCCAAAAAGGAACAATTTCAATGTTTTCCTATTTTTTTGGCTCGTTTCTTCCCATTGTCTTTTTCCCCATCTCTCAACATCCTTCTGGGAACTGGGTTCCATTCTTCCTCCACTGATCACTCAGGGTACTGAACAATCAGAAAGTGGTTAAATAACGATACTCAAAATGAACTAAATAATGGACAGATTTTGATCTAGAAGTCCTTACCCAATGAGTTGCAATAGCGTCTTCCCCCTGGGTCCCTGCCTATTAAGTAGCTTTACCTGAGTCCAAAATGAAGCTATATAAGGTCTACTCACTAAATGAGCAGAAAATGTGTAACTGCGTGGGTCTAAGGAGACTTTGGGAGGTTGTTGTCATTTTTTTTTTAATTGACAAGTAAAAATTGTATACACTTACGGTGCACAACATGATGTTATGATATATGTATACATTGTGGAATGAGTAAATCAAGCTATTTAACATATGCATTATCTCACATACTTATTTTTTGTGATGAGAACACTTAAAATCTACTCTTTTAGCAATTTTCAAGTATGCAATATATTATTACTACCTGTCGTCACCATGATATCCATGGAGCCTTTGAATTTTATAATCAGGATCTAAAGATATTTTGGTCTATCAGAAAGTGACTAAACAAAGATGAATATTAGAGGCTTATGTTTGGATATCAAAAAAATTAGTTATGTGTCACTAGAGGAAACAGAAACTAGAGGGTTAACAAGAGGAACATAGAAATATAGAAGCTTAGTTGTGTGATGGTCATGAGGTCAAATATTCTGATTCTGTCCTCCTCCCAAGTATATAGCAGTATGATATCTGCCCAACCCCCCTGAAGTTAGAAATGGTCATGGGACCTGCTTTAGCCAATGATATGTGTTTGGCAGTGACAGGTACTTATACGGAGAGCTTCAAGAACCAGTTCAAGGCTTGCAAAGGTCCCTTTTCTTTCCTTGATGATTATGGAAGGATGCTTCAAGTTGGTATGCTTCAATGGGATTGATCACTTCCGAGACCACAATGAGCAACCCCTCCCACACACACTCACCCTCGCCAAACCATGTTGATCATAGCTGGGGCTAGAAATAATGTCTGGAACTACAGAGATGCCAACATCAGCTCCATATTAGGATAAACCCTATCATTATTCAAACTGCCCAAACATACCAGTTTGAGAGCAGTATGTTACTAACTAAAGATCGGACAGTCACAAATGGTGTGCTATGAAAGGAATTCAAGCATTAGATGGTACAGTGAGTATTCACATAACCTTCTTTTAATAACAATACCAAATATACTTCTGAAGAACTATCCTTTTCCCCCTCTTGGTGCACATAATTCAGGTAGTGTTAATTCCATGCTGAACTCTAAGAGTAGACAAGACTGGCCAATTACAGCAGTGCTTTCTCACTGGCCCTGGTAGCCAACTCAGAGTCAGAGAGATAGAATAAGAGAGAGGGAGCTACTCTTCCCTGCATGGACTTGAACCTAGAGGAAATGTGGGTAGAGCTTCCATAGCCATCTTGCCATGAGGATGGGAAGGTCTTCTCTCTAAGAATGAAGCCAGTACAGAAGAAGTAGAGATGGCATAAGAGAAACCATGTCCTTACCAGGACATGAGCCCCTGGATCAGACTATACCTGAAGGCAGTACCCTTTGACTTTTCAGTTATCTGAAGCAATAAATTTCCTTCTGAAGTAAGATAGTTTCAGTTTTCTATCACCTGGAACCAAGACTCCTGCCTCATACAAAGGGTATTTGAAATAAATGAATTTTAAGGTTCTTTCCAAACCTGAGATCTTAAGATTCAAATGTCAGCACTAGCTAGCTACCTTTAGCATTAAAAGGTGTAGGTAGCTAGGAAGAAAAAAAAACAATTTTAAAGAGAAGGCAGATCTATCTATTAAGACCAGTCAAGTTTGCAAAAATCTAAACTGTGCCTGCCAACACTAGCTACCTAAAATAAATGAATAAATTACTGCCCTCTCGATATTAGCGAGTGGATGTGGCCCATGTAGACATCAGCCACCATTCCACCTGTGCAACCATAATTGTAAATCAAACCTGATCCCTCAATAAAGCACACATTGGGTTCTGTTGGCAGGAACGATTGAGGCACGTACCGTGAAAGCAAAGGTGTCATTTAGAGAAAATGCAACTGACATTTCTGCAGAGATAGTGCTGTAATGACCACCACAGTCAAGTATATCTCTCAATATTGACTTTTTTCAAGCCGTATCAGAGCCCTTTCACATGCTATCATCACATCAAGATTTAACTAAAGTAGTTCTGCTAAATAAAGTTTATATATACTCTAAAAAATGTAAATAGAGTATAGATGAGGGGTTACAGAGTGCTAGCCTGCAGACATCTTTTATTTGGCCCATACCATGTCTTAAAAAAAAAAAAAAGCATGAAATTTTGCATAAAATTCAGATTCCTGGCTTCCCCTGAAAAAGTAGAAGAGCTGGCAGGCCTAGGATCATATACCAAAAGAGCAAAAATGACTATCGGGTGCCCCTCTAACCAAGGCACTCACTGTTCAGTTTAACATAGGTTCCTGTCATCACCACTGCTTCATACCCACCCACTTTACACATTTAGGTTTCCTGCCTCACTCCTGTAGGATTTGAGTTTGCAACCCTTTTACATTTATATGTGTGTCCACAGATAAATATTAAGACAACATTTTTATCAGCCAATGTCATTTTGAACACTGTAATTCAATGTTTTCATTATCTTGCAATAGTGTTCTATGCACCATAATACTACATATCTGTCAGTAATTAACCATGAACTTTCACGCCTCCAAGCTTTTGCTCATACTGTTCCCCTGCCCTTTCCCTAAGTCTTTGCTGATTGGAACCCAACAGAACCTGAAAGATTCAATTCAAATACCTTCTTCTTAGGAAACCTGCCTTGATGTCAACATAAGAATTATGGTTCAGAATGAATGGTTCATGTCCTGGCATTCTCATGATAAACAGCATATCACATCTTAGCTGTTGTTTCTTCCCACTTTGTATTAGAGTTTATAAAGTCCAGGCTGTCTCTTCTCGAGACCAAAAGCTCTTCAAGGACAAGGACTAAGTCCTCAGTACCTTAACAGTAACTTAATCACCCCACACAACCCCTGTCAGGTCGGTCCTATTAATATCCCCATTTGAGAGATGAGAAAACTGAAATCTAGAGAGACTCAAAGTCCAAGCGTGGTTTTCTTAAGCACTATGCTACCCAAGCACACTGTATTTAAAAGGCAACAGAATCTGTTGTGTGGAAGAGAACGCTTCTGTGATGTAACTTCCGCCAGTTTCTGCAGGACCCTTGAAGGACTGTTTTTCCCCCTCTCGCCTCCCCCTGCCCTAGGCTGTGCCCCAGCCCTGAGCAGCCTGCAGTGGGCTGTCTCACCCACTCCTCTCCCCAAACGCCACTCTCTGCTCCCACATGCTGCCTGACAGGGAAGCTGGGTAACCCTCCCCCACCACATGAACATTTCCAGGGGCTCTGCTTCCCTCTGAAATTACATTAAATTGTTCCATTAGTGTCAAAAAGGAAGATACATGATACTTTTATGAATTTCCTTTTTTAAAGAAAGTTATCTTCAGAACTGTACTCGTGCTGACTGCTTCCAGAAAGTTGGAGGTTATCTGGGGGCAGAATTTATTTGTAGAAAACCACAAAATGGGTCTAAATGCCAGAATTTATTCCAGTTGGCTTGCTTAAATCAATACAGATGTGATAATGCAAAATCATGGAAATCTACTTGAATAGACAGTTCTCCAAAGAAGATATACAAATGGCCAATAAGCACATGAAAAGATGCTCAACATCACTCAATAGCAAAATGCAAATCAAAACCACAATGAGATACTACCTCATACCCATTGGATGGCTACTATCAAAAAAAACAAAACAAAACAGAAGATAACAACCATTAGTGACAATGTAGAAAAATTGGAACCCTTGTACACTGCTCATAAGAATGCAAAATGGTGCAGCCACTATGAAAAACAGTACGGTAGTTCTTCAGAAGTTTAAAAATAGAATTATCATATGATCCAGCAATGCCACTTCTAGGTATATATCCAAAGGCACCAAAAGCAGGTTCTTGAAGAGATATCTGTACACCCATGTTCATGGCAGCATCATTCACAACAGTCAAAAGTTAGAGGCAACCCAAGTGTCCATTGACAGATTAATGGATAGGCAAAACGTAGCCTATACATGCAATGGAATATACAGCCTTAAAAAGAGAAGAAATTCTGACACATGCTCTAACATGAATGAACTTTGAAGAGATTATGCTAAGTGAAATAAACAAATCACAAAAGGACAAATACTGTGTGATTCCACTTACATGAGCTACCTAGAGTATTCAAATTCAGAAGCTGATAGTCAAATGGTGGTTGCCAGGGGCTGGAGGAAGGGGGTGGGAAAGGAGAATTGTTCCTTTACGGGTATAGAGTTTGATTATGTAAGATGAAAAGGTTCTGGAGATTTATTGCACAATAATGTGAATACACTTAAAACTACAGTACTGTACACTTTTAAAAAGTTAAGATGGTAAAGTTATGTTCTGTGCATTTTATCACAATTTTTAAAAATCATGGAAGTTAACAAGTATTCTTCCTTTATGGGGAAATGTTACAACCCAGAAAAGACCTCAGGGAGAACTTCTTCGATGCTCTGTGGAGTAGAGGGGTTTGGGATGGAGTTGAGGGAGGGTTGAAGACAAGCTGTCGGGAGCAAACTGATACTCCCAATGAGCCTCTGTCCCAAATTGCAAAACCTATGAGGTCAGAAATCTCGTGGAAGTCCCTGCAGCCCCCACACTGCACGTGGCGGAAGAGGGATGCTAAGCGGAGCAGAGGCACAGCCAAGGAACATGACGCCAGCCAGAGAGGGGCTGGCTGCTCAGTCAGCTTCAAGCCACTGAGGCATACGGGGTGGGTCTGCCTACGGGAGACAGATGGAGGGAGGCATGGAAATAAGGCTGCCCCCTCCATCTGAGCTCCCCCTAGCCCCTGCCACTGGTATCTAAGCTGCCAAAGCAGATTTCTAGAGATCTAAACTTTTCCTTCTCCTTCAGTCAAAGACTGAAAAAAAGTGAAAAGAAAAATGTCTATATTCTGGCAAAATCCATCCTAATGGTCAACATTGGACAAGCCTAGACCCTCTATCCAAGGAATAGGAAACAGGAAAAAAAAACCCTCACACATTCACTCACTGAAGCATTTATCATCATCTATTACAAATCAGACACGATCCCTGTCTGATGGAGAAAACATAAACTAGTAAAAAGTAATAATTGTAAAACTGCAACATATAGAAAACGCTGTGAAAGAAACAAATTTGTCAGAATGATGAAGATGAAGGGGAGACCTTCTGTGGCAGATCTGTTCTGGACATCCAATGCCCATCCTCCTTTCCTCCTTACTAACAGAACCGTGATAGTTTCAAAGCCACAATGTTCCCAGATAAAAATCTTCAACGCTCAGCCTCACTTTCTGTCCCAGCCAATAAGATATAGGCATATTCCCTGGGAAGAGCATCGCTATCTCATGTCAAGTAAAAAAGGCAAAACCTTGCAAGGAAAAGGGAAAAGAGTTTTGGCCATTCCATATTCTTCATGCCTGGAATGTAGATCATCAAATGCTTGGAAGTTCTGCAGCTACCCTGTGACCACGAGACAGAAAACTACCTGCTGAGGCTGGTAGAGCAGGAAGATCAAAAGAAACCTGAGTCTTTAGTGATATTATTTGTCCTACAAGTTCTAGTTTACCTAGATTTTTCTGCCTTTTTTTTTCTTTTTGCTTGATCCTACTTTCTTATTTCTGCAACTATAATATGTTGCCTGTGTAATAAGGAAAACTAATAAAATAGACTACACTTTAAAATATATAAATTTTTGGTTATATAGCAGAGATCATCAAAATATATTCTAGAACTCTATCCAGTATTTTTGTCAGACTCCAGAAAATTTTGGAGGTTTCTTTTTTTCTTTGCAGATTCTTCTGTGACTCTGTTCTAACATTGATCCTCAGTATTCCAAGCATTTCCCCAACTGTATAGTATCTTCCCAAATGTGTTTTATAAGTAACATAATTTGATCTGGTTTTGGATGCATCCTAGGAAACACTCCAAAAGTTAATAGAGCTAAGTTACTTTCTTTCAGAAACTTTCTTTCCCCCTGGATCTCAACAACTTATATCCCTGACATCAGAGTGTGATCAAGGCTGAAAAATATATTTGATGGATGATACAGTTATGTGACTCTTTAAACAAATACATGTGAATTTAAACAACAAAATGAATGTTTCACCTTCAAAACAGTCATCTTGAAAAGTTTAATAAAGAACACTGGATCTGAATGGAATTTCTAGAGAGGATACCAGAAACATTTTTGAGCCATGGCAGGTTGATTAGAATAAGGCAATAGCGGATTTATGTTCAAAGCAAAGCATCACAAATTTTTAATCATAAAAGTGTTAAGGCTATGAACTTATCTCTAAGCACAGCATTTGCTGATCTCCTAAGTTTTTATACATAGAACTCTATTTTCATTATTTATAGTCTCTTTGCGTTTGTAGTTTTGAGTCCTATTTGGCTCAAAAGTTATGTAAGATGGTATTTTTAAATTGCTTGATGGCTAGGTTTGGTAAGATATTAGTTTCACTTCATCCCTTACAAAATAGGTAACAATAAAAAAATGAGTCTTTATTCTTGGCCTGACTCTAACCAATAATGAAAGTTTGGGCATATGAAGTTGACTGAAATTTAGGAAAAAGGTACATCTCTTCCAGTAGACCTTGCCTAATCCAGCAGGGACAGACCACTATTTTCTACATCTTCCCATAGAAAGCCTCTCAGCATCTCCATCACCACCATCCCAGTTTCACTTATATCCTTGTGAACTCCCTCTCATCCCTCCAAGGGTCAAAAAAATCCCCCATTCTCAAGTCAAATTGCCCCTCTTGTTTAGAGATTTGCAACGTTCATTTACTTAGACAAAATGATCCCCACCTGACTCTAGAAGGTCTTTTGCTTGTTCTTGCTGGTAACCCCGATTTCATCAAGACCCTATATTTTCCTCTCATCATACCAGTTTGAAGTGTTTCCTCGACATACTCCAAGATCATCCTGGGCTAGTCACTTAAGGTCACCAAGAAAGACAAAGAAGGCGACAGTGAAAGGCTTTGATTAGTCCTCCATCACATGCCTTCCCTCTGGGGGCAAGTGCACGGTCCAGGGCAGACACGAAACTCTGTCTTGCTCTGAATCATCTTCGTGAGATTGCTTACCCTCGGATACCCCCCAGTAGGTCTTGCCAGAAAGTGTAAGAAACATCTGATCCTCTCTCTGGGCCTGTAACGAAACCTGTTCTCAACCAAGTATAAATGAAGGGCAGTGCCCCTGTTTGAAATGTGGTCCATCTGGAGAATGGCAGAGAAGTCACAAATGGCGTTTTGCCAGCGATTGCCACCTGGCATGTGGCTCGCCAGCTCTGCCTTGTATTTGTCACTCAGGCCTGTCGAGGCCAATCCCATTCATAATCTGGAGCCACAGTCCCTCCTATCTCTGAATGGGCATCCCCTGGCCAGCCATATGGACAGGGAGCTTGGACAGAAAACCACAGGAAAGGTTTCTGAGTCAATACATCCCAATGTGAAAACACTCTAGGGATGTCTACATCATGAACTATGATGCAGACATAAAACAGAATGAGGACATTCTATACATACTGATACGAACAAACACCAAGATATTGTATATTATTAAGTGAACAAAATCAAGGTAAGCTAACATTTGAATATGTGTGTTTAGGGAGAGACAAATAAATGTGTATGATTTGCATGCACATTATGCACTATTTCCAGAAGTATACATAAGAACTTGGTAATATTGGTTGAATATTGGTTGTCTATTGGGAGGTAAACTCAGTGGCCTAAGAGCCAGGGATAGGAGAGTGAAGCCTCCCACTTTGGGAGGCTGAGGCCTGAGGATGCTTGAGGCCAGGAGTTCAAGACAAGCCTGGGTAATATAGTGAAACCCCATCTCTACAAATTTTTTTTAAAAAAATTAGCCAGACATGATGGTACATGCCTGTACTCCCAGCTATTTGAGAGGCTGAGGAGGGAGGATCGCTTGAGCCCAGGAGTTCAAGGCTGCAGTGAGCTATGATCAGGCCACTGCACTCCAGCCTGGGCAACAGAGCGAGACTCTGTTTTGAAAACAAACAAAAAAAAAACTGCAAGAACATAAACCAAAATGTTAATGGTTGGTTTCTTCCTGAGTAGTGGAATTATGGGTGATTTTTATTTTTCTTCTCTTTGTATATATCTTCATTTTCTGATTGTTCTATCACAGGCCAATATTTGAGAATTTTAAAAAATATTTTTAAATTTAAAAAATGAAGAATCCATCTTTATGCTTTTGTTCTACACAATCCACTCCTTCCTGGGCAAGGCAGTGGCTCCCATGCTGCCACAGGACTTCACCGTGAATTCCTTATTTGGAGCAACAGCCTAAGGGCCGCCTGGAAACATCCCCGTGGCCAGAAGCAGAGCAAGGAAGACAGGATTTTAAAAGACAGAGCTGTAAACCTCGGCATAAAATAAGCAGCCAGGCTCTCATTTCAGCCATGTAAACAGTGATGTGTATTCATTAAAACTGCATTAGTCTAAGGAGTCCCCAGAGATCGGGGGCTAACGGGAGGGGGCAGGGGGAGAGGCTGCCAACTGCACCTGCTGTTTTCTAACACAATGCAAACAGGCCAAAAACAGGTTTCTGGTGCATGTCACAGCCAGAAAAGGGTCACCCAGAGAGGCTTCACGCTCATATCAGTCTTGTTAAAGGTAAACAGAGATTGAGAAAAGAGAAGCACTCAGGATCCCAAACATCTGGCTTGGGTTGGCCTGGCTCTCACCTGCCTTGCTAAATAAATGGTCTTAAGGAAAATGTATGCTCAAATGTTGGCCTGGTAGGCATCACCAGCGTGGTCCACTGCAGAGCTAGACGGGCCCATGAAGAGGACGTTACAGGCAGGTCCCTTCCCCCTTCCCCTAGAAACTAAGCATCACCCAAAGGAATGAAATCAACCTTGTAGAAGAGCCATGGCCAACACATGTTGAGGTTCTCTGTTCTAAGGGATGTACACATCTTAACTCCTTTAAACCTCCCAGCAGCCCCGTGAGTTTGGTACTATTGCCATCCCCACTTATGGGTAAGGAAAATGAAGCATAGAGATGCGAAATAGTTTGCCCAAGATCACCAGCCCAGAGGTGGTGTCCAGACTCAGAACCAAGTCTCACTGCAGAGCCCACAACCAGTCACAACACCATTGTGCATCTCCCAAATCTCGCCATGCATCCAATTCAAACTGGAGTTTCAAGACAGTGACTTATGCCCCTGTGCCAGTATCTTCTGGGTAGCTAATGAGAGTGGGAACCGAGTGTCAAATCCACAGATGCCAATGGTGGGCTGCACCGGTCCCGTTGTACTGATTAAGTAACTGAGGCTTAAAAGCTTGGGGACATTTCCACATACTGGGGAAGATTCACACCCCTACGGCTGGAATGGAGAACGGGCCACCCTCAGCCCCGGGGCAGGTGGCACAAAAGGGACACAGCTTAAGCTAAGGAAACCCAGAGGAGTGGCAATAGACCCCAGAACCCAGAGGCAATAGGACCTTTCTTTTTGTAGGACACAAAGCCAAACATCACCTGAGCAGGAATTCTGAAATGAAGGACAAAGGGGAACCCGGAGGTCCCAAGAGATGCTCCAAACCTTCCCCCACTGAGCCAGAAAAGTTCGAAGATCCTCCTTCCCCAGAAGTGGAGCAGATCGGCAGCCTCATGCTTATTTTTCGCTCTCCTAAGACATCACTGTGTAGAGCTTTCAAGGTTAGCAAGTCTGATGTTAACTGTTTTTGTCACATGGCTCTCTGTTCCCACACTCGGAAATGACTAGCTCGGCTTCCCCTCTTCTGCGGCCTTGGGAAGAAGGGCAAGCTGACGTCCACAGCTCAGAGCTCGTGATTGTCTCTTCCCCCGGTACTGGGACGACCCGCGAAGGCTCAAATCCCCGGGATCTCCGCCCTGGCCGCCTCCCTCACCTGCGGCGCTGGCAACACAGGATCCCGCCCCTCGCTCCCGTTCATTGGCCGCCAGACCCAAGCTGGGCCAATCAGATTCTCTCTTGGACTTGAACGCAGAAGCTGAGGTTCAAGGTGTTCACCTGGCAGCCGAGCGAGGCCGTGCTCCATCCAACATGTAGAGCGGGGAACAGGGAAAGCAGGTGTGCCCAGAGGCAAGAATCATGAACATGGACAGGGAGACGCAGAGGTGAGAGATGGGGAGACCCAGTGGCCTTCCAGGTCCCAGTTCTCTTCCCCCCCTTCAGCCAGAATGACGTTCGTCCCGTTGGGCCCAAGCAATGTCCCCGCGCTCTCATACCAGATTCCTCTCCCAGCTTTAGCTAAGTTGGTTTCTGTTACGTGTTACCAAAAAAGCTTAACTAACACATACCCCACGCTCACTCTCCTAGGACATGAAAGCCTCTGACTAATGCATCCAAACAGCTAGAAATAAGTTAGCTGAACAGTGAACCACAGGCCAGACGTAACAGCAAACAGGGCAAGAGTCAGGACCCTGGAGGGGAGGGGACGGGGGTCCAAGGAAGATCGTTTCAACAAGTGTCTATGAATCACTCACTGGGCGAGGCTGAGATGTGAAGGCAACCACAGAGCACTTGACTGTAGAGCCTGCCCTCGACAGCTTACAGCGGAGGGAAGAGACCCAACAAAGCCATTAGAGAGCAGAATGAGGGGAAATGCCATTAAAGGTTAAATGGTAGATTCTAGGCAAAAGGTGAGTGCTGAGAAGTCCAGCTCCCTGGGGGACACGGGGGGCGGGAGGGGGGTGCAGGTCCCAGGACTGGGCAAAGAGCAGGATCGAAGAAGGACGGCTCCTGCAGGACACTGAGGAGGCCAGCCGCTGCACTGAGGCTTCAGAGGATGGAGGAACAGAGGAGGCTGGAGGGATGCTCCCTGAGGGGCTCACGCCCAGGCAGATTCCCACTCTCCCATCATCGCAAACCACCTTCCTGACATCTGCCATATCCGCACACCATGTGCAATACTATTATTGATCATCTTCTTTAAATGGTCTCACTTTTTAACTTAAGACCATTCAAGAAACCGCCTGAAAAAGTTAAGCACAGAGATCTCACATGACCCAGCAATTTCACTCCTAGGAAGATACCCGAGAGAGCTGAAAACATGTTCATACAAAAAAAAAACAAAAAAACTGTACACGGATGTTCATAACTATTCATAACAGTCCAAAGGTGGACACAACCCAAACGTCCATCAGTTGATGAATGGATAAACAAAATGTGGTCTACCTATACAGTAGAATATTATTCAGCCACGGAAAGAAATGATGTACTGATATACGCTACAACCTCGATGAACCTCAAAAACATTATTCTAAGTAAAAGAAGCCAGTCACAAAGGATCACACAGTGCATGATTTCATTTATATGAAATGTCCACAATAAGTAAATCAATAGAGACTGAAAGTAGATTAGGGTTGCCAGCAGCTTGGGGTAAGGGAGAAATGGGGAGTGACTGCTAATAGGTTCGGGGTTTCTTTTGGGGGTGATGAGAATGTTCTGGAATTAGTGGCAATGATGGTACAACATTGTAACTATGTTAAAAACCACTGAACTTTATGTTTTAAAATGGTAAAAATGGTGCAGTTTATGTTATATGAATTTTATCTCAAAAAAGTTATTTTTAAAAAATAAAATGAAAAATCAGTATCTCTGAACACAACTGGAAGTTTACCATGAAAATAAATACAACGGAAACAAAATAATGTTAGTTCATCCTGGCTTGACCTCACTGCCTACCTAAGTCCCTGAGCCTGAAACTTGCCCCGTCTTTGTTAGGATTGGGGTTTGAGGTGTCAGCAAGTGGTAAAGTTAACCCAGGTCCAACTTGAGGCTTTCTCCTTGGCCCAATCAGAAGGACTTGAAGAGAACAGAAAAGGGAATATGTTTCCCATGCTGTGATCTAATGTTAATTAGTGCCAGGTCTTCAGTATCATTCCTGCCCCCCAAATCCCACCAGTCCCTTTGGGAAACTTTGCTTTAAAGACTAAAACCAGTGCTGTGTTGCTTTTTAGGTTCCAATTGCTGCACTTGACATCATCCATTCCTCACCACAGTCATCTGTCTAGTCTCAAGCACACAGAGACGGGGGAGCCAGCAGTGGAAGAAGGACAGGTAAGAAGGAGGCTGATGCTGTCAGCATGTTCAGGGTGTTATTGTACCAGGAGGTGGGGACTTTGGGAGGTGATTAGAAGATCGTGAGGGTGGAGTGTTCAAGAATGAGATCAGTGCCCTCATACCAAGGGACACGAGAGAGCTGGTTTCCTCTCTCTGCTCTCCACCCCACAAGGATACAGCGGGAAGGCAGCCACCAGTAAGCCAAGAGGAGAGCCCTGCCCAAGAACCTCCTAGGTTCTCAGACTTCCAGCCTCCAGAACTGTGAGAACACAGATTTCTGTTGCTTAAAGCCACGCAGTCTGCGGTGTTCTGTTACAGCAGCCCAAATGGACAAAGGCATTTGTGATAGAGCAATGTGGAAGAAAACTCACAAACTGCAGGAGGCTGTTGATTTAGTGAATATGGCCCATTTACACAGTCCGATAATTTGTACCCATGAAAAACCCGTGTCACAGAAAGGTGTCTACTGATGGGAAAGCAGATCATGAACTGCAAAGTGAAAAGAGCAAGTGACAACAGGTTTGCAGCATGGATGCACTCATTCCACAAGCAGTTACTGAGTGCCGACTGGGTGCCAGGCACTGGGAACAAAACCAAACAAACCCCTTCCCTCGGGGGGCTTGTATACCGGTGGGTGTGCGGGGAGCAAGCTAAGGATGTGCAGAGGAAACCGGACGATGTTTATGGAGTGGGTAGGTGACACTATGCTGTTCTTCACTCCCTTTCTTTTGCTCAACTTGATTTTGTAGTTTTACTATGTTGAGTAGGTAAGGAGTGTTTTGAAATAAAGGGAAAGCCCAACCCCCTTAGCAAGGGATCCAAGATGCTCCTGAGTCTGGCTCTCCTCTCCCACCATCACCCACACCTGTGTTAGAGCTGCACCTGGTGAAGACTCTCAGTTGGTCCAACACGCTCCATCCACACAGGTGTCTCTGCAAAAACTCTTTGTCTGCCGGAGCAGCCCTCCCCACACTCCACCTGGCCTGTGAAACCCTGATGCGTCCATTAACGCACCTTCCCAATGGGACCTTCTCCTTCAAATCACTCCGGCCCACCTCCATCCCACCCAGCAACAATCGTCTCTCCCTCTGCAGCGCTGATGTGAAGAATCCCGTTCCCAGCTCTCACCCGTTAACCTCCAGAGCCGCTGCTCAAACTTTGCTCAGCCAGTTCCCCACTGTGTTTTCTTCCCTCCCTCAGACCCCGTGGATTTCACCACTTCTCTTCCCTCTTCCACCTCACGCCCACACCTACCTACTCTAGGTGGAGTTTCTCTCCCCACCCGCCACCCCCAATCTCCTAATAAATACATGTGCTTCCTGCTGCTCCCAAAGATAAGCCCACAGCCCCTTTTACTACTAGGGAAAAAAAGACAATAAAGTGACACACTGCTAAATCACAAAACTTCAGCTGGCTCAGGTTCTCACAGTCATTGTTCCTGGACCCGTGGCCTGGTGAGGTCCCTTTGCTTGAGGGCGAGTTAGCAGAGGGAATGGCTGGGTCCCAGGCAGGTCCCAGGGAAGTTTGGAAGATTCTCCCGCAGGGCCAGGGCCGGGTGGGAACCTCTGTTCCTCCTGGAGTTCATTTGCATGGGTCCCACCCTTCCCCAACAAACCCCACACTCACACCCAATCTGGGCTCTCTGGCCTCTGAGACAGACAGGTACATTCCTTTCTAGCTATCTGGAGCCCATGATAGCGCTGATGACAATCTCAGGACAAGAAAGGGCCTCACGTGCATCTAATCACGGGCTTGCTCCACCTAGGCCTAGCAGTGGCTCCCAACCAAAGATGACTTTGCCCCCAGGGGACATTTTGCAATGTCTTGAGATCTTTTTGATTGTCACAACTCAGGGCAAGAGTTGATTCTGGCATCTACTGGGTAGAGGCCAAGGATGCTGCTAAACATCCTGCCCTATACAGGGCAGCCCCCAACAAAGACTCACTGAGCCCGAAATGACAATAGTGTCCAGGTTGAGAAATCTCGCTCTGATTAAATACCTCCCAGCACCAGACACTCACTTTCCCCTACCCCTAACCCCAGCCCACCCAGGAAACCCACTGTTCCTACACAATAATATTTCTGAAGGGATAAACCGTGGTTGTCCTGGGGGTCAGGATCTCTGCCTCTAGTCAGCTGAAACCCCCTAAAATCCTTGCTGCCTAGCTGGTTCTGGGCTGTCAGAAAATGAGTGCAAAATCCCTCCTCCACAATTTAATATATGATAAAGGCGGCCTTTCAATTCTGTGGGAGGCGATGGATTATTCAATAAATGGTATTGGGACAACTGGCTGGCCATCTGGTAAAAAATAAAGCTAGATCCTCACCTCCCTCCTAAAACCAAAATAAAGTCCAGATGGATTAAAGATTTAAATGCAAAAAAAAAAAGTTAAAGTAGTAAAAGAAAATATGGGGAAATTGCTCTATAATCTCATTGAGGAGGAGGCCTTTCTAAGCAAGACACAAAAAGTAGAATATGTGGAAGAAAAGACTCACATTTGACTACTGAAGAATTTTGAAATGTCTACAGAGTAAAAAACTCCTAATAAATCGATTTTTTCAAAGTTAAAAACCAATTTTATGTATTATCATATTATATATAAAACATAATGCCAGGCTAAGAAACATGTCCTTTAATGAAAACCTATTAAAAAACAATAAGCAAGGAGGGAAAAAAAGTAGGTAAAAGACAAGAAGAGGCAGTTCACAGAAAAACAAGTAGAGCTTTCAAACATAAAAAGGTTCTCATAAGCAGATACATGCAAATTAAGATAACAGAAAAAACTAGTGGTACTAGTTTTTCACTGATCAGGTTGGCAAAATGAAAAAGTCTGATACTGTTCTGTGTTGGTAAAGCTCTGGGAACAAGCTGTCTGAGGGAAGTGTGAACAAACCCTCCATAGAAATCGATTCACGTGTTAAAGCACATACCTTTTGTCCAAGTGCTTCCAATGCTACACGTGTCTTTGCACATTCACCCAAACCCACAGAGGTAAACATATACGGGAATGTTCGCTATTGTATTGTTTGTAATAGCAAAAGACTCTCACCAGCATCAAAACCCATCATCTGGGGACTGGTTAAATACATTATCATGCATTCATAAAAGGGAATACTGTGAAACCTTTATAAATAAATGAGGCAGTTAGTTCTATGGATCCATCCCCATGAGATACTGTTAAAAGGAAATGCTAAGTATGAAATGGCATCATAATATATTCCCACTTATGGGAAGAAAAATGGGGTGGATGCAGATTCAATCATTCCTTTAACTAATATTTATTAAGCACTTACAATGTGCCAAGCACGGTTCTAGGTCCTAGAAATTCCACCAAGAGTAAATCTGTCAAGATACCCGTGGGTTGCACATGCTTGGAAAATTACTGGAAGAAAATGCAGGATAGACGCTGGGGTTGTCAAATTTAGCAAAGAAAACTACAGAACACCCAGTTAAATCAGAATTTCATGTAAACAATGAATAGTTTTTTAGTATAAGTTTGTGCTGTGCAATATTTGGGACATACTTATACTAAAAAAGTATTCTTTGTTTATCCAAAATTCAGATTTCAGTGGGCATCCTGTGAACCCTACTGTGGGGGTGGGGAGTGGGGTCTGGGGAATGAAGCTTCTACAACAGGACAGAGATTTCCTCTTCATACATTCCTACTGTAATGTATTGTACTGTGTGCAATTATAATCAGGAGTCTGCATTGCTTGTATTATTATTTTTAAAACTGACACAAATGAGTATGAAGACAGAAGAAATTCCATAGACCCGGAGGCCCAGCTCAGCACAAGCTGCAAAGTGCATTCCTGGCTGTCTCTGCCCTCAGAGTCAGCCTTGCAGCCCTGAGTCCACATTCCAGGGCCAGCTGCTTCTCTAAATGGAAGCGCTAGATCCCACACCCCAGCAGCAAGTTAGCAAGCAAGATTCCGAGCTGTGCTATTGTTTTTTTCCAAAAAAAAAACCAGGGCCAATGCAAAGAAAGAAATGTAGAAAACAGTGAAGAGAAGAAACACCAAGCATGCTGGAAACTGGCCTTTTCCACAACAATACAAAGAAATAAAATGTCGGATTTCTTAAACAGCCTGGTTTTAAGGAGGAGGAGACATTTAAGCTGAGACTAAGGAGTAAGAGCTCACCCTTGGAAGAGAAAAGGGGAAAGCATCCCAGGCAGTGGGACCCGCAGGCTGCAAAGACCCTGGGTGGAAAATGAGGTCAAGTTTCTCCCACCTCCAAGAACGCTTCCATTGCCGCTTTGGCCCCTGACATTTTCCTCCTCCCAATCCAAAATCCACGGTTCAAAACTTGCTTTTATACCCTCTTCCCTCCCAGGTATCTGAAAGATCTGGGGCAGAATTAATGTGCCTGCTGAATAATTGAAATTTTTGGTTTTTTTTTTTTTTACTCTCAGAATTAAGGCACTTCTGATTGTTCATGTTCTTGACCAAGCTTTGAGAATCTTTGCTGCTGTTAAGAGAGAAACGATGCGGCAATACCAATGCTCAGATGTCCAGAGCAGACCTGTCTAAATACACTGGGGAAAAAACTAGGACACAAACCAGGAGAATCGCTATCACTCCCCCAACACACACACACAAGCTAAAGTTTGCTTCCTGCACCTACTCACAAAAGCTTGGGGCCATGTATTTTTGTCCTGAGCAGGACAACAAGAATGGTGCTCCTCTCCACGACTCTCTGAGTCAGAAGGAGGGTTTAGAAATAACACCTGCAAAACTTTGAGCCCAGTTCCCGAACACATCGTCATCAAGAGATGACAGCTATTATCACCACTGTGCAGAACATAATGGGGGCGAGTGGGAATCCAGAGCTCGACAACCTAGGTTTCAAATACCGGCTAGAGGCTGGCTGTGCAACCTCTCTGCCTGAACTACCCGGTCTCACCTTACCCATCTGTATAATGGGGACTGTTACAATACAATAGTGCCTACACCTCACAGGATGCCAAAAGGGTCAAACAAGTCCCTGCAGGAAAACCCTTTAGAACAGTGCTTGGCACGGGATGAGTACTGTCTTAATTATTAATCTCTACTATTACCACTACTATTATTACCATTTTGTGACGATGATGACGGTGATCCAAACTGAAGTCACTAGGGAATTCTCAAAGGATTTCTGATTACCCTACAAAATGGCAGGGGCAAACACACCATGGTTACATAAGACACTAGCATTCATTAGGCAAAATCGGGTGAGGGATATAGATGAATTCTTTATATAAACTTTGCAACTTTTCTGAAAAGCTAAAATTATTCCAAAGTAAAAGGTTATTTTTTGTAAAGGCAGAAACAAGTATTTTCTCACTGCCTCCTCAGGTCCACTCCCTTATCAGCAGAAAAATCCAAGTTTCAGAAAAGATAAGACAGCTCAGCTCAGCGTGGTTGGTTCACGCCTGTAATCCTAGCACTTTGGGTGGCCGAGGTGGGATTGCTTGAGGCCAGGATTTAGTTCGAGACCAGCCTGAGCAAAACCAAGACCACTGCCTCTACAAAAAATAGGAAAAATTAACCAAGCGTGGTGGCACGTGCCTGTAGTCCCAGCTATTCAGGAGGATGAGGCAGGAGTTTGAGGTTGCAGTGAGCTACGATGACACCACTGCACTCCAGCCTGGGTGACAGAGCAAGATCCTGTCTCAACATAAATGAAGAAAAGAAAAGAAAAAATTAGACATCATCCACACAGGTAAAAGCCCCACCCCACTCTGCACACCCCAGACTGCCCTCCTTCTGCTCCGTGAAGCCGTTTATCAACCAGCTGTGAGTTAAAATCAAGTCTCTCCCCAGAGGGAAGAATTCCAACAGACGCAGACCTACATCTGCCATAAAGCTTTCTCTTTTTTCAGTGAATATTTAATGAGTGCCTACTGTGTACCAGGTACCATCACAGGAGCTGGGAAACCACAGTGAACAAGACACACACATCCAGCCACGGTATCTTTTTGCACCAGCTCTGAGAACTTAGAGAATGCATTTGCCAGGGCAGAGTGACTTTTGTGGGCTCCAATGCTGGGGAATGGTCACTGCAGGGTGTCTTCCTGGCCACTGGAATCTTTGGGATGTCAGAGAAAACGCTCCCCCCAGCCAATTCCTGCAAGAGACTTCAGAGAGGGAACCTTTGCAGGCTCTGACAACAGTCTGCAATGCAACTCTGGGAACCGGATAAGGCTGGTTGCTGGGCAAGTCTGGCCAAAGCAACCCAACTTCCCATTTAATTCTTACTTGGCATTCCAAAGAGATGGGCAGGAGAAACCTGCCATGTCCGTCTTTAAAAGAAGACATTTCTCCCACGGCTTCCTCCTCTTCTAATTCCCTCATCTCTCCATCTACTCTCACTCCCCTTCCGCTCTCGAAGCTGTTTCCTGCAGATAAAAACACCCCACAACTCCCGGTCTGCACAGTGAGATTGCAGCCAGCAGGCTCTAAATGCCGACATACTCCCAATCAAGCAGCAGGTGCCCCCGTTGAGTTAACGACTTTTTTTAAGCAAGAGAACCCATGCTTTCTACTTACCCTTAGGAGAAAACTGGGAAAGGGGGTGGGTGCGATCTAGCATAAAGAACTGGCTGCAGAGGAGAGGCCCCTGCTGCGCTGTAAGAACTATGAGCAATTTGGAAAGATTATAAGCCAAATCCTCACATGGTTAGAGCCTCAGAATGGCAGACACAATATTTTCAAACTGTCCGGGCACGGTGGCTCATGCCTGTAATCCTACCACTTTGGGAGACCCAGGTGGGAGTATTGCTTGAGGTGAGGAGTTTGAGACCAGCCTGTGCAAGAGCGAGATCTCATCTCTACAAAAAATAGAGGAATTATCTGGGCGAGGTGGTACACACCTCTAGTCCCAGATACTAGGGAGGCTGAAGCAGGAGGATCACTTGAGCCCAGGAGTTTGAGGTTGCAGTGAGCTGTGATAGTGCCACTGCACTCTAGCTGGGGCAACAAAGTGAGACCCTATCTCAAAAATATATATATATTTTCAAACCATCCTTGGGAAGTGCACTTTGATTAGAGAAAATAATTAATCTTGTACATTAAAGGAAGCAGTTCTAATGGGGGGAGAAGTAGAGGTGACCCTTTCAGTTCAGGAACCCCACGGGGGACAGGGAGGATCAAAAAGGACTAGAAATGAAGAATGCACAGCCCGCAGAATCAGACCCCATTGTTGCTGGAAATCCCTAGCCAAATTGAAAATGCACATGCCTTTTTAACCCAGAAATTCCACTTGCAGAACTTTGGGTTACAGACATGCTTGCACACGTGTGTCCACAGTCTGGTACAAAGATATCCACCACAGCACTGTTTGTTATAGCAACAGGCTGGAAGTAACATGTGCCCATCAACAGGAGATGGGATGGGCCATCCACATACAGGAACACTGCACAGCTGTCACAGTGAATGAGGCATCACTATCTGTCCCAAAATGGAAACATCTGTAAGATGCATCCTCAAGTGAAGAAAAAAAGCAACATGCAAAAAAATGTGTGCAAGGTGCGACTGAGAATATGAGTCGTATGTGGAATATCTCTCTACTAACACATGAGAACTAGTGACAGTGGTATTCCTCAAGAGAGAGGGATTGAAGATCTGGGAACAGGAGTGGAATGGGGAGATTTGTTATTCACAGTATACCCTATGGTGCCTGTAGGATTTCAAACTGTATTATATATTCAAAACCAAACTATTTGAATTGCTAACAGACAATTAAAAACACCTAGGACAAGAAGATAAAAGAGGTTATATCAATTTATATCAACACATGCATACACACACACACACACACACACACACACACACAATTCCCTATAAACGATGATAATTGCCTAAGAATTGATGCCCGTCAATTGACTTTATAACAGTGATATTTTATAGGCATTTACATTAGGGTTTCTCAGCCATGGCACTGTGGACATTCTAGACTAGACAATTCTTTGTTGTGAAGCTGTTCTGTACATTGTATTCATTTAGCAGCATCCCTGGCCTCTACCCAACTAGATTCCAGTAGCAATCCCACCACCCCAAGTTGTGACAAACAAACTGTCCCCAGACATTGCCAAATGTCACCTGGGGGCAAAATCACCTAAGTTATATTATGGGCTCTAAAGAGTAATAACTGTGTCTTCTCTATTTCCTTCTCTTGCCATACCTAATAATATACAAACGGTTCTTATGGATAAATAATTACAAATGAACAAAAGTAACTTACAAGGCTTGTTTCAAATATTTACACACTGCACAATTTGGCACTGGGGCTTTCTAAATGCTAAGAAGGCACTTCACCATGCTGTTTACTCCAGTAAGTTGCAATTTGATATTTGTAATAAAGGAATGGCCCTGATTCTCAGCAGATTCTCATCTGGTGAGAGATCTGGGGGAGATGTCTTCCCAACAGTTAAAGAACAGGGAATGTATTGGTTTTGCCAGTAGATAATGAATGGAATGCACTGTTTCCCCTAAACTGTCCTCTTATGATTGCTACCCTTGACCTTCCATGCCCTCTGCGATGCCAACCGAAGTTGCAAATGTCAGCAGCCAATCCCCAATGTGCCTGGTGCCTGAAGGCCACGCAGTGGCTGGCATCTCCACCCCCTCTTTCCATGGGAGCAGATGGAGAAGCAGGTGTTTCACATGTTTAGCCATGCTGAGTGGCAGACTTTCACTTTTGCAGAAACTCCAAGAGTGACCCCAACAAAGAAATCATCAACAGAATCAAAGACAAGCCCTGAAGCCCCAAAATGAACTCTTTCTCACCCAAAACCGTTCATAAAAATAATAGTAACAATTACTACCTTCTGGACACTTGCTATGGTCCGAGCATAGTGCTAAGGACTCCACAGACATTACTTCACTGGATCCTCAAAACAACCCAATGAGTAGGTACAATCATTATCACCCCATTTTACAGATGCACAGACTAAGGTGGCAAGAAGGTTAAATGACTTGATCAAGATCACACAATTAAGGATTACACGGTGCCTGGCAAATAGTAGGTTCTCATTAAATAGTAGCTGCTATTATTACTTGTACTACTATTTTAGTATGGATTTTTACCTTCCTTGATGTTGCCATGCTCTCTCCTATCCTAGGGCCTTTGTACTGGCTATGGCCTCTGCCTGGTGCTTTTCTCTAAACTTCACTTTGTCAAGAAAGACTTCTCTGCCCTTCAAAATAAGATACATTGCCTTGATACACCTTCTCACCCACCCTATTCTTCTAATTTATAGCACTTATCAAAACTGTAATTATATTATTATCTGCGTAATTATTTGCTCATCTGTCTCCCTTAGTGAGCTCCACAGGGAGGGACTGTGTCTAATTTGCTGGCCACAGGGTGAGCACCTAGCATAGTGCACCTCGCACAGCAGGTGCTCAATTAAATACTGGATGGAAACATGGATGAGTGGGCGGGCGGGCGGGAGAGAAGGAAGATGGGAGTAAGAAGGAAGGAAGGAAGGAAGGAGAGAAGGGAGGGAGGGAGGGATGGAAAAAGGAAAGATGAAAAGGCCATGAATAATTGAACTTTAAACGTATACAGGGTCTTAAAAGATCAAGTCGTCTAATCCTCTCCTCATTTCACAGTTGAAGAGGGTTAGGTTCGTGGAGTTGAGGGTCAAATCAGACAGGATCTAGTATCACAATCTGGTCAGTTGCAGAGAACTTGTCAGTTCCAGGAACTGGAGGACGTGAGCCTCCAGGTGACAGCTAGATGAACCAACAGTGGGTACCTATGAGAACCCCCAAACAGGTGACAGTTGCATTTGCTTAGGGCTCCAGCCACTATGATGCGTGCATTTAAATTCACCCCAAGTATCTTTTCCCAGGCTTATAAAATGGGTCTGATTATCCCTTCACAAAATCTTAAAAAGAAAAAAAAAAAATTCTTTCACACATCAACGAGCTGTAGTCTTTATGCCCCTGCAAACCCACAGGAAACACTGTTCTTGTGTATCATATCACAGCACGAAGTCTCCACTTCCTTCAGGGGAAAGAATGAAGCCATCTGGCAGGAGTTGCTCTCAGCTCTTTCCCACCACCCTCCTCCCTGCCCAGGGCTCCGCAGAGCGCAGCACGCATGCCTTCCTCGCCCCACTGGTCCATCCCACTCCATCGAGCACTGAGCTTTATCCTCAGGGGCCCTCCAGCCTGTTTATATAACTAGGCTCTACACTCCAGGAGGTGCATATACTATTTACATGCTCAACACTTGGCACAGGGTCTGGCACATAGTAGGCACTCAATAAATGTTTATTGGATGGATGGAAGGAGAGCCTTCCAGCTGACCTTTGCAAGCATTTTCTAACCCATTATTTGGTTTAGCCTATAAGACATTACACTTGTGTGTATCCCTTTAATTCAAAAGCTAATTGTTGAGCATAAAAAAAGAATTTATATAGAAACAACATTAGAATAAGGCTATTTCCTCTCACATGGCTTTGCACATGCTGGTCCCTCTGCCTGGAATGCCCTCATTCCTCCCTTCACACAACCAATGCCACCTCTTCCTTAAGGTGCCAGCATAAATGTTATTTTCATGGAAAGCACATCCCCATTAAACTTACTAAATAGATACCCCCACACACATGCTCATAATTCGCTCCTTGAGACCCTTATTGGTTTCCTTTATATTTATTTTTATTTGCAGTCTATGCCTGGGTGCATTGGCTTATCCCTGTAATACCAATGCTCTGGGAGGATGAGGTAGGAGGATCACTTGAAACCAGGAATTTGAGACCAGCCTGAGCAACATAGCAAGACCCTGTCTGTAAGAAAAATCAATTTACCTTTTTTTGTCTCTTTTACGCTCTAAATATAGATTTGAAGAAGACAGGTCTACATCACATACTTTTCTCCCAGCATCTAGCATATTGCCTGCATATAGCATGTGTCCAATAAGTATTTGTTGATCGAATTAATGAATCAATTAATTCAATAAGAGGGAAATAGCCCCCCCCCAAATTAAAAGGTGAATAATGAAACAGGTAAAATTTAGGATCACATCTCAAAGTCTTCAATAGCATACAATAATGGATATGTCAATAACAATTCATGTAAAACAAAATGTATTTAAATTTTTTCATAAATTCTGGTTCTAAAATCTTCAAAGGCAGGAGTGGATTAGGGAGAGAAGAAGTAAAAGCTTGCCAAATGCCATGTCTTGTGTCTTACAAAAATGTGAATGGATTGAATTATCCCATTAAAAGACAAATTTTCATAATTTGGAAGAAAAAATCAGAATTCAAATATACATGGTTCACAGAAGACTTGCTGAAAATAAAATGGCACAAAATGAAAGTGAAGAAATGAGGAAAGCTGCCATGACTAGAAATATTAATATCAGGAAATAAAATTTAAAGCACAAAAATGTTACATAGGACAAAGATGAGTATTTTGTATTCATAAAGAGCACGTCAATAATAACAAAACCAGCGTGTCCATTCCCCAGACAGTGCGCATCGCTTGAAGCTCTGACTCGGGGGGCGGGGGGGGCAGGCGGGGCATGGGCAATACACATAACCTAAACTTTTGTACCCCCATAATAAGCTGAAATTAAAAAAAAAAAAGAAAAAAAAATCAAATCAAAGTGGACCAAAGACTTAAACGTAAGGCCAGAAGCTATGAAACTATCGGAAGACAATATTGGAGAAATGCTTCAGGAAAAAAAAAATAATAATAACAAAACCAATAGTGATGTGCATTCCAAGTACCTGGCATTATGTTAATCACTCTACAGTGATTATATCATTTAATTTAAGTATCAAAAACAAGTAGCACTGGCATTATTATGATCACCAAGTGTTTAGGAGACTCTAAAACAGGTTCATCATTTGGTAAGTGGCAGAGTAGAATTTGAGCTCAGATCTGCTTGACTTCACAATGAAGTCTGGAGAATCATGACACTCTGATTCCTATAACTTCAAAATATATTTAAATTTTTATTTAAAAAAACATAAAGACATGTTTAAAAATCACTATCATAGTGGGAGACTAACACACTGTCCAATTTTTGACAAATCAGTAGATATAATTAAAAACATACAGAGACATTTAGCTCAAGAAATTAGGAAGAAATAATAAAACTGAGGAAAGAATGAAGAATAAAGCAGAAATTAATGTATCTATAAACAGAAAAAGCAGATAAATTTAAGAGGTAGTTATTTGAGGGGAAAAATAAAACAGTAAGACTCTGGCAAAGCTTATGAAGAAAAATTTCAAAAAATAAAAATAGGAACTTCTCAGTAAGAATGAGAAAAGAGAATTGCAGATGGCAGGGAAATTTTTCAAATCGCTAAAGAATAATATATGTAAATTTATGCTAATAAATTAGAAATCCAATTAAATGATTATTCTCAGGAAAACATAAAACATTTGAAAATGTACCAATAATGATCATGGAATACACTGGAAAAAATATCAAATTACTAATCCCAGAAAAGGCACTAAGCCCAAAAAGTTGTTTTATTTTGGAGATACGGTGAATTCACTCAAACCTTTAAAAAACATTCTAAATCCTTTGCCATTTGGATTCTTCCTAAGCATTAAAAAGTAAGAAAAGATGGACGATTTCTCAGATGTCTTGATGGAAAGAGCAAAAACTTGTCAAAGATAGCAGACCCAAAAAAGTAAACTACAGTTAAGTTTCACTAATGAATATAGACTCCAAGATCCTAAATTTAATGCAAATAAATTTAACCCAACAACATAATAAAAGACAATGCCAGAAAGAATAAAGTTCTGGAGAAGATATCAGTGACAAAGTTGTTACGCTGTTTCAACTTTTTACAATCGGCATGTATTAATATTTTTCTTTTGTTTTTTAAAAAAATAACTTTTTTGTTCCTTACAATGCTGTGAGTTGGCTGGCCTCAGCCAGGCAGTTCTTCAGTACCTCGTGGTATCAGCTGGTGCACACAAACAGGTGCTTTCACCTGGGAACTAGAACATCCAAGATGGCTTCCCTCACAAAGCATGTATTTTTCAAAAGCAACAAGTTATTATCTGGGGGAGAATTAAAGCAATGATTATACCCAGCGATTAAGAGACTTTGGAAACGCCCATGCTCTAGGTAAGTGTGTAAATCAGTTACAACTTTTTAAAGGCCGACAACAGCCTTTAAAATGGCTACATTCTTTGACCCAGAATTCCAATTTTAGGAACTGTGATGAGTTGACTACAATAATGGTCCCAATATTTTCATGCTTCCTGTAGCCATGCCCTTTGGAATGTCCTCTCAAACTGGCTCTAGGCTTGGCCATATCACATGCTGTGGCCTGTGGGACAGAGGCAAACCTGATGCCAGCACAAACTTGAAAAAAGCTTGTATTTAAAACACCAGGGCTCATCTTCTTGCTGCTCTTGCAACTGCTATGGAAACAAGCCTGGACTGCTGGAAAATGAGATACCACAAGTCATACACCAGCTGATTGCAAATGCATGAGCCTATATCCACTGATTCCAGCCTAGACCAACAGAACTGCCTAGCCCAAAATGCAGACCTGCAGAGCTAAATAAATGGTTGTTGTTTGACACCACTAAGTTATGGGATGGTTCTTGAACTTCGCCTTAGGAAATATTCAGAAACAGATAAATTTACAAATATCTTATTTATAACAATGGTTAAATAACGTTAAATAATAGAGGCTGCTTAGGTAAACTTTCGTACATCCATTCAGTGAAAATCTATGCAGCTATTAAAAATTCCTCATGTAGAAAAAGACTTGGTAAAAAGTTTACAATATATCACTCAGTGCAAAAAACAAGACTATAAAAAATGATGATATGAAGGTTATTTCTGTAAAAAAAATAATAAAAGTACACATATTCATATGCATGGAAAAATACTGGAATGATTTAAAAAGGTTAACAATCCCTGATTATTTTTCCTTTTTTTATGTTTTTCACATTTTCTGCACGGATTGTAAGTCAGGGTTTATAAACAGTCATTGAACTGCTCAGGGAGCTGAACCTGGAATACTCTGAGCCCACTGAAGGCCACTGCTAAGGAATCAGATGAGGGGTAATCCAGACATGAATGTTAGAAAATCCTCCTAGCATAAGCTCTGTTAAACCAACCTACGCATGGTGATTGGCAGCACAGCTAGGAAAAGAAAAATGGAAAAAGAGCTGGAACAGGCCGCCATATTGCTGGCAAAGGCCTTCATGCCATGGCCAATTGATTGACTACAAGTCCAGCAAGCTTTCCTGGCTTCTCCCTGCTAGTTCCCAAGTCTCATTCGGTTCCTCCAGCCTCTCCCTCTCATGTTTCTGTCTTACTTTTCCCTCTATTTACTTTTCATTGGGATATTCTCAGAATTTCCTTGAGGGGAAGAGGAAGTTTCAGGTAGGAGAGTGGCGGAGAGGTTTCCAAAGATGATGTGCATCCAAGATCTCAGCAAGGTTTCCATGACACTCCATCAGATATCCCTGAATTTCAAGATTAAACATAAAGGCTATTCTAAGTTCACCCTACAGACTGAAGGATCGAGGAATGCAGATTTCCAAACCTGCTAAAAGGACGCTGATCGAGCCATCCCCGTGTTAGTAAGCTGGTTCCACTCACATGGTGTTGTGGGGATAGAACCTGAGATGGGTGATGGGCTGAGATAGAATGACTTGGATAATAATCTAGTTCTGATGCTAATTTGATGTATAACTTCAGAATTTGCTTGCCCTCTCTGAACTATGGTTTCTTCCTCTGCAAATATATCCCCTCAGACTGTGTTAAGCTCCTATAAGAACTGATATTGTTCTCTTTTGTTCAGTGCTATATACCAGAGGTCCCCAACCTATGTTGAATTGTATATTTCAATATATATTAAAATGTAATAATAGAAATAAAGTGTACAATAAAAGTAATGCACTTGAATCATCCCAAAACCATCCCCCCACCGCAGTCCACGGAAAAATTGTCTTCCATGAAAACAGTCTCTGGTGCCAGAAAGATTGGGGACCGTTGCTATATACCAGTAGGCACTCAAAAAACATATGTTGAAAAAAATAATAAGTAAGACTATCTGCCTATTCACACAGGGTTTCATATGAAGACCAGATAAACGAGAATGTACACGCTTTGAATTCATACATCACATTACAAAGACAATGTATATTTTAATGATTTTTTATTACTATGATGTAGAAATAATGTTGTTGTCTTGGAAATAACATGCTCATCCCTTGAGATAAAAGCTCAGGGGCTTTGCAAAACAAGGTTTGAGAATCACTGAAGTAAGAATTAAAGCTCATGACCTTAAAACGATTTAATCCACCAAATCAGCTGACACCGCATCCTGAAGCAACAGAGCTTTTTTAACCACCCACGTTGTCAGTCATTAAAGTCCAGGACATAAGGCACAGAACAGCAAAGGGGGTGCTATTTCACAACACTCTTACTGAGACCAATGGAGAAACAATTGTAAGCTTCCCCAACACATCTGTCTGCCACCAATTAAAATGAGTGTTAAGGCCCTCACCAAACATCTCTCTCAAGGGCTCCCGGTAACAGGTACATCTTTATCACTGAAACCAAGGGAATCATGCCACTTATTAACAGGCATTTGTTTCAGCAAAATGTCACAGGGAGATGTGGGATCAAGCCGTCTCCCAATTTGCACACACTTGAAAGCTGTTGGTGATACAACTCTGGGAGGGTGTGGGCAGGGGGCCTATGGTTTTTCGCACATTACACTAGAGAGGATTCTAACTGCACAAGAAGGTAGGGTGTGGGATGTCAGCCAAGCTAAACACTGACAAATTCCCTTCTGGTCAGAGCCTGCAAGATTTCCAGGCTGTCTTTGGTGAAAGCTCCTTTCCTGGGTCAATGTGACGGACAGACACATGGCATCCTCTTTCACAAATCTTCATTAAGATGCTCATCAACCTTGCCAGGGTTTCAGAGCAACACAGCCCCTTGGAAGCCGGGCATTGGACCTAGAGCTGAAATCATCACAACTGACCAGCTCCTCTAATTAAAAACTCATATCTCATCCTTCCTCGCTGAACTAGGGATTGTAGAATAAATAATAATAACAACTTCTGAAAACCCCCTATACTTCTTACAGCTAAGCCCAACACGGAAAACTGGGCAAAGTACTTTGGGAAATGCCCAAGAGAGCCCCTGACTCCGTTTATGTATTTTATTATTTTCAAAAATAATATTAACATATGCTCAACAGGAAAAAGTTGGAGAACAAAGATGCATGCACCTGTATGCATATACACATACACACATACACAAACACACACACAATATCACTCATAACTTCATTACTCAACGATAAGCACATACAAAAACATAAAAACTTCAACCTAAGAAAACTGATAAAAAATGTTTAAATCATATGTTCCTTCAGGTTTTTTTCCCTAGGCATATATACATACATACATAAAGATAAACATCCTGTTTTATAACGTGCTTTTTTTTCCTACCTAGACATATATCACGATCATTTTGCCAAGGAAGGCAATAGGTATTTTTCATGACAGTGTAATAGTCTATCATATGTTTTAACATTAATTGACTTTACAGTTCAGATATTTATAATTATTCTCTGTTATACATAGCTGTATGATGGCCCTCCTGGTATATGTCTTTTGCTACATTTCCATTTCCTAAAGAGGCTATGGGCATGAAGATAACTTAAGTAAGGAAGTACAAAAATTAAAATGCTAGGTTGCTAAAAGGTATACATTCATGGATATTGAAATATCCCAAGATTATATAGACACCAGCACAGGAAGTGAGAGGTGGCCTACAGATGCAAGTAAGAAAGAAACAAGAGGGTAGAATGATCCTTTAATATGAGTCTTACAGGTGAGCTCTTAAATAAGAGTGAGATCTCCAGAAAGCAGCAATAAAAACGAGAGGAAAACAAACTCCTGACTCCAGGAGGGTTGTTGTTCCTGGGTGGGATGATGTTCCCAGAAGAAAATCAGGCTTCTCTTCAAGCAAGAGGAGAAGAGAATGTTGAACGGAGGCAAGTACACAGGGTACAGTGGAAAGAGTGAACAAGGATATCGAAAGAGCAAGGCACCAGGAAGGAAGAAGGTGAAGGGAAGGCATCGGGACTAGAGCTTGCCCTTGGCCCACAGCTGAGAATTACAAAGATGGGAAGCACGATTGAAAGTGACCAGCCTCCTAAGTCTTCAGAGGGGCCCAGGTCATTTTGCTTCCAGAAATAGTTAAGAATCCCATGGAGCGTCTCTCCTGGTTTCAAAGAAGTGACGAAAGATGATGTACCAGGCTTACAAAGTCATCCTGTTCTGGGCAACGGCTGTCACAGAAAGGACAAAGGCCCCCACAAGGTTCAGACAAGAGGACCAAGCCTTGATGCAGGCAAGGACTGTCACACAGGGATTGGGGCAGCTTCTTGCAATTGACTAAGGGTATTAGGAGGTTTGCAGAGAGACAGTGAGGTCTCTTTCAGGGAACCTTTTCTTGCTTCAGGTGATAAAACTGGGGAGTGAAAGGTCAGTGTGTTCCTTCTCAAATATTAGCAACCTCAACAAGGATTTTTAAGGAGCCATAGAATACAGGATCCAATAGGACTTCCTGAAAGTCAAGTCGATTCATTCATCCACTGATGTATTCATTCAAAGACTATGTATATGGCCGGGCGCGGTGGCTCACGCCTGTAATCCTAGCACTCTGGGAGGCCGAGGCGGGTGGATCGTTCGAGGTCACGAGTTCGAGACCAGCCTGAGCAAGAGCGAGACCCCGTCAATACTAAAAATAGAAAGAAATTATCTGGACAACTAAAATATATATATAGAAAAAATTAGCCGGGCATGGTGGCGCATGCCTGTAGCCCCAGCTACTCGGGAGGCTGAGGCAGGAGGATCGCTTAAGCCCAGGAGTTTGAGGTTGCTGTGAGCTAGGCTGACACCACGGCACTCATTCTAGCCCGGGCAACAGAGCAAGACTCTGTCTCAAAAAAACAAAAAAAACAAAGACTACGTATTGAGTGTCTACTAGGTGTAAAGCACCTTCTAAATATTGGAATTAGAGAAGTGAATAAATGAGTCCCTCCCCTCATGGAGGATACATTCTTATAACTAATAACAAACAAATAAATATATAAAAAAATCCCAACTAGTAATAGGTGCTATAAAGAAAAAGGAAAGGAAATAAAATAAGATAGGTGTTATTGTATACAGATAGATGACAGATAAATGAAAGACAGACAGAGACACAGTATAACTGGATTATATTGCAATAATAACCCCCAAATAGGCAACGTTTGTTTTTCTCATGCTAGGTCAGCTAGGGAATCTGTTCTATGTCTCTAGGAGCAGGTTAATAGAGAAACCATAACTCAAAGCTTGCTCCCGATAGTCTAGAGCCAGCAATTAAATCCTCTAGTATAAAAGTGTCGTGCATTACTGTGGATCGCAACTCACTGGTTAGAACTACTCATATGACCCCACCCACTCACAAGGGAGGCAAGGAGTGCAATAATCCTACCATTGGCCTGCAAGGCTGAAAACCAGAAATATTTACTGAAGAGTGTTTATGATATACGAGAGAGAGAGAGATGCAACAATAGTAGTAGCTAACACTTACACAGCACTGCTGTGAGCCAGGCACTATTGAAAGCAACTTACATATCCCTTATAATGCTATGAGGCAGGTTCCATCATTAGTTTCAACATCAACTTCATTTTATAGCTGAGAAGAGTGAGGCAAGGAGAGGTTTAAAAACTTAACCGAGATCACGTACTTGGTGAGTGGCAGAGCTGGGATTCAAACCTAAGCAGGATAACTCCAAAGTCTATGCTCTTAACCATTTGACTTTGTTAAATGCAGATGGATGGATGGATGGTTGAGTGGGTGGGTGAACGGATGGACGACCAGTCATGTTGAATGGCAATGATGGCATTTATTAAGAAAATAAGAGCACTTCACTCACCTTCTGCCTGCAGAAGTGGCTCACACACTGGCAGGTCTCATATTCAAACCCCCAGTCTTAGCCATGCAGCTATGTCACTACTTCTATTCTCAACAGCTCCAGCTGTGGAAATGCTGTCCCAGGGTTCTAAGCACAAGGCCAGGGGCTTACATGAGACATGATGTATGCTTGCTAGTGGGCCCCTTCCAGCCCTCTTGCAACCTCAAGCCTCTTCCTCAGTCCCCACACAGAAGCCCCATCTCAGCAGGTGGGGAAGGGATAACTCCTCACAGACGAAGATAACCAAAGCCCAGGCCAGCCCAGGGGTGGCCCAGACAGGCTGTGGTTGAGCAAAAGCAGACATAACTAGGGTGGTGGAGGGAGGGAAGACAAACCAGCGGTTATGGCCAAGCCAATGGCGCCTGAGTCAGCAGCAGTAGGTTTTGAGGATTTCCTTCTCCCTGGCACCAGCATACACTTAAAATGGGAAATAAGCAACCTTTCACTTGCCAACAGCATTCAGCTTCCTGATAAAGAGGACACAGAGAGGCAGCAAGGAAGAGAGCCCTGAATGTCCCACGCCACGGCAACCTGCTCCTGTGGCCTGGCCCTGCTACGGCCCACAGGGGCCCATCATCTCCCAGAGGAGGGCCTGTCTGCCAATTCGTGGAGCCACCAGGCCCACTCAGTGAGCTTTCACGGAGCTTCCTGTAGCTGAGCCAAGCTGTGCCACCCATTGCCAGTCTAAGCATCTCAACAACTCAACAACCTCAAAAGTCACTCAGACACAGCATCCGTCCTAGGAGACAGACTAAACCTAGAGAGAGCATCAGTTTATTGGAGAGGACACAACAGTCCACCAAGGAGAAAGGACATGTCTGGAGTTCTGCTCTAACTAGGCCTTACCATCACCAAGCTGGGAAAATGAAGATGTCCCAAAGGGGAAGGGGAAATGAAAGTAAAGCAACTCCGATTCTTATAGTTAAGAATCTGTAGGATCCAGGTGTGCTCAAGAAGAAACTAGACCTGGGAAGATAACAGGGACGCTTCTGAGAAGGAAAAGGCCAAGGCCACACAACTGCTAAGCTTTGGGCCCAGCACCTCCCTCGGGGGACTCCTTCAAGAGTATGGCCTGCTGCCTGCTCAGAAAGCCTATGCTGTGCCTTGGGATTTGCAGATTTGGTCCAGAGCCAGCTTTGGAAAAGGAACGGAGTGGAAGGATGTCTGCAGTCCAGGAGATAAAAGGTAGCATCAATAATGATGACCCCGAACTGAGCATCTACTGAGGCCAAGAACTCCACTCAACCCTTAACGCACTGTATTCCAACCCTCACCATGACTCTAAGAGGCAAAGATGAGGTTGAATGCTTTGCCCAAAGTCCCACAGGCTGGGATTTGAACCTGGGTCTGTCACGTTCCAGAGCTGAGTTGCCTAGAGTAATGGAAGCAAGGAAGAGAAAACCAGGCGAGAGAAGCCCCTCTCCCAAGAAGGCCTTAATCCATCTGCAAGTCAAGGGAAACTCCCTTGACAGAGCCAGTCTAATGCCAACGAATAGCAAAGACGGGGATTAAGGAAGAACACCTTCGATGCAAGGCTAAGATGCAGATCCCAGCTCTGTGACCTTGAGCAAAGCTACTGACCTCTTAGAACCTCAGTTTCCACAACTATAGCACAGTAACCATAACATACTTTTCTCAAAGGGTTGGTTTGAGGATTAAAGGAGAAAGTAGGTGCAATGTTATTAGCATAGTTCCAGCACACACCAATCAATCAATGAAAGTCAGCCATCATTACTGTTATTAGTATTGTGCTCTTCAGATCTGCTGGTGTCCAGTATAGAATCAAAAAGAAATACACTAAGACCAGGGCCACCTTACTACAAGGTCAATTTGGTGGTGGCTCCTAGTCTAGAAAGACATCCAAAAAATATTCCCCCCACCAGCTTCCTGGTGTCTGAAATATACATTTCTCAGCACACAGTGGCTTTCATTTCCCATTTAGAGACAAACCCAGTGCAGATATAGATTAACACAAGGGGAAGGAGTAGGTAGCATGGAAACCAGAGTTGATAGTGAACCCAAAGTGCCACAGAAGGGGCAAAAAACAAAGAAGCTGTGGATAGTGGTAAAAAGCCTCAGGATCTCCCATTTACATAAGAAACACGGAACTGATCCAGCTGGCAAAAAAAAGCATAATGATTAATCAATTTCACTCCTAAAGAACTAATGAGAATAAAGGGAAGGATGGTTAATATCGCTGGGCACATAGCAGGCTCTAATAAAAAACATGTATTATTGTTACTATTATGGATTTCTTTGAGTGACACTTCACATGGATCATCTTACATTACCTTCACAATAACCCCTGAAAGGAAGGTATTATGGTTATATTTCATTTGCTGATGAGGAAAATGAAGTCAAGAGAAATTAAATAACTTGCTCAAGACCATCCATCTAGCAGACCTGAGACTCAAATCCAGGTTTCTCTGATCCCAAAAGTCCTGCACCTAATCCCTATCTTATTATATCCATTCAATCATCCATATTTTCTGAACAAATAGACAAAAGGGCTACTAGAATGCCACAAAAGAAAAGGAGATGGTCCAGTTCCCAGGGTCCCCAGGATGTGGTGGTCAAACAAGAAGTCTACAAGGGAAGGCAAAGTGATGTCCACATATTGCTAATGATGTGATCTTCACAAAGAGGAGTGAAAAAGTGGGCCAAGGCAAAGAACTTGGGGTTGATCTGCTTTGGAAAGGAAAAATGTAGATATATGACAAATGTTAGTTCCCATGTTCACATGTATATGATGTGGTGAAATCTATGGAACTTCTGGTGATATTTGCTTAGTGCCTTGAGCACAGCATGGATGCCAGAGTCAAATCAGGGTTCAAATCCCCAATTCTGTAACCTTGTGTAAGTAACTTAGAGTCTCTGAGCCTCTATTTCCTCATCTATAACTGTGCTACCAATATGGTAGCCACCAGCCACGTGTAGCTATTAGGTACTTAAAATGTGGTTAGTTTGAATTGAGATGTGCTGTAAGTGTAAAATACATACCAAATCCTGGAGACTTGGTATAAGAAAGAATATAAAATGTCTCATTAGTAATTTTATATTGATTACATGTTGAGATGAGAATATTTGGAATATACCGAGTTAAAGAAAACATTACAAAAATTAATGTCACCTGTTTCTTTTGACTTTTAAATGCGTCTACTTAGAAAATTTTAAATTACGTATGTGGCTCACATTTACGGCTCGAGTTATATTTCTAACAACACTGATCTCCAAAATGTGGCTATGGGGTTGATATGATGTTCAAAGATGTCATATGTAAAACGTACTAGGCATCCAGTTGTGTGGTAATGTCCCTCCTTCAATTTACATCCGATCTACCAGCAAGTCCTTTTACCTCCCAAATCTGCCCATGTCTCCGCACCTGCACTGCCGCCAGTGACTGTAGACAAAGGCACCATCTGTCGCCTGGATATCTGCAGTTGTCTCCAGACTCATCTTCCTGCTTCCACTCGAGCCTATCAATAATCCATGCTTCACTCAGCAGCCAGTGGAAGATGTTTTAAATATAAATCTAATATTTTCCATCCTTTCTACCTAAAACTCTCTATCGGACCCTTCCTGCACTTAGCTGAGAAGCTCCTCCTGGCTTACGGGGCCCTAAATGATCCAACCCCTGCCCCTCTCCCACCTGCCTCACACCCACAAGACCCCAGCCACGAGGATCACGCCAAACTGGTTTCCTCCTGGGGACCTTCACATCGCTCATCCCAGGGCCCAGAACCATACTTTCCCAAGTTCTGGCTGGCTCCTTCTCACCTTGTAGCTCTCAGGTCACATGTTGCCTTGTTAGGAAGGTCTCTCCTATCTAAAATAGCCACCGACCACATCACTCTGTTGCCAAATCCTGCTTCAATTTCTTCATGACATTGATTACAAAGTGAACTCATCCTGTTTTTTCGATTTGCTTACTTATGTATTGTCTATCTTCTTGCTGGAATATCAGCTCCACGAGGGCAGGGATCTGTCTAAGCCATTCTATCCCCACAGCCTAGCTTGGTGACTGGAGCATGGCTGGTACCCAGTAAAGGCAATTTAATGAACAGATGTATCAGCTGGAGCTGTCGAACAATTAGAGGCCAGGTCCCCAGAAAAATCTCCCCAAGACAGTTTCTACCTTGGGCAATTTCACTTCTGGATATATTAATATATCCAAGACAATTGAAAGTGGAGTCTTGAAGAGATGTTTGTACACCCATATTCATAACAGCATAATTCATAACAGCCAAGAAGTGGAAGCAACCCAAGCATTCATCAGCAGATCAATGGGTAAGCAAAATGTAGTCTACACATGCCGTGGAATATTAACCAGCCTTAAAAAGGAAGAAAATTCTGACACATGCTCCAACATGGGTGAACCTTGAGGACATTATGCTAAGTGAAGTAAGACAGTCACAAAAAGACAAATACGGTAGGATTCTACTTAAATGAGGTATCTAAAGTAGTCAAACTCACAGAAACAGGAAGTGGAACGGTGGTTACCAGAGGCCCGGTGGGGTGGGAGGGGGAAATAGGAAGTTATTGCCAATGGGTATAGAGTTTCAGTTTTACAAGACAAAAAATTTGTGGAGATCTATTGTGCAACAACGTAAATATACTTAAAACGACTTACTGTACACTTAAAAATGGTTAAGAGGATAAATTTTATGTTATGTGTTTTTTACTATGGCTAAAAATATTTTAAATTATTTTTTAAAAATAAGGTTTCTACCTACCCCAAGGAATAGAGTGGAAAACTGTAGTTAAATAGGCTAACAGCAGAAAAACAGAAACAAATGGAATTGGGAAAAGTGCCAGGGAGAAAAGGAGTCAACATAGGGACCATCAGCTGCCCTGTCCATTCTTTGACCTTCACCTTGAGAAGATGAACGCAGAGACCCAGGGGCTTGGGCCCCCATCAGCATCATCACTATGATGCTGATCAAGGTCAAGAGGAGAGGCAAACACTCCTCTTAGCATCACTACTAAAAACTTCTAGAAATCTTCTCTGAGGACATATTTCAGGATGCAGGCAAAGGATATCTATTGGAGCACCACTTATAATAGTGACAAATGGAAAACACCCTCGGTGACCACCCGCAGGGCACCTGGTAGGTAAAGGGAGGTCAAGCCATCTAATAAAGACTACAGAGTCACACAGAGAAAACAATTCCAACATGTGAATGCAGTCTCCTAAGTCATCGTGACCCCATTTGTGTGTGAGAGAGAGAGGCAGAGAGAGACGAGGATGTACAGCAAGGTATTAACAACTCTTCGTGAAGACATTATTTGCTTTCTCTGCATTTTGCAATGTTCTGTACTGAATGGGTATTGCTTCTGCAATGAGAAAAAAAAAATTTAAAGGAGAAACTATGGCAGGAAAAATGTTCAGAAGGAAACCCTATGGGATCCCAAAGAAAATTCTAGTACCCTACTTTTTACTAAAAGTAAAAATTATAGCACAGAAAGAATGCCCAGTTAAGGAACAGAAAATACAAAACTTCAGTTATATAATTCACAAAGGCCTGCAGAGGCTGTCAGACACCCACAGAGACCCAAACAGACCTTTTGCAACACAAACCAGGGCAGAGAAAACACACAAAAAAGTAATAGAACCAAACCAGAGATTAAAGATGAAGCGTGCAGAATCACAAAGACAAAAGTATATGTAAGAAAGGAGAGAAGAATGACACGAGAAACAACGTTCATGCCTCTTTCGGGTGCCAGTGTGGGCCTTATGTTGGGGGGGATTCTAAAAGCTCATTCCCCACCGTTCTAGGGACCCCCTATCATTAAGCTAATACTAAGAGGAAAGAGCCCTTCTAATTAGCTGCCATCTGCATGTGCACAAGAAGTGAGTCAGGCAGCACCTCCTGCAGAATGGAAAAGACCCAGGAGCCTGCCGGCGGATCTAGCTTCTACGGTGCTGCCTGAACTGGGGGTGGGGATACCCACAACCGTGTACTGTGTGACTCCCGGAGAGTCCTTTTGAGTCTGAGTTCAAATACTAACAATAGCAAACATGTTCAGAGCATGTCTCATGTGCCAGACACTGTTCTAGATGCTCCAAAGATACTCATTCATTCTTTACAATAACTCTATGAGATATGTATTTTTAGTATCCCCATTTACAGATAAGAAAACTAAGGCACAGAGAGGTTAAGTAACTTGCCCAAGGTCACAGAGATTAAAAAAATGACAGAGGCAGGATTCAGACTTGGGAAGTTGTGGCTCCAGGGTCTATGCTCTGAACTGCTATGCCGTTCTCTTGGAAACTCAATGATCAATGATGGTTTTTCCCAGATTACCATGGCCTCTGTTTGCCAGAGATTCATTTCAAAGAGACGTATAGAAAGCCTCAGGGTTGGATATTGTTGCACCTCATCACAGACTATGAAAACAGCCTGAACTCACTCAGGAAAACCACTTTCCCACTCCTACATCTCCTACTACTTCAAGTCCATGGTCGTCAGTATTCCCTGCTTCCTGAGTGCCTACAAAACATGAAAACCAGCTCTCAGGAGGGTTCACACTCCACTCAACCACTACACTGCGCTGCCTCTTGAGAACGCAGGCTCTGCAACCAGAATGACAGGTCAAAGCCTCCTCTACGCTCCCTGGCTGCATGACCTGCAGAAAGCTAGTTAACGTCTCCCTACCCATCCATTCCCCTGACTATAAAATAGGGATACAGCCAAGCATGGTGGCTCATGCATGAAATCTCAGCACTTTGGGAGGCCGAGGCAGGAGGATCACTTGAAGCCAGGAGCTCAAGACCAGCCTGGCCAATATAGCAAGACCCTGTCTTTACCAAAAATATGTTTTTTAATTAGCTGGGCATGGTGCTGTGCACCTGTAGTCCCAGCTACTCAGGAGGCTGAGCCAGGAGGATCGCTTGAGCCCAGGAGTTCAAGGCTGCAGTCAGCTGTGATTGTGCCACTGCACTCTAGCCTGGGTGACAAAACAAGACCTTGTTTAAAAAAAAAAAAAATAGGGATAATAACAGGACTTACAGTCGATCCTCATTACTCATGGATTCCGTATTTACAAATTCACCTACTTGCTGAAATTTATTTGTAACCCCCAAATCGATACTCGTGCTGAAGTGTGATCATTTGCCGACATGTGTAGAGTGGCAAAATAGGTGATCGTGTGATGCACGTGATCCCAACTGAGGTCGAAGAAAGCCAGGTTCTGCCTTCTTGTTTCAGCTCTCACGCTGTAAACGAGCATTCTTTTTGTGGTATGTTAGCACCACGTTGTTCACATGTTTGTGGTTTTTGTTGGTGATTCTGCCGAAGGGCCGTGCTGAAGTATTACCTAGTGTCCTAAGCACGAGCAGGCTGTGATGAGTCATACGTGTGTTACATAAGCTTTGTTCAGGCATGAACTGTAGTTCCGTTGGCCATGAGTTTGATGTTAATGAGTCAACAATAGGTATATTAAAGTGTCTTTAAACAGAAACACCCATAAAGCAAGGTGATGGATTGATCAGTTGATGAAAATGTTGTGACCAGAGGCTCACAGGAACCTGACTTTGTACTTCCCCTAGGAGCGATGGCTCAGCGTTCACTAATGCAGTGTTTGTGGTGACCTGATAGAACATAACTACTGGGAACAATGAGAATTGACTGTGCCTTGTAGTAGTATCAGTCTGAAATAAGCTGGGATCACTGAGACACACAGAGTAGCAAGGCACATTCAAAGTGCCGTGGAGCATTCTCCAGGACCATTTATTCTCAGCTTGAAGACTGACATGAAATCAAAGAGAACTAGGGCCCCACAGAGAAGAACTAACGTTCTTGAGTTGAGTGGGACGGTTGAGTGGCCTGACAAATGTGTAGGAAGAGAGTTTTGATGGCATGGCTCATCGGAGATGAGCTCAGAGTCTCTAATTGGCTTTAGGTTGAGGAAGACTCTAGTGAACATTCATGGAGTTTACCTGCCCAGGATCCACGCCCCTTGATTTTCCTTGGGGAGCATTACATAGGATCCTGGTGGGGTCCATGATTCAGGGATGGTCATGTGACTCAAGGTAGGCCAATCAGAGGCTCCCTCTCTGAAACGTGGGTCGTGAACAATTAGTTGCTCACCCTGCCTGTGGTGCCTTGAAGGAAGACATTTCTCCATGCTTCTTAGACCCTCAGAACTTCTTTGGTTCCAGAACTTTCTAAAGCCTAATTCTTCACCTTTTCCCTCGCATCTGTTTTCCCCCCATCCTTCTAATAAACTTATTTTTGCTTAAGTTGATTGAAATCAGTTTATGTTACTTACAACCCAAGAATCCTAACTAAGACAGAAATGTTTAAGGGATAAACTTTTTTCCACCCACCTTTCCCTGCCACTTAGAGTCTCAGAAGAAAAGAAAGAAAATTTCAGTACTAACCACTTTCCCCAACTGAACAATTTGCTTTGAGTGGTGGCATTTTGAGGGGACAGAGAAGAGCAAATACATCTACGAAGCACCCGGGTCCCAGATGAATTTCATACCAGGGTTCCAAGCGATCTCACAAATGAGATCACCAAACCACACTGGCTATGATCCCAGAAGAATCCCAAAGAAGAAAAGAAACACTAAGAGGTACGCAAATGTCATTCTGTTTTTCAAAAATAGAAAGAAACCATGGTTTCTGCAGACAAAAGAGACAGCATAAGGAGAGTGAAACATATCACACTAATCCCATTTCCTCTGTGTGTGTTTTGGTTTGGTTTCAGACAGCTGCTAATCTAGTGGGCAGGGGAAGCATGATATGGAGTATGTCACCAGGCTTTGACAAAGCATTCCTCAATGTTGCTTGCAATAGTCTTTTGGGAATGATGGGAAATGTGCTGTCTTCTCAGACAGTTTGGTGGATAGGTGACGAGTTAAATTTCTGCAGCCAAATGGTACTGATTAATACAATATGCCTTTGTGACACTTAGAAGGGAAATGATGTATATAATTGTTTCATACTTACCTTTCCCAGCAGACTGTGGGATCCGTTGAGTGAAGGGACAGCATCTGTCTTGGTCACATTTATACCTCCCACATCTACCATTGGTGCCTGGCACATAGACAGGAGTCCAAAAAACTGTTGCATGCATGCGTGAATGAATCAATGAATTTATGTCAACCTGGGGAAAGACCTCTACAAGAGCTACAAACATAAATGCCTACAGGGCCAGTCTGGTCACGTAAGATGAGGCACATAGAGAGAAAAGAGGAGCCTATATCTACCTAAAAAGTCAGCTACTGCTCAGTTCTAGCCCTGGAGCCATGAAGGAACGCAGAAGCTGAGCTGTCATTATGATGATCTTTCAAAAGGTACCTAAATACAGATATTTTATTATAAAATTCTCCTATTTTTAAATACAGGTCATATATATATATATTTTAATCTTTTCAGTTGAAGCAAAACATGTCTCGGGAGAAATTCAGTCCTTGGACACCTGCTGGTAAGCTCTGCTAAAGAGGGGTCCTGGGTCTTTGTCCTCAGTTCTGGCTTAGCTGATTTTTTTTTTATCATAAGACTTAGAGAAAGGATCAAATGAGTCAAATTCGAAAACAGCACACAACCGAGAAGCCTAGTGACAATGCTGGAAGATAGAAGTAGGATTTTAAACGTAAGTAACAGAATGGATTTAACATGAGCGAGTATAAGTTCCAGAAACCCAATTTACAAGTCCAGGAACACAATCTGGATTAAGAGGTTTTCAGATTAAGTATTTGTGAAGCAGGATTTTAAACACAGGTAACAGAATGGGTTTAACACAAGCAAGTATAAGTTCCAGAAACCCAATTTACAAGTCCAGGAACACAATCTGGATTAAAAGGTTTTCAGATTAAGTATTTGTGAATCACTTAAGGATTTCATTAGACAAAAAGCTGAGTGAATCAGCAGTATGAGAGGGCTGCCAAAAAAAAGTTAATGATTTTAGATTAATTGAAGTATATTATCTACATCAGTGATTATAAATTGGCAGCCCACATATTGTTTGGCCTGCTAGTTGCTTTTTAGTTTAAAAAATATATAAACAAATTGCTAGCACTCCAAAATTAGGAAACTTCTTATAAATATCCCGATTTCCTGCCTCTCTTAAAAAAAATAAAGAATTTGACAACAGTAGACCTGTGTTCCCACACTGGCAACAACTGGCTTGAGCTGAGCATGCTCCCTGTTTTTTGCCACAGTCCCCACCATTCCCTACAGTGTCCCCATCACACAGACTGACTGTCAGTTGCCAATTTGCATCACACTTGAACTGTTATTTTCCCTATGGTGCACTTACAGAAAAACAAACCTTCTGCAACCAACATCTCTATAAAGAGAGGGAAAAATAAAAGCTATAATGAAAAATAAGTAAGTTTCAAAAAATTATATACTTCTTTGTAGACTTAAGAAAATTCTTAAGGTTTCACATACAGCTATTGCTTATTTCCTTACGCTATAAGGATGTCTCACTCATTTAAGGCAGTTGCCTGGTCCCCGTAGGAATATGAATTTGTGACCCCCAATCTAGAATAAGAGATGTGATGTTTCATTTCTATTCAGTGACAGGCAGACTCTAGCAAAGTGTTACATGGGATTTCAGAATCCATTATTGATAAGGTACACGGACAAGGTGGAAATGTGAGGACAGGTTAAAGAACTTTTAGTTCATCCATAAAACAAAATTCTATACTGCCATTTTTTTAAAATGTCAACATGTTCTGACATGGAAAGATAGATAGTATTAGTGAAATCAGAAAGTTGTAGAAGTGAATGTTTAGCCTAATACTATTTTAGTGAATACATGAGTACGTGGGTGTAGGTGTGTATTTGTTATAAGCATAGATGAGCAGTTTTCCCTTCCAACTTTGAAATTCAAGGGTTCTGTGAAGTTTCCACATTCATGACAGCCAAATATAAGATCGGGAAATGACCGAGTGATTTACAGAGGCAGAAGGCAAGCATATAGTGTAATTAGAGGTAAGTATGCTGGGAAGTGTTTTAAAAATAATAATTTTGGTGAAACTGAGTGGGAAGATATGTTTGAGAGCCTTGATAGGCAGGCTTGTGGGGCCTCAAAGCAGATATACTGATTGTAGCTGCTTCTAGCTGACATCTCTCCGTGGTCTCTGCTCAGCCTGGCAGACTTCTCTGAAACTGCCCCTCTCACCTACAGGGTGGACCCCTGCTATGGTATCTTCCACGTCCACATCCCCTGGCCACAGCTAACTGGCCCCGGGATAGGCATCTCACCCAAGGAAGGCCAGTCAGATTATCCCAGAAACTTGAAATTAGACCTAAGAGATGCCATCTGTCCCAGCTGGGAAATAAGCGTGAAGTATGGCCAGAAAGAATGTGGCTGACCCAGGACAAACACAGTCCAAGAAAGATGATCACCAAAGAAAGGAGAATGAGACAGACACGCAGAAACAAAAGAATCCACGGCCCGAAGACAAAGAGAGACTGAAACAGGACAGCTGCCTGGGCCACGTGCCTGACGGTTTTCCAGTTTTTCCGTCCAGCTGCTCGTGAAGTCCAGCTGAAGTTCCTGCCCTTCGATCACACGTGAGCTCCAATAATAATAACAGCAGCAGCAGTAGCTCCCACTCAGATAAGTTTACCATCTGCTTGGCAATCACTACTTTCCATACGTGAAATTTAACTTTCCTGACAACCTATGAGGCAGCTAATATTTTTACCCTCCCCACTCTTTTTGCAGGTGAGGAAACTGAGGCACAGAGAGGTTAAGTGACTACCCCAACGTTGCCTGACTAGGAAGTGGCAGAGCCAGGATGTGAGCCCAAGCAGTAACCCTGCAGAGGCCTGACGTTTAACTATTAATTATTCCACTTCTTGGCCTAAGTTGGCCTAAGTGAATTTCCATGATGTGTGACTCCAAACACCTTGCCTGGGACATGGAGAGGCCACAGGGACTTAGGGGAAAGCAGCACCTGGAAGGTGCTGTCACGGGAACCCTGCCAGTTCTTCCTGCTAAGTTTGCCAGCAAGAGGCCATTTCTTGGAACTAGGGTGGCTGCTGGCACCAGAAAGGCCACAAGAAAGGCCATGGCAAAGCCACTAGGGCCTTGACTTAGCATCCTCTCAACAAATGTGTGTGTGGAGCACCCCCTGTATGCCAGCTACCATTCTAGATGCTGGAGAAATAACAGAGAACAAGATAGGCAAGGGCCCTGCTCTCCCAATGCTTATGTGCTAGAAGATGAAGACAAACTAATCATTTTCAATAGTTACAGAGGTTACGAAAGAAGAAAAACCAAGGTGACGTGATTAGAGAGTGTTGGATAGGTAGTCAGAGGAGCTCAGAGGGTGGCATTTGAGCTGAAACGGAAATGATGATGAGGAGCTGACTAATGCCACCCTCCTGGGGAAGAGACAGAGAGAGGCCCAGGGCCAGGAACAAGCTTGGCAAACTCAAGGAACAGAGAGAAGGAAGGGTAGCTGGAGCACACGTTCGTTCCACAATATCTACTGGGCGCACAAATCCTTCATGTGCCAGGTATGTGGAAAGAAAGACGACCATGACTGATCCCTTGGCTCATGCAACTCAGAGGCGAGTGACAGAGCCAGCGTGGTAGGCTGCACAAAGGCCAGCCCTTCATTCCTTCCTGTGTGCACACCCCTTGTGACGTGACTGGGCAGCTCCTCTCCTTACAAGTCCCCAAACAAGTCCCACTTCTTGAATGTGGGTAGCCTGGGACTTGTTTGGGGCCAGGACACAGAATGCAGCAGAGGGACAGTATGCCATGTCCTGCAGAATCATTGGGCTCGTGGTCCCTTGCAGCTGTGCCCACCCGCCCCGTGAACCAGCCCAAGTGACCTGCTGCATGAGGAGACACACAGGGCCCAATCTCCCCACTCTTTCAGCTAACTCAACCCCAGTGCCAGACACATGAGTGAGGCCATCTGAGACCAACTGGGCCCCAGGTAACCTGCTAGCAGACCACAGACACAAGAGTAAGTCCAGCCAAGTCAGCAGAACTGCCCAGTGCACCTGTAGACTAGTATGCCATTTGGGGGTAGTTTGCTACAAAGAAGTAGCTAATTCATACACCCAGGGTGAATGCCCAGAGAGAAGCGCGGGGAACTGTGGGAACAGAGTTGGAAACATCCCAAAGGAGCCTGCTTTGTGGCTGTGCCTGACAGCCCTCCCAGGGTCCCAATCAACCTACCTGCAGGTAGGTCCCGACACGGCCCCAGGCTGACGGCCTGAGGCAGCTACAAGGAAGAGAAGTGTCTAATGGCTTCATTGAAAAGTCCCAAGTGAGCAGTTAGAAGGAACCTCTGGCTAAGGGCATTGCCTCTGGAATCAAACAGACCTGGCTTTGAGTCCCAATCCTGCCTCTTTCTAGCTAGGATAAGTTGTTTAACCTCTCCAAACCCCTGTTTCCTTACCCGATAATACCAGTAATAAAGTATGTTGGAGAGTACGTGGCACACAGCACGTGCAATGCAAGTGTTTACAGTTATTATATATGAACACAAGGGAGCGAAACTCCCCACGTGAGGAACTTACCACATGGTATCTGAAAGAAGTTTAGGTGGAACATGGACATGGCATTCGGTCATACCAACCCACAGGAGGAGGAAATTATTCCCCTCTTTATTCTTTTTTAATCCTCCTGATTTATCAAAGAAGAAAGTCCCGTGCTTATATGTTTTGAACACCATTCTAATATTTGCTAAACTTCCTTTTGGAACAAAGAGAAAGGATGTTTCAAACTCAGATCCTTGTCATCCAACAATGCCTAGTAGCTAGAATTTAATAATATTGTTTTAATTATATTCATTTTATAGTTACTAATTATTTGTGGTGATACTGTTTTTCCATTTATATGGTGATGAAGTTTCCGTTAAAATAAAGGCATTGACATGAAAACTGAGACTAAAGAAAATGATTTATTTAAAAGAAAAAGGACAGGTAGCACACACAGACATAGCAATATCATATAGGGCAGAATAGAATATCAGGGAAGACTGGAATAAGGAAAAGAACATGGGTAGGATTTGGAATTCAACCTGGTTAAAAACTCCAGCTTAGCCAGGTTACTAGCTATAAGAATGTGTTAGTCAGCTTTTGCTTGGTAAGGCTGCAATAACAAGCAACCCCAGAATTCTAATGACTTATTCCTGTTCATGCCATATGTCACTGCAGTTGTCTGTGGCTCAGCTCCCTGTGTCTTTTCCATGCCAAGACACAAGCTGAGGAAATAGCCCTTCCTTGGTTTTGTGGGAAAAGAACAATGGCCAGCTGTGCCATAGCTCTTCAAGCCTCTGTACCGATGTCACGTCTGCTCACACTCCACTGGCCAATGCACATCCTGGCCAAGCTCCGCACCAATGGCACAGCAAAGTATATCCCTCCTGCAAGTAGTCTCCGCACGCCACATAGCAACAGGTGAGGATGCATAGTCCTCTTACAGGAAGGGGAGCAAATAATTGAGGCGATTATATAATCCAACACAGTGACCTTGGGCAAGTCATCACACTTCTAGTTCCCCATCTGTGAAATGGGAATACCTAGCTACTTCAGAGTCAAGCTCAATAAATATGAGTTCCCTTCCTCTTTCTCATCTTCTGAGATTCATGCGGGACAACTCAAACCAAATTTAGAAAGTCCCTGGGAAACCAGCTGTATTCAAAAGTTTGATCCAAGATCTGCAATCAGCCAAAAACAAACCCAAGCGGGCCTGATACTTCGTGTGAGATGGGTACTCTCTCAAGCCGGCCACAGTGCCCCCCTGCCCAAGCCATTCGTGTCACCACATTATGAAAATCTTATTGGACAAGCACTTACCAGTTCTGAAACTAAAGAGAAATCGAGGGAAAATGGTTCTATTAATTGACATCATAACATTAGTGCAGTGATTAAGAGCACATATTTTGGCATTTAAATCATGTCTCTGCCACTTATTTGTTAAATGACCTTGAACAGGTTAAATAACTGAGCCTCACATCATTTATCCATAAAACAGAGACAATAAACTACTTAACTTATATGTTACTGTGAAAATTAAATGAGACAATTCATATGTATAGCTTATCACTGTGCCTGGCCCAAATAAATACTCAATAAAAAGAAACTCTTACTAATGCCAGTACGTATTCCAGAGTGTAAAAGTTCAAGTATTTCAAATCAATGCCTAGCCCCCAGTATAGGGAAGTCCTTGCTTATACCAGCTGTATACGTCTGGATTTTATTTTTTGTTTCCCATTTATACTATGGGTCAGTACACTGCTCCCTGGGAATCCATAGAGACAGGCTGACCTTGCTTCCATCTATAAAAGATTTCTGATTCGTTTTGAAGGACCCGAAGAAATATGACAGTGCAGAGGTCATTTCCGAAAGTGGTAAATGGATGTGGACCATGGCAACATTGGTTTCTCCAGCCTTCTGTTCACAGGATATTTCAGCAAAAAGCTGCTATCAGCGTACAAGGAGACCCTCAGAAAACAGACCCAAAGGGTCTTTTGAGCCGGATCCCCTGTTTTGTGCATGGTGGATGCTTTTAGCAACCAAGTCTGCTGCATCTCCCAGCTGGAAGAGTTGCTACCAATTACTTGGAAAAGAGATGAATAATTAAAGACTTCTCTCTAGAGGTACCAAGTAGAAGTGTCTGGCTAACAGTGAAAGGTTAGAAATAATCATCTCCCTGCGGCTCACAGCAGTTTGGTCTATTTCTAAGTCTGCTCAGGTTTTCAAAGTCTACCCATGACTACGCAATTTGTGACTCTGAGCTCTAAACACAATCTCTCTGAGTCTCAGTTTTCTCACCTGTAAAGTGGGAATAATGGATTGTTTGGAAACACTTTGTAAGGCTTCAAGAGATCAACCAATAATAAGGGAGTCTGTCATTCCAGGCACTAGAGTGACACAGGACTGGGGACTTGAGGAAACCAGACCAGGACAAACACAAACACAAATAACTAACAAAGGATCGATGTCTAGTAGCTTGAAGCAAAAATTCCTACAAATCAATAATAGCATGTAAAAGGGGGGAAATATTCATAGAAGATGAAATAGAATTGTCTAATAACTATATAAAAAAGATGTTCGATCTCACTAGTAATAAAAAATGCTCATGCAAATTAAATGCTATATTTCTCCCATCAAATTAGAAAAAAACGTTAAAGCCTAATAATACCATGATTTGGGAAAGATGCAGTGAAACAGAAACACACACTGTTGGTGGGAGTATACACTGGTCCAGCCACTTTGGAGAACAGTTGGCAATATCTATTAAAAGCTGAATCGTGTATACCCCATGGCCAAGCCATTCTACTTCTCAGGAACTAGAGAAACACTTGCATATGTGTGAGATGTGTAGAAAGATGCTCATTGCCATACTGTTTTTAATAGACACCACCCCTCCAAAAAAGAATCTAAATGTTCTTCAAGGAGGAAGTGGCCACATACAGGAGAGAAGGTTCATACTATGGAATACTATGGAGCTCTAAAAGGAGCCATGAAATTTACAAACAATGGTGGCTGCTGGGGCAGGGAGGGAGAGGGGACCTAGACTGGGATGTCAAAAGAGTCAAAAGGTCTTTAACCTTATCTATGATGTGTAATTTATCTTAATGAGATTGTGTTTACGCATTTTTTATGAGCTTAATTTTTTTTTTAACATAGCAGGACAACTTCACTATGTTATCTATGGTGGGTCACAAAATCTAGCTGGCTCTAGAATCAGCAGAAAATATGCTTAGGGGGATAAATATGGCCATAATTATTACCCCATGACTGAGGCCTCTAGCACCCCTGATGCTTTCCTTTTACTCTCAGAAACAAGCTGTAAACCATGGCACACCTGGCTTTTTGCTATTCTAGTAGCCTAGAGACCTAAAGGCTTAATCCCTTCCCAGGGGCGATAATTAACATTTTAATGCGGGCAATTTACAATCAATCAAGTTAACAATTGCTGCTCTCATCCTACTTCTTAAATGTGAAAAGAGGAGAAGTATGTTAGGGATGGAGGGGACTCCAACAGGAACCCGTAGAGCTGGCGGTGGGGGAGCAGTTGGGCCCAGAAGGGGTTCTGAACTCTTGAAGAGGAGGATGGAGAGTAGAAATGCAAAGTCTAAAAGGCAGGCTCCAGCATGACATCCAGAGCCCTTCCTATTCTGGGCTGAAGTCTACCTTTCCAGAACCTTCACACAGCTCCTCCCAGCCCAAAGGGCAGAATCTGAGCCAAGTGTAATGGATCAGACCTACGACAACAAACGGAAGTAAGAGACCAACAGAGGCCCCAGATGGCACACAGGGAATGCCTGCCCAAGAAGAACCCATTCTGATCCATCCACTGTTTCTCGCATTAAGAAATCTCAGAGGCCCCAGTCATAAGAAATGCCCTATCTCCACTCAGGGAATGGGGAAGGTGGCTCCACCCTAGGTTTCCTGTTTGATCTCGGCACCCTGCCCCCAAAATAGATGTCTGCTTTAAGAAGTCTATATGTTTTTCTCTTCCCCACCACTTACCACAATCTAAAATAACCTGTTTTCTTTGTTTATTTATCGTCTGTCAACTAGAATGTAAGTTGCTTGGGGAACAAGAACGATGTTTCTGGTCTTTTTTTTTTTTTTTTTTTTTTTTTTGAGACAGAGTCTCGCTCTGTCACCCAGGCCAGAGTGCAAACGTGTCATGATAGCTCACTGCAACCTCAAACTCCTAGGCTCAAGTGACTCTCCTGCCTCAGCTTCCCAAGCAGCTGGGACTACAGGTGAGCACCAGCATCCCCAGCCAATTTTTCTATTTTTTGTAGAGACACGGTCTCGCTCTGGCTCAGGCTGGTCTCGAACTCCTGGCCTCAAGCGATCCTTCCCACCTCAGCCTCCCAGGGTGAGGATTACAGGCGTGAGCCACCATGCCCTACCTAGCAAGAACTGTCTTACTGCTGCATCCCCAGTATCTGGCATACAGTAGGTGCTCAATAAATATTCTTTGACTCTTGAAGTTAGGGGCGCTTCCAGCAATACAAGCAAGAACCTTGAAACACGGTACCTAAGGGTGAGATAGCTCACTGAGCAGAGATAGTGGTTAGGAAAGAGAACTCAAAATGACCCTACTTTGGAGGGGACCATTTCTGTTCTCAAAGTGAATAAAACTGCAAGATTTTTCTAGGATTCTTTTCTGTGGCTCTGCGCCTTGACTGAAAGTCAGAACCTTCATGCCAATGTCCCTCAAAAGAACAAGGGAGACCCTTATTACTAAGTTTGAAGTCTGACCTCAGCTTAGCTAAGATTTCACTCCATACCCATCAGTGATAGACAGGCACAAAAATAAGAGCAGTAACTTCCTCTTTAATTTAAAAAAAAAAAAAAGCAAAGAGAAAAAAAAAATTACTGAACTCTGAACTTCCTCTCTTTTAACCACAACTTACTACTGACTTTTACTTTAGTAAAAAGATTGCCAAATAAATAATAATCAGACACTCCATTGGTGCTGATAGTTTCTATCCCAAACTCTGCCTGGAACGTGGCCTGTTCATTCCAGCCTTTAATAAAGGAGCTAGTCGAGGGACCCTGATTGGAAAGGGACAAAACTGACTCGAGGCTGCCATAAAACTGCCCAGCTCAGCTCTGTGGTTGCCACAGTGATATCACAAGGGCGGACACTTTCCATGCCAAACGTGAAACTGAGCTCAAACTGCCAGACTATTCCGAGACACGATCCACAGCCGGATACCCTGGAGGGAGTTGGGACATTGGCTGCAGCAGCCTGAATTTGGGAGCCGGCTCTGTGGCTGACTTGCTCTGTGATGGTGGGGAAGTGACTTAACCTCTCTGGCATCAGTTTTCCTGTACGTTAGACAGAAAGGAGGCCTGTTTCTGGTGGGGTCAAGTAATCCCCAGCTAGATGTAATTCCACGTTGCTTAACGTCTTACATTATTAAACTCTTTGAGTACCACCAGTAACATGAGTTAGATTTTTTTTTTAAATACACCCCTGTTTCTGAAGCAATGGGCCTTGCTAAAAGAAAAAAAAAAAAAGTACATCCTGTATGATTAACTCCCAAACCTTTACCTCCATCTTTGACTTCTCATTATTCCCAATTGCCTTTGGGCACCTATACCTGGACATACCACAGATACCTGAAACTCAACATATCCAATGCATAGTTCATTATCTTCTCCCTCAAGTTTCCTGTTCTTCTAGTATTTTCTGCTGCTATCTGTGACACCGCTATTCATCAAGTACCCAAACCAGCACGACTGCAATAGCTGACAATGTTCACACTGCATTGCTTTTGCACTATGGGCCAGGCAAACACAAAAACTGCCACGTTGGATCCTGAGGACTCTGTGGGGTGAGGTCCTGTTGCTGTCACTCACCCCTTTTTAAAATGAGGAAGCTGAGGATACTGGGGTCACAGGATTTGAATGCAGATCTCATTTCTCTCTCTCTTTTTTTTCCTACTTTGCAAAGAATAGAGACAAGGCCAGGCGCGGTGGCTCATGCCTGTAATCCTGGCACTCTGGGAGGCCGAGGCAGGCAGATCATTTGAGCTCAGGAGTTTGAGGTTGCTGTGAGCTAGGCTGATGCCACGGCACTCTAGCCCGGGCAACAGAGTGAGACTCTGTCTCAAAAAAAAAAAAAAAAAAAATAGAATCACCCCCTTCAAATACTTCTTAGTTTTGAGACCTGGGGCAAGTGACTTAATGTCTCTAAGTCTTAGTCACTTCCTGGAGTTCACAATGAGACTTACCTCCTGGGGTGCTGTGGACATTCAATGAGATCATACATGTGAAGGGTTCAACTTAGTGCCTCGATACATTAGAAGAGCTCGTCAGGGAAGTATCATTCTGTGGAAGTGCCTGCTGTATGTCACCCTCTTCCTTCCAAGTGACTCAATGAATTTCACAGTTCTCAGCCTGTCCTCCCGGCCCGGCAACTTAGACATGAAGAAATCAGCTGACTGTGGTCATGTAACCATTGAAAGACCTCAACCTAGAAGCCACTTTCCGAATTCCTTATTCAGGGCTGTGGCTAAAAAAAGAAAAAAACCTAGAGATGTGCAAATTCTCTCACTGGAAAAAAAAAAATTAATGGTAACATGTCTCCCACTAGAGAATTTTCACTTCCTGTCAAATTTTGCCAGTTTTGTGCACTGCCGTGGCAAGCACACTCTCCTGGCCCCGAGAGATGGGCCATATCACCACCCTGTTTGCCAGCGCCTGCCTCGCTGCCAATCTGCCTTGAGTTTCTGGGGCTTCCCCACCAGCTGCCCCCACCCCTGAGCCCCCTGAGCCCTTCACCTTAGTGGCCAGGATCTCAGAATCTGATCCCCACAGACCTGAATTCAATCCAGGCACTGCAGTCCTTCAGGCAATTCTTTATCTTCTCTAAGCCTGTTTCCTTATCTATGGATGGGGATAATAACAGCAAATCTTAATGGAAGGTGAACACTCAAAGGGATAAAGCGTGTGACATGCCCAGCTCATTGCAAGCACTCAGGCATCAGCTGCCTTCATCATCACCGCTATCATCATCATCCTCATCGATTCTGGAGTGCTGCCTTCCTTTGATACAATCCTAAACCCCAACCCATGTTTGGATCCTAACTATTCATAACTTTGGGAAAATTTCTCAATTCTCTGTTCCTATGTTTTCTCAGCATAAAAAGGGAATGATAACAGTAGCAACCGCGTAGGGCCATTGTGAGGATTAAATAAGTTAATATTTATAAAGTACTTAGAACAGTGCCAGGCACGGAGTGAGTACTCAATAAACGTCAGCTCAAGTCAGCAGCATTGGAAATCTTAGTCAAAGATTATTTGGAAATGAAAAATTCCATTGGCCCATCTGCCCAAATGATAGAGGCCCTTCCAGGGACTGCAGAAACACACACACACAGACACACACACACAGACACACACACACACACACACACACATGCTCTCTCTCTCTCTCTCTCTCTCTCAAGCAGGGACAGGCCTAGCCCTGGTGTCATTTTTCTCTTGGACGTGGTTTTTTGTCCCATCTGGAGTGCCCTGGCCCCCCTGTGGCCCTTGGGCCCCAAATCAGAGAAGGTCGGAAGGGAAATACAATGAGGCCAGCTGTCATGTGCACCCCCACCTACCAGGGACAGGAGAGAGCATAAACACACACTGAATCCCAGCCCTTGGAGGTCCCAGCTGGGGGCCGTCCTCAGCAGAGCCCCACCCTGGGGATCCAGCCTGCCTCCGTGCTGGCACACCATTCCCACATCTTCCGGCGGCTCTGTGCAGCCCCTAAACACCTCCTCCTCCCTCCCTCTGTGCCGATCCTGCTCATAAAACACTTCTTTCTCAACCCACATTATCCCCCAGGATAAGCAGCTCCTTCTCTCTGCAGGAGAGGGACAGCTCTCTGCCAGCACTTGACGCAGCACTCTGACACTTCACCCAAGTGACAGGCCAGGCCAGGCAGTTCCACCAAAACCAATAATTGCATTTTTTTAGAGAAATCTCTTATACCATACTTAAAATTCTATTTGGAAAAAATGACTTTCATCTGTAATACGTTAAAGCTCAAAGATGATAATCAAAATCATCTTGGGATATTGTGATGGGATAAGAATAAAACTTCTAATTATAAAGAATCTGAAACAATGCATTTATATCATCCCTAAAAATAAATAAAACCTCAACAGTCCATGGGCCAATGTCATGAGCCTCCAGTGCCTCTTTTCCATATTTTTCACAATGATTTTAAAACTATGTGGGCAATTACCCACCGTAAGAAACACATTTTACACTTTGACACATATGCCTAAATACATATTAATATATAAAAAATAAAAGTCTTCTGAAACAATACTTATCCTTCCTAAGGATGATGCATTCTGATATTTTCTATTCTATTTTTTCATGGTGCTCATGACCTACTAAATCGATTTCATGGCCCTCTAATGTGTGATGATCCACAGTTTTAAAAATGCATGTAGAGAAATTTTTTACAAAACTCTTCCCAGAGTGGAGCTGCAATCTTGTGTAAGGATTAAGGGCAGCAAGTCATTGAAGTTATGTAATCCAGGCTTAGAACAAAGGGTGGAATCTCCTGTGACTCAGGAGAGCAGGGCATGAGGGAAGGAAGGGTAAGGTATGAAGTCCCATTGCTTGGAGATGAATCCCAGCTCTCTTCTCTGGTAGCTGGACGACCTTGGGCAAGCCATTCCCATGTCCCTAGTCACATCAGGACTCTGTGAATGGCATTCCAGTTCTGGGAAAATACAATCTATGAATCTGGGTAGTAACTAATTCAGTTCTGTGAAGGGACTAATGATGAAGCTCTACAGGTTTACCAATGGTCAAGGAGGTATAGTGTGAAAGGAACCTCTAAAAGAGACCTGGAAGCACATAGTGAACCCCCAGGCCCTCTTCCCCCATCTACAAGGCCAAGGCACTCACTCCTCCAGCTGCTCCGAGTGTTGAACACCAATGGGTCACAGCTGTGTCCTCCCTGGGAGTCCTCCCTTGAAGAAGGGAGCCGCCTTACCCAAGGTAACGCTACCTTCCCAAGAGCAGACACAGCCAATGCCCTCTTGATTCAGGTCCTCATTGTCCCAATCCTGAAGAGCCACCCCAGCTCCAGCCATGGGATCAGCTTTGGCCTCTATTACAACTTTTACACCATGGCTCAACTTCTCCCCTTAAAGGTGTTGTTCCCAAGAGCCACTCCCCCAATAAACCACCTGCCTGCAAATCTTCATCTTTTAAAACAATGCACCAACAATGTTAGCCAGAGTTGCAAGAGGAGAACTAAGTAAATATGCCTTTAGGACATATTTACAAGGGCACTTTTGAGAATGTATACTTTTTTTCAGAACTAACATTTAAGGAGCAATCACATGCTCTTTGCATGCCCCATCTCATTTAATCCACATGGCATCCTTGGAGGGGTACGTGGTGCCCTTATTTTTGTTTCACAGATAAGGAAACTGAAAATTAAAGAGAAAGGTGCACAAGACCACACATGGTATCAGGGCAGGAGCTGAGGTCTGAACCCAAGCTCCTGAGCTGTCCTAAGACCTTGTCCACACTCCATCACAGCTCTGTGATCACACTGACCACACTGTGTTACACGAACTCACTCGCACGTCTGTCTCTTGCTCTGATCTCTCTCTTCTCAAGTGCAGGGGTTTTGTGTTTTTCTCTGAATCTCAGGCTTTTAGTGCATCGTCAAGTGGTAGTAATGGTAGTATTTGGGGGTATTATTCAATAGTAACAGTGGCAGTATTCAGTAGTAATGATGGTAGTATTCAGTATAATACTCAGTAGTAATGGTAGTAGAACTCAGTAGTAATGGTGATAGTACTCAGTAGTAATGGTGGTAGTATTTAGTGGTAATGATGGCAGTTTTCAGTGTTTCATGTGCACTAAGTCCTGGGCTGTACCCTTTACATACAGCATCTCATTTGGCCCTACCACTTCCCTATGTGGTAGGTACTGTTATTATCAGGTATAAGCAGTGAGCACTCACTTGGGGCTTGACAAAGATTCAAGTTCATTTCAAGAGATGCATATTATACCAGAGCGTGTTTTAGAGAGCTAAGCAATCACAAGGGCCATATTGAAATCAGTGCAGTAGGTTCCAAAAATGTCACAAATTATTTGCAGCTTCTCCCATCAAGAGGAGGAGTCTCTTTTCTATTTCCTTCTTTATTTCTGGGGTGGGCTTGTGATTTGCTTTCACTGAAGAACATAGCAGAGGCGACACTATGCAAGTTCTGAGCCTAGGCTTCAAGAAGCCCTGCAGCCTCTGCTCACACCCAGAGAATGCACGTCACCATGTGACCAAGCTCAGTCTAGCCCACTGGAAGATGAGAGACCAGCTGGAAAAAGGCCCTGGTTTTCCCAAGTGGGCGAGCGAACCCAGCCGAGAACAGCCAATCCCCACCCAGGCCAGACAGACAACCCAGCCGGGAGCCCAGCCCGAATCACTGACCCACAGAAACCAGAACAAAATAAAATGGTGGTTATCTGCCACCACTAAGTTTTGATGTTATTTGTTACACAACAATAGGTAATTGATTTGTTAGGTGTCCAGTCAAATTTCTGGAAGTTGAACCACGGAAGGATTCTTCTACAGGAGAGATGACCAGTGAGCAAATGAAGAGAACTAACTGAGTGATCCTACCCCCGACTCAGATGGAAGCACTTACAATGTCCACTGGCAGCTAGAAGAGACAACAATTCTGACTGATGGAAAAACTGGACGTTCTGACAAGAACCAGATTGTTCTAGGAGCTAAAAACAAGAAGAGTGCTTCTTTATTTCACTCTTAGTAACACAAACAGACCTTGCTCTCCCCCTAGTATGTCTGATAAGATAAAGAGGTCTACAGTTTCACATCTTAGTTTAATTAGTCAAGTGAGAGACAAAGCTGGATACACCACCCCAAAGGAAGTAAAAAGAAGCCATGGCTTTGGGCATGGAGCAGGGTTTCTCCTGGACACAGAAGTCAACACGTCCCGGGACCCCCTGCAGTTCGCTGGCCCTGTGTCTGAGTTCCGGCCAACAGAACATGAGCAGGAGTGATGCACGCTCCTTTCAACCTGAAATGGTTTGAAATGTTCCCTCTCCCATTCCACTGGCCCAGTGGAGAGGACCCTGGGGCCCTGCGTGACTGTGTGGAAGATTTCCTGACCAGGATCCTCTGCACCAGTTAGTGATGAGAGTGAGAAATAAATCCTTTTCCACCAAGCCACGGAGGCTTCAAGGCTTATCTGTTACAGCACCTTTAACAGATTCTTACTAATACCTTAACTAATAAAGAATTTTCAAAATTGAAGCCCTTACAATACTTGGTGAGCTCAAGTTTTCCTGGTATTAACACAGTTCAATTATTGGGTGGGAAAATTGTCAGAATGCCCTGGCTTCTTTGTTGTACAGTTTGCAACCGATGGGCAACATTGAAACAGGAAGCAGATGTCCCCCGGAGAAGGCAAATGGCACCATTCCTCAATGGGTAATCCCAGAAGGTGCCTGTCTCCCATGCGGATTTCACTTCTGCATGCAAAACTAAAAAGGCACCAGCGAACATTTCTCAGATTCAGCCTCAGTAACATAAAACCCTGTGCTTCTTAATTTTTTTATTAAAGTATAATATACCTAACAGAAAAGTGGGCATAAGTGAATGGAGTTATATAGACGTGAAAGAGTACATTCCATATTATTCCATTTGCTTGATGTTCTGGGACATGTGAAAGTAATCATAGGTAACAAAAATTAAGATAGTATAATAATTATTCTTGGGGGATCCCAAGAATAATTGAGAGATTGAGAGAGGCTTCTGGGGGTGCTGGCAATGTTCTGTTTCTTGATCTGAGTGCCGATTCTTCTCAAACTCTTCCCAAAAATCAAAGCAGAAGGAACACTTCCAAATTCATTTTATGAGGCTAGCATTAACCTGATACCAAAGCCAGATGAAAACACTACAAGAAAAGAAAATTATAGGCCAATATCTTGATGAACATAGATGCAAAAAGCCTCAAAAAAATATTAGCAAACCACCAAGAGTTCTAGATCAGCTTGGGCAACATAGCGAGACCCCATCTCTACCAAAAATAAGAAATATTAGCCGGGCATGGCTGCATTTGCCTGTCGTCCTAGCTACTTGGGAGGCTGAGACAGGAAGATCACTTGAGCCCAGGAGTTTGAGGCTGCAGTGACCTATGATTGCACCACTGCACTCCAGCCTGGGTGACAAAGCAAGACCCTATATCTTAAAAAAAAAAAAAAAAAATTTAGGAAATAGAATTCAAGAACACATTAAAAGAATCACTCACCATGATCAAGTGGATTTATCCCTGGGATACAAAAATGGTTCAACACATCCAGATCAATAAATGTAATATACCGCTTTAACAAAATGAAGTATAAAAATCATATGATCATCTCAATATATATAGAAAAAGCATTCGAAAAAATTCAACATTCTTTCATGAAAAAAACTCTCAACAGATTAGGTACAGAGGAAATGTTTCTCAACATAATAAAGGCTCTATTACAACAAACCCATAGCTAACATTATTCTCAATGCTCAAAAGCTGAAAGCTCTTCCTCTAAGATCAGGGATGTCCACTCTTACCCACTTCTGTTCAACATAGTATTGAAAGTCCTATCCAGAGCAATTAGGCAAGAAAAAGAAATAAAATGCATCCTAATAGGAAATGAAGAAGTAAAATTGTCTTTATTTGCTGATGATATGATCTTATATATAGAAAACCCTGGGCCAGTCACAGTGGCTCACACCTGTAATCCTAGCACTCTGGGAGGTCAAGGTGGGAGGATTGCTTGAGCTCAGGAGTTCAAGACCAGCCTGAACAAGAGCAAGACCCTGTCTCTACAAAAAATAGAAAAATTAGTCTGGCGTGGTGGCATAGGCCTCAAGTGCCAGCTGCCTACTCAGGAAGCTGAGGCAGGAGGATAACTTGAGGCCAGGAGTTTGAGGCTGCAGTGAACTATGATTGTGCCACTGCATTTCAGCCTGGGCCACAGAGTGAGACCTTGTCTCTTAAAAAAATAAATAAACAAAAAATAAAAGAACTGCAATCAATATGACAAAAGGATAACTACATTCCCATATTGATTACAGCATTATTCATAATAGCCAAGATATGGAAACAACCTAAGTATCCATCAATGGATAAATGGATAAATAAAATGTAGTATATACAAAAATGGAATACTATTCAGGCTTTTAAAGAGGGAAATCCTGTGATTTTTGACAACATAAATGAATCTGGAGAACATTATGCTGAGTAAAATAAGCCAGGCACAGAAAGACAAATACAGCGTGATCTCACTCACATGTGGAATCTAATAAAGTTGAACTCATGTAAGTAGAAAGTAGAATAATGGTTTCCAGGGGTGGGAGGAGGGAATGGAGAGTTGTTGACCAAAGGACACAAAGTTTCAGATAGACAGGAGGAATAGGTTTTGAGATCTACTGCACAGCAGGGTAATACAGTCAATAACAATGTATCATATATTTCAAAAGAACTAAGAGGGCAAATTTCAAATGTCTCACCATAAAAAATGATAGGTAAACAAGGTGATGACTGTTAATTAGATTTGTTTAATCATGCCACATTGTATATGTGTATCAACACATAACACTGTATATCATAAATTTATACAATTATAATTTGTCAATCAAAAATAATATTAATAATAAATTATTTAAAAAGAAAGCCAACCACCAAAAGATGACTCTCCAATTGAAATAAAAACAGATTTCTCTCCACTCTATATGCCAATCCTGCTTCCTTAAGTGCACTGTTTGGGCCAGATAGAATTATCAATACCCACAGTCATAAATTTTGCCACAAAATTTATCCAGATAACTATTTTAAAAACTATCCACAAAAGAAATCCAAATAACTATCAAAATCCTCATTTGCAGCATTGCCTAAACTCTAAAGAATGGTCCCCACCTTTATTTAGGAGGGAGGAAAGGAAAACCTTCAATACGGGGCTATCCCATAAAAATCACCAACCCCCCCTATCACAAAGAAACAAGCAACAGTTCTATGGACTTCATCCTCCACCTTCACCCACATGACCTGCCAGCTATCTTTAACCCAAAAGAGCACATAAACCCTCCACCCAAAGGGTGAAGGGAATCCAAATTTAAAAGGTAACACGGTCACAAATCTATTGAAAGCTGAAATGCTACCAATACATTTTCACGATGAGGTCAGCAGATGGGGTGATCACAGATTTCAATTCAACCTTCTGAGGTTTCCCACAGATTAAAGCATCGCGAGCCAGGAGCGAGTTTCTCAGAAAGCACTGCACTCATTCACGTTCAAATCACCTCTCGGCCCGGCTAAGTATTTCTCTCTCAGATCCATTGTAAGTTGCAGCTAAGGCTATTGACCGCAGCATGTAAGCACATCCATTCTTGCACCGTCTCCTTGATTCAGGGGCATTCATCTTGCCTCTCCAACAAGATTATAAACTCAGTAAGGACAAGGACTGCACCCAGTCCTAGGAAGAACAGAAATAGCTGCCGCGTATCCAGTGCTTACTGTACGTCAGGCAGAGTGCTAAGGAAACACTATACATGTGTCCTATAAACTGGGTACTATTATTATTTCCTTTTAGCTATGAAGAAACAAAGGCTCAACGAGGTTAAATAACTTGCTCAAGGTCCCACAGCAAGAAGTCAAGATTTAAACGGAAGCCTTTCTGTCTCCAAAGCACAAACTCCTCACCACCGTGTGCAGCATGTGCTCAGTAAACACGTGCCCCTGGGTAAATGACAGCAGTAGAGAGGGAGAGGGAGTGGGAGGATTCCTTTCAGGGGAAAAATCATTTCTAGGGCCCTCCACCACGCTTAAGGATGCAGTAGGGAGATATCCCTATTGTTAGAACCGTAAAAATAACCTAGTAACCACCCCCCAAAATAGAACGATCAACAATATGACTGACACGAAATTCCAAATGTCTCTTTAGGATGTAAGAAATAGCTACGGCCCCAGGTGCTCTGGTAATACATCCCCAGTGCTTCTAAATGGCCATTTCAGTGTCTCCTGCCTGACCTCCAACTCTGCAAGCCTGGAATTGCAGGATTTGAGTCATGGCAGTTATTGTTTCAAAAGGCATTTCATGCTCCTCTTTTTCAAACATTTGGCCAATTCACTCACCCCCACACATCCCACTTTAAAGCAATGACAACAACCACTTCCTAGTCGCTACACTGCCTTCACAAGGGCCAAACCCTCCAATGTGACGATGTGACGTTCATCTCCCACCAGCTCCTCCCTCACACTCTCTTCTTCCTGTTCCCTGCATGTGCCCCATTCTCTCTCCTCCATGTCTCAACTAGGGCTCTCCTCTGCCTGAAACGCCCTCCCCAGCCCCCACCCCCTTGTCAATCTGGGAACTCCTACTCCTGCTGTAAGACTCTTCGTAAATGTCACCTCCTCTGTGGAATCTTCTCCACCCCTCCCAGGAGGAGTAGGGATGTTATCCAAAGCGTTTCTACACCCTTGGGGTAGCACTTTTCATTACGTCCCAGAACTAATTGGCCATGTGCTAGTCTCCCTTCAAAAGACCAGGAGAACCTCCAAGGGCAAGGACAGTGTCTTATTTCTCTTCAAAGCCCATATTGCAACCTGACATGACACAACATATTTGTTCTATGTTGTTTATTTACTGCTGTTCTCCTTCTCCTAGAACATAAATGCCATGAAGTCAGAGACTTTGCTTTGTTCATTGCTCTAGTTCCATTGCCTAGAACGGTGCCTGACACATGGCAGGTGCTCTGTAAATATTTATTGAGTGAATGGATAGATAGATAGCTAGATGGAAGGATGAATGGAAGGATGGAAGAATGGCTGGGTGGATGGATGGATGGATAAGATGGATGGGTAAATAAAGGCAGGATCATGTTTTACCTGCCCCAATGTCACAGAGCCAGGGAGAGACAGAACTAGGATTTAAAATCAGGTCTGTTTGATTTTTAAAAGCCTGAACTCTCAAGCCCAATTTTATACAGCCTCTCTAGAAGCCCAAAGTCTGGTCTCTGGCCATTAGCAAGGTGAAAGAAAAAAACAGTGCTAGAATTCCCCCCAGGAACACAGTTACCGTTGAACTAATGATGCTGCATATGTTGACCCAGTTAATTTCCATCTACTTAGCAAATGCCAAGACTCAACAGGAGAGGATCAGAGCCCTTCTGGTCTGGGTTTGAGATCCCCTTCTGACTGAGTAGGGCAACTTTCTGCATGTGGGCTGAGGGGAAACGAGATACCCAGGACACACAAACAAGCAGGACAAAGGACAATTAAAAGGTAACAACAGGCTGAGCCTGATGGCTCATGCCTATAATGCCAGTGTTTTGGGAAGCCGAGGTGGGAGGATCACTTGAGGCCAGGAGCTCGAGACCAGCCTGGGCAACATAGCAAGATCCCATCTCTATAAAAAAAATTTAAAAATTAGCTGGGTGCCTACCTCCTACTGTCTCTATCAGACCTTTCCTATGCTTTTCAATCCTTTGGAACATTGAGGTCCCTTTTAACACCAAACATTTCCAGAAAAGACAGTGAACTTTCCTTCCCTTTTCACAAGGAGGAATACCTGGTACAAAATCAAGCCCAGAGGTGGAATAGGACTAGGCTCAACATTAGGTAAAAGAGAAAAAAAAAATTGGCTTACAGGTAGAAACTAGCATATCTTTATGTTCTCATAATTCCCTGCAGTTCCTTTATAATAAAAAATAAAGAATACTCAATGAATATTTACTAAGTGCCCAGATCTGTGTTAGAGAGGTGTTAAAGCCATGTTAGCACCAAACTGAGCCTCTCTCCTTAATGAAATTAAAGACAGGAAAGATCATTGACAAAGGATCTTTCTCCATATGTGATTTAATGCTGTTTACTGTGAAACTACTTAAAAGTGATCTTCTAAACAAGAGAAAATACTGCCTAAGCCAAAGGATTGAACAGTTGTAGTGTATCAGAGAGGGACCCGGGGTGAGGAAGGTATCTGGGGGGCACTGAGAGTAACCCCCACTGGCTTTCAGCTCCAAATTCCTCTCACTGAAACACTTGTCTCTCTCTTTTTATTTATTTTCAATCTATTGGCTCAGGCTTGTTCCTCCACCTCTGAAATCGTCTGATTTTTCAGCTTTAGAACAGCCACCTCAAACTGCAACCCCTGAACAAAAAGGAAGTCAGCTCATTATCGCAGTTATTAACTAAGAGCAGACAAAGTTCTCTGTCTGTCAAACTGAGAGAGAAGCCATCTTAAGGTAGCAGTCTTGCTCTACCAAAGACTCATCTCACTTGCAGCCATGGCACAACGATTCACGGTTTCTCCACAGCATGTCACGAAGATAAGTCTCTTGCGTATCTTTATCCGGGATGTGAGCAGTTTTACAATACAGATTTTTAGCTCTGGCTCCTTGGCAACTCAGACCTTTTTCAATTACCTCAGGGAATGGGAATGAGAAGTTGGGCTTTTTAAAAAAATTCCCAGACCAAAGATTTCACTGACTGCACCCCTACAGGGTTAGGCTTCCATTATACATCCTCACAGTACCAAGTACCTTTCCTTCAAAGTACTTAACAAAAATGCAATTAAATATTAGTGCAGTGATCTGCAGAGTGTCTGATCTCCCCCACTACACTGCAAGCTCCATGACAATAGGGATCTTCTCAATCTCATTCACCACTGTATTCCCAACATCTAAGATAGTTCCTGTCTCATAGAACTTGATCAGGGAACAGCTTTTGGAAGGATGGATGGAAATATGGATGGATGGATGGATGGATGGATACATGAATGGATGGATGGATAAATGGAATGATGGATGGAGGGATGGAAGGATAAATGGAAGGATGGATGTGGTGAACAGATGAATTTCCCACCGGATTTTCAAGCAGCCATCACACTCCAAATGCCATATATAAACACTGTACATGTGTTCTCTATAAAAAGGCCAACATTCTGTCTATGGAATATCACACAATTTCAATGGGGAGATTGGATGAATGAAGTCAAATAATTCATGATATTAGATGAATTGCCAAAAACAATAAGGGACCAAACCTTTGAAGACATCAGCCAGAGGTGATGAATATTTCAGCAGATCCCCCTACCCACCCAGGAATTAACTGGACTGCGGAGTCAAAAGACCAGACCATGGATTTTAAATTACACATGTGCATGTGTATGAAAAAGAGAGAGAATAAGACAGAGAGAAAGAGGCAGAATGATAGGTAGAGACAGAGAGAGGAAAGAGACTCCAACAGCAAGAATGTATATAAATTATTTTCAGACCTTCAGTTTACCTTTTGAGCAATCACCGTCTCTTATACCTTTTTGTTTATTGACCTAGATAGACTATAAACATATTGTATTTGGTTCTGGGCAGTACCTGGAGTATCACTAGTACTTGGAAATAATATATTTTTAAAAATTAGTTTCTAAGAACTTGTATATCATATCCACTAGATTTTCAAAGGTCATATTTTCCATATTTACTTAGAAAGGCATTCTGTTGCCCAGTGACAAAGCTTTAGGCTTCCCTTGAGTGCTCTACAGGGAAAAGTGAATTTGCTATTGCCTCTCCACCAAATCAGCCCTCCCTTTTAAGACCCAGCGTTAACCCACTCAAAGATGCTTATTTCGATTGGGACATTGAGCCTGAAATCCCACTTCAGGTGGGAAAAAGGAAAAAGCCAAATCATCAAACATGAACTAGAAAGCCTCTGCCTTTTATCCACATAGAAACCCACAGGACACATTCAGAATAAGCCAAAAGGTGAGTGGAGTTTGGCTCACAGGCCTCTGAGATCTGCTTCTGGGAAGAAAGGGAAGTGAAACAATAGAAGCAACCTCTAATAACTTGTAGCCTGACTTGGTGATTTTTTTTTAATGGCCCTCTTTATAATTTTACTGAGAAAGTTCAACTTGGAGTGTATGGTATCATATCATAAATTTGTAGGGAAAACCATGCCAAAAATAAAATTAACCTCTGATCCATTTTTGTTATAAAAAAAAAAAAGTACAGACTATTTTAATGTATATGTGTTAACTACACACAAAAATAAACTTATATTCTATAAGGTTGATATTAACAAAAACAACAATGATTGAATTCATGCAATGCTTTGGAGTTTTTTAAGAATAATATCAATTAGAAGGTTTTCAAAAACATGTTTTCTAACCTACACTGGAAAGGGAAGAGCCAATTTACTCATTATGATCATCAATTCTAGCTTTTCATAGTCAGAAAATTAGTGCACTGGGGTTTTTCTAGAGAGTCCGGGGCAAGTTCAGATTTTTCTCACAAGGAAAGGCAATGCTAACCAAACCCGGCTCTCTGGGCCCAGACACTGAGCTGTGCTCTCACTAGTATTACCCAAAGCCTCTGAGGAAACATAGCTAAGAAGAAAACCCATCTAAGTACACAAAAGAGGCATAGTCATTTAATGAGTTCCAGAATTCACTCTGTCCCACTTTGACACAGTTTCCTACAGCTAATCAAGTAATAATGATGGTCTCATTTAGAGTCATTGATACTTACTGTGGATATTTTTTTTGCACCACCTCATGACTCTTTGGCATAATCCTATGAGATAGGTACTAGTATCCCCATTTCACAGATGGGGGGACCAAGGTTACTACAGGGGGATGACTTGCCCAAGGTCACACAGTGGCAGATCAGAGATTCACACCCAGCTCTATCTGACCTCAGCCCCATGCTATGAATTCTGAATCTCTATATTTTACTGCCCTTCTATTTCTACTAGGTGACTTCCTTTTAAATTAAAAAAAAAAATTTCTCTGCCAAACTGCAAAGTTTTCTGAAGATAAGAGTCTAATTCTACCCAACGGCTCATCTTAATGACAATTAAAGCGCAAATGCAGGTTCTAAGCTCCTCTAAAGAATACCGTACAGAGATACCTGCCTTGCTTGTCTAAAGAGTCCCACTTCTAACCCAGAATTTAGGCAGTTTCACAATAGGGAGCTTCAGGCCCAGTTCCCTGCCACCAGAGGCATTCTTAAACTACCTCACAGATACTGGTTTTGTAAAAAATAGAGAGAATGGAAACAAAAGGGGAGAAATTATGCAGCCGTCAACCTGGAGTTCTGTCCTCTGGCAGTACAAAAGCAAGAAATTTATTCTTAAGCTCTCCTGAGCACATATAAATCCATAACTTCCCATGATTTATAGAATTTCCATCCTTCCTCTCCCAACACGTACCGGCATCCCCAACTTCCAGGACAGCACAGTGGAGCAAGGAGGCAGCTCTCAGTGGTTTCCTCGACTTAAGATCATCCTACACACCTCCTAACCAAGAGTGGCAGAGACTATACCCTCTCTCTGCTTCTACTTTTGAAATGGAAGCACCCCCTAAATAGTGGCTACCTGAAATAAACACATTTGCCACATGTTCGCTTGCAACTAGATGTGGGTATGTAATTAAGTCCTAGCTAATAGGATACAGGCTGAAGTATCTTAAGCAACTTCCGTAAGTGACACTGAGGACACTTGCCTTTTTTTTTTTTTTTTTTACCCTTTTCCTCCTTCCTGCTGGCTGAAAGAAGAACGTGATGACCGGAGAGTCTAACCTCCTTCTTGGACCAAAAGATAACTGTCACTCCCTAGGGATGGTAGAGCAGAAAGCTGAACGGAACCTAAGGCCCTGGGCTCTGGGCTGCTGACTTAGGGAAGAGAATAAAATCTCATGTATTAATATTTTCTATAAACTGTGGATTCCATTTTAAGCAGATTCAGTTTCAGAGGAAATATCTGGTACCAAAAATACTCAGATAATAAGGAACTCTTTTATGGTTGCAGAATTAGCCCCAGGCAATGCTGAGTACCAGGGGTAAACTTCCCTCCTTCCTAGATGGCCCCATTCTAAGCATCTCAATTTCAAGGACTGCCAATCTGCCCCACTCCCTCTCTCACTCCTCCCCACTCCTGCCCAAATGGAACCCACGGTTGAAGAAAGCAGCGACACAAGGTGACTAGATGTTCACAGCTGGATTCGGACTCTTTCCTGGCAGCCAATTCCATAGCAAAGCAACCCTGGAGAGCCAGTCTTCTCTAGCACTAGCTGCCCCACCATTGGGATAGTTTGGGGACAATTATAAAAACTGGTATTTTCAGAGTGCTAACTCTGTGCCAAGCTGTGGTCCAAGCATCTTGGATAATGCCATGACTTGGAGCTGCTCAGCAACCCTGAGGTAGGTACTGTGATTGGCCCTGTTTATGCCTAGGAAGTCTCAAAGCCAGGATTCAAACTCACAGGGCCTTGCCTTGTAGCCTGTGCACATGCCCATTAGTCTACACTGCATCTGGGGAGAGGGGGAAGAGAAGAAGAAAGATGATTAAAAAATAATAGACACTCCTATCTCCAAAGTGGCCACATTTCATTAGAAACTTGAATTCTGTCTTTTTCTTAAGACACTGGAAAATTCCTATCATTGTCCAGGCTCTGAATTAAAGAATCTCCTGCTTCATATGTGCTATGCCCCGCACATTCCAAAGTGACCTTCCCAGCCATTAGCCACAGCAGAGCAGGTGGCTAGGAGACCTGTGGTAAAAATATTTAAAAATCACCCCTGACCTCAGCAAGAAACAAAGACAGAAACCAATTCATGGAAGTGAAAGGCAACCTCAGAGAAGAAATTACATGTTCTGCCACCAAGACACCAGCAGTGTTTTGTTTGAGGGTCAAAGTTCTAGAAAACAATCCAAACTGTTTGCACCAAGGTCTAAGTTCTTGCTACCTAAAGGGATTTGGAGAGTTCTCTGGTGTGGTGCAGAAGTTCCAAATCTTAGTAAGAGAGGGTAGTCCGGTCTGCAAGGCTCCCTGGCCGACCCCACCCTGGCTGAGATCTCAGGGAAGAGCACGTGTGTCCCAGAGGAGTGCAGTCCCATGCTGTGAGCAAGGGTGCATGCTGCACCACTGCCAATGCCACCCACACTCACTGGGGATCACTCTTCCCTGGAGGGAGGAGGTGCAGCAACAAAACTGTCAGTCAGTGCTAAATCATAGCTCAGACTCTTCTACACTCAAATGCTTTCTTCTGATTTAAACCCAGCTCACCAGAGTGTTCAACATGCCCCTAAGACACAACACCCCAGAAATGTGCCATTTCTCACCAAACTCAACTTTGCCAGGCCTAAAAGTTTCACAAACTTTCACAAAAAAACACACAAACAGACAAACTTTTCCAGATAAGAATTTTCCACATAAGAAGTGGCAAATTCGAATACATACAGAGGCCAGAAACGGGTGAAGCAGACCTGGTTGGGATCAACTGAGATAAAACGGTGAACACCTGCCCTGTCTATAAAAATAGCTGCTCTCAGCTCCAAACCATTGTTCTAATGTGAGAGCAGGACCATTTCTCAGCAAAGTTGGAGTTGGAAATTAACATGTGTATGTGAAATTGCCCAGGTCTAAAATGTTGACATGAAATTCACAAAATGTTTAAGCCATCCTAAGGGCTAAACAAGTCTACACGTAATGGGGTCCCAGAGAGCCAATTTTCAATCTGTCTTTTAGACATTAGCCCCAAAGACAGCTGAGGCCACCTTACACATGATCAAAAGTTACCACTCGCAGGTTTGGCATCCCTGGGTAGAGTCAAGGATTGCAAACCAGATGCAAGGACTCAGGTAACCAGTCACTTGGAGTCCTTCCTGTATCTACCCAGAAGATAGAAAAAGCCATTTAAACCAGGATCTGAGAGGCACCCCATCTGGAACCACTCCTTTCAGAGAGAGAGGAGGCCCAGGGGACAACCGCAGTTGCCTTTCTAGGGGATGCACCATCTGCAGAGGAGGCAGTCACCTGCGGAGACTTCTGCCAGGCAGGGAAAAAGGCAGAACCTCACTCTGTGAACCCAGGAAGAACAAGGAGCAGGGGACAGGGCAGGGATTAGGGGGAAGGGGTCCTCCCAGAAACTGTCCCTGGAGACACTTCCACTTAAGCAGGACTGTCCATGCCAGGATAGATTCAGGAGACCGTTCTGACCCTTCCCAGGCTGGGAAGGGAGGACAGGGTGGATGCACTTCCCAGCTCCATGGGCCTTTCCTGGATAGAGCATCACTGCCCCTTACGCGCGCACACACACCTTAAAAGGACCTTTTGTTGATGAAGAATTCCGAGCCTGGGAGGTCACTCTGACAAATGTGATTCCTTCACTCTCTGCCTCACTCAGTCACTTCTATAAAGTCTTTCCCCCCCCCCCCTCTTCCCACAAACGGCATCCCTAAAACCCCAGAGCCTCCTACCTTGACACTGGAATCCCTGCTTCCCGAAGCCCCTGCAAAAGCAGAAGGAGGCACGTCAGGCAGCCTGAGGGGCCCCGCCACCGGCTAGTTCCCCCACAGGCTCCCCCCTTCCCCCAGCCCTCTACCCCAGGTGCAACCTCCCAGGCACAGGCGGGTGCCCAAGAGTCTTCCGCCTTTGGGGGCGTTTGTGGGAGCTCGGCGGTAACCCGCATCTCCCCTGACCCCAACAGAAGGAAGAAGGCTGCGACCACCAGATGGCGGGATGGGAGCAGCGTTTCCGTCGGGGTGGGGGTGGAAGGCAGGCGGGAGATCTGCCCGTAGAGATGCCCCGAGCATGCTGGGGGAAAGAGAAGCGATAGGGACGCATCCAGAGGGAGGTGGTGGTGTCCCCTGGGACAATAGGAAGGGAGAAAGGATGCCCCACGCCCGGAGGGAGAAGGGGCAGAAAGGGGCCCGCAGCAATGTGAAGGGGGAGGACCGGTGAGTGGAAAGGGGGACCCAGGCCCTCAGGGAGGCGCAATAAGAGATAACAGGAGACACAGAGGAGGAAAGGATGCCCCATGCCCACCGGGAGATAGAGAGAGGACACCAGGGCGCTGCCCCCCGGAAAGGAAGGGTGGAGTGGAGGGAGGCGGAGAGATAGGGAAGCCCGGGCGAGAGGGCACCCGAGGCGCTGCCTTCCCGGGGAGGGACAGACACCGGCACTCTGAGCCAGGTGGAGCAAAGGCGCCCGCGACGCTGCCCCTGGGCGCTCTGGAGGCGCCTCGCGGCCGGCCGTCTGGGACCAGGGGACAGGGGACCCACAGGACTGTCCATTAGGGAGTCTGGGGCGGGAGAGTTCGGACCCGGGAGCCCAGGGACGCGCGGGGTCCCCGCGGGGCTTCTTCCCCTCAGGGGCGCGGAGAGGGGGTCCCCGCGCGCGGCGGTGCCCTCGGGGGCCCCGGGCAGGTGCCGTGCGCCGGGCGCGCTCACCAGATGAAGTCGGTGCAGTGGCTGCAGAAGGTGGGCTGCTTGAAGAAGCGGGCGGTGAATTTGTGGTTCTTCACCTCGTGCACGTTCTTCTGCCGGAGGGCGCCTTTGCGGGCGAAGCGCACGGTGCTCTCCTCACCCTCGCTCGGCGGCGGCCCCGCAGCCGGGTCAGCCATCTTGCGCGCGGGGAGCCGGAGCCGAGAGGTGCCGGCCCCGGGGCGCGGGACCGCGGGCTGCAGGCCCGGCAGGCGCGGAGGAGGCGGCCGCTGCTGCCGCCCGGGGCCGCGGGCGCTTCCCCTGCGCCGGCTCTGGCGGCCGCGGCGCGCGGAGCTGGGGCTGTCACTCGCCCAGCTGCAGCCGCTCGTCCAGCTGCGCTTGGCACCGCTGGCCCCAGCTGCGGGGGAGGGAGGAGGAGCCGCGGGTAGACACCGCCCTCCTCATTTGCATCGCGCCCAGGCCCCGCCCAGCGCCGCCAGCTGCTTTACATACTGGCACCCCAGCGGCTGCCAGCCTCCCGGAGAAGCGCTCCCAGCCGCAGCGCTGCGGCGCGGGGACCGCAGCCTGCGTTCGTCAGATCTGAGCCTCGCCCCCCACCCTGTCCTCGGCCCCGGGTTGCATTAAGGAGATGAGCACTTGGGGTGCCCCTCGGGAGGACCGAGAGTGGAAGGACCCACGGGGGTGGTTGGGGATAGAGGTGGAAGGGGTGGACGCCGCGGATTCCACCCTAGCCCCTGCAGAGGGACCAGTACCCATCCACCCCCCATCCGCCCCATTGGTCATTCTGCACGCGTCTGCTGGAGGGATGGGCTCCCGCTGTCACTCATTCGGAATGACTTGTGGTTCCACACACTTACACACACACACACACACACACACACACACACACGTTCTGCAGAGGTAGGGGAGGAGCGATCTTTATTTTATATATGTCTAACTCCACCACAATGAATATTCTTGGCTTTGCTTGCCTGCACATTTAGAAGAGAACTCCTTACCTTCTGTCCATCCTCTCAGCAAAGAGACTCAGTTTCCCCAACTGTAAAATGGAGCTAATAAGGGGAGGAGGGGGGAAGAAATTTAAATAGATCAATATTTCTCCAAATTTCATTCATTCTCACTCATCTTCACAAATTCTGGTCATATGTGTGCACCATCTAAAAAAAAAGTCTATCTGGTTGGATCTACTGAGTTTGAATAGCAAGAGGTATTTATATTATTAAAATCTCTCCAGGTGCTGTCATCTGCCCAAAACATCTGTGACTGAGGCCTTCTTTTATTTGTTAAGAGAGGAAATTAACAAATGTTAGAGAAATGTTAAAGACATGTTAATATCCAACCGGGACTCTCTCCTTAATGGAATTTGAAGGTAACTAACAGGGAAGTAATTGTCTAGATGTGTAATTTGGTGGTATTTAGTGCCCTGTCCATTGCACTGCACCTAAACACCCCCAACCCCACCATGTCCCAGACTCTGGGAACCCAGAGCTACATTAGACTATGAGCTTGGTAGCTGGATCTAGGCTCTGTGAGAGCAGGGGCTGCTCACCATAGTGTCACCCTGCACCAAGCTCAGTGCCTGACACCTCCTAAGAGCCCAATAAATATTGATTGAATGAGTGAGTGAGTGAGTGGATGAACAGGTGGATGAATGAAGACTTAAAGGGCAGCACCACTTACCCCCACCCATGCCCAGTAGGTGTTCCATAATAAACATCATTGCTTCATGGGTATCAGGTACTTGCATTGTCTTATTTAGCACCCCCTCCCCCCAACAATCCTATGTAGATTGGGTAACTTTCTTTATGGATAGGCTGGTAAGGCTCAGAGTGATTAAGATATACACCCACAGTCATGCCGTTGCTGAGTGGTGGTTGGGCTGCCCTAACTACAAAGCATACTGGTGACAAAGGGATCAACCTGAGTAGTGGGGGATGAAGGAGTGCAGGATGGAGTTGAATGAGCTCAAGTCCCACTATGACAATTTCACCTGGAAGCTGCTGAGTGGTAAGTCATTATTAGGTAGCATGTAGAGAGCAAGGGCTGCAATAAGAGAATGTCCCTCTCCTACATAGTAATTCAAAGGTAATAAGGAAAAAATAGCATTCACTTTTAAGGTTGGCATGTTTGGGAAACTGGATGCGCCTGTCTATTATTAGTCCTTTAAGAGGCCCCACCACCTCCCAGGGAGGCTTGGGAAACATCCCTGGAAACGTTGCTGCTGAAGTAGGTTTCCTTTGAACTGATGAGCTGGAAGCTCACAGCCCACATCCTGCCTTTTGAATGAAGTGCCCTGAATGTCTTTGGTCTGGAACAACAAACAGTACTTCATGGCGCCTGGGCCTGGAGATGCGAGGGCCGGTGGATCAAGAAGAGACACTCGGCTCCTGAGGAGGCTGCACCAACTGAGAATGGGAAATGCGGTTCCCAGTGGGCCCAGATCCCTGTAGGTCAGGGGTCTCAAACTGGTGACCTTGGGATACTCTTTGTTAGCCAGCCTAGTGAATTTTTTTTTTAGTTCACATATCACAGAATTTTACCTAAATATCCAGATTCTGACTTCTCTAGGAGAAAAGATGGGGCTAAATGGAGGCTGCTTTCTGTATTCATTCATTCGTTTGTTTATTCAATCAACAAATATTTATTGAGCACCTGCTATAACTGCTGTTGGAGACACTGCTATATAAACCAGACAAAAGCCCCTGCCCTCATAGGGTTTATAGCCTAATGGGGGTGGTGGGGAGGGACAGACAAAAAATCTAATCAACTCACAAATCTCTATTGGGTGGTGTAGAGATTCATGGTGTAAAATAAAGTATCATAAAGACCAAAGAGTGACAGTAACCAGGGAAAATTTTTGTGATGGGGGACATCTGAGCAAATACCTGAATAAAGCGAGGGGGGTGAGCCACAGGGACGACCTGGGGTAGAATGTTCCAGACAGAGAAAACAGCAAATACAAAGAAGCTAGGGAAGGATCATGCTTGGCATGTTGTAGAAATTTCGAGAAGGCCTCTGTGGCTGAAGTGGACAGAGAGAAGACAGTGCTTATAAGATGAGGTCAGGAAGGTGGCAGGGCCCTGCGGGGCCTTGTAAATGTGGTAAGGAGCTTGGATTTCACTCCAGTGCACGGAAGCCACTGGAGGGTGGGAAGCAGAGGAGTGGCCTGATATGATTTCTGTTTTTTTAAAAGATTACCCTAGCTATTATGCAGAAAATAAAAGGTAGAGGAAAAAGAGTGGAAGCAGGAAGAGCAGTGAAGAGGTCAACTGAGTAGATGAAGCAAGAGATGAGGCCGCCATGGCATGATGCCTTGTGGAGCTACGGGGCAGCAGCTTCCTATAGACTGGGCATGGGTCCGCCAGGTCACTAGAGCCCCACCTGGGCCACTCTGCCCATAAAGGAATGACTGCTGGCCACTTGAAAGACTTCAGAGGCAAGATGAGGCTGGTTGCTCTGGCTGGGAATGGAGTCCAAGGTCTCTTTAGTCCAGACCTACGGCTGCCATGAGAAATTATCACAAAACTCGGTGGCTAAAAATAACATAAATGTATTCTCTCATAGTTGATCAAGGTGTCAGCAGGGCCACACTCCCTCCTGAGGCTTTAGAGGAGAATCTTCTTTGCCTCTTCCAGCTGCTGGTGGCCGTCAGCATTCCTTGGCTTCCTTGGCTTGTGGCAGCATCACTGCCATCTTTCCCTGTCTTCCCATTGCCATCTCCTCTGTGTGTCTCTCTTCTCCTCTTCTGTCTGTCTAATATCCCCTGTATATCTTTTATGAGGACTGGCCATTGCATTTAGGGTTCACTCAGATGATCTGGGATGATCTCTTCATCTCAAAATCCTTAACTCAGTTACATCTGCAAAGAGCCTTTTTACAAATAAGGTAACATTCACAAGTTCCAGGAATTACAACATGAATATATCTTTCAGGGACACCACCATTCAGACCACTACACTGCACAACCCTGGGCAAGTCACTCCCTCCCCTCTGTGTCTCATTTTCCTCCTACATAAAAAAGAAGAGGGATGGAGTAGTTTGCCTTCCAACACTCTCATTCTAAGGCTGTCTTCTTCCCTACAGTAGTCACTAGCCATCTGTGGCCACTGAGTGTTTGAAATGTGGCTAGTCTGAATCGAGATATGATTGCAAGTGTAAAATATACTCTAAATTTCAAGCATGTAGTATGAAAAAGAATGTAAAATATCTCATAAATAATTTTTATGTTCATTGCATATTGAAATTATAATAGTTTTGATATATTGGGATAAATCAAATTTCTCTCTAAAATTAATTTCACCTGTTTGTTTTTATTTTTTATAATGTGGCTACTAGAAAATGTAAAATTATGCATTATATTTCTTTGGGTTCTAAAGGACACATGTTAAAAATATTAAATTAATTTTAAAACTGGATAATATAAATAAAAGCTCATCTCTATTCTATGTGGTGACAACAGTGGTGGCTTGACTGGAGGCCGGAGTATCCACTTGCAAGATTCTCATTCACGTGGCTAATAAGTTGGCGCTGACTGTTAATTGAGGGTCCACCCAGGGCTTTGGCCAGAGATGTTGGTTCCTATTCATATGGGCCTCACCACTGGCTACTTTGGCTTCCTCATAGCATGGTGGCTGAATTTCAAGAGTCAATGTCCCAAAAAATACGAAGTAGAGGATGACAGTTTCTTAAAATCTGACCTAGAAACTGGCACTGTGTCATTTCTGATGTATGATGGTAATCAAGCACAGAGCCCATATTCAAGTGGAGACCTAAAAAGAAACCAAAAAGAAACTCTAGAGCTGAAAAGTACAATAACTGAAATTTTTTTTTTTTTTTTTTTTTTTTTTGCTTTCTTAGAGAAGGAGTCTTGCTGTGTTGCCCAGGCTGGACTTGCACTACAGCTATGTTTCCTGGGCTCAAGTGATCTTCCTGCCTCAGCCTCCCAAGTATGATTCACTAAAGAGATTCAAAGTCATATTTAAATACGCAGGAAGAAATCTGCAAATTTAAGTATAGGACAATTGAAATCATTGAGTCAGAGGAACATAAAGAAAAATGATTGAAGAAAAGTGAACAAAGCCTAAGGGACCTATGGAACATCATCAAGCAAAGCAACATATGCATTGTGGGAGTTTCAGGAGAAGAGAAAGGGGAGTTGTTTGAGAGATTAGTTGAAGAAATAACGAATGACACTCTTTAATGAAAGACATGAATATAAACAGCCAAGAAGCTCAACAAACTCCAAGTAGGATGAACTCAAAAAGACCCACACATCATACTCAAACTGTTGAAAGCTAGACACAGAGATAATCTTGAAAGCAGTGAGAAGAAAGCGAGTCATCACGTAAAAGGGACCCTTAATAAGATTATCAGCAGATTTCTCATCAGAAATTTTGGAGGCCAGAAGGTGGTAGGCTGATGCATTTGAAGCGCTAAAAAAAATACAGTGTCCATCAAGAATCCTGTAACTGTCAAAACTGTCCTTTAAAAGTGAGAGAGGAATTAAGACATTCCCATATCAACAAGAGCTGAGGGAGTTCATCACCACTAGACCTACCCTGTAAGAAATGCTAACGGGGGTCCAGCAGGTGGAAATGAAAGAACACTGGACAGTAACTTGAAGCAATATGAAGAAATAAAGATTCAGGTAAATATCTGGGCAATTTATAAATGCTAGTATTATCATAAAATAATTTATAAACAATTTATAAATGCTAGTATTATCATAAAATAATAAAAAAGTGTAACTCCACTTTTTGTTTTCTACATGATTTATGAGACTAACGCATTATAAAAAAAACAATTATTCATTTATGTTTTTGGACACGCAACGTATAAAGATGTAATTTTGTGACATCAATAATTGAAACAGATGGCGACAGAGGTATATGGAAGCAGAGTTTTTCTATGTTATTGAAGTTAAACTGATACAAACTTAAAATGTTCTAACTTTAGGATATTAAGTGTAATCCCCATGGTAACCACAAGGAAAATAATTGTAGATCATGCACAAAAGAAAATGAGAAGAGAACTAAAATATTTCACTACAAGAAATCAGCTAAACACAAAATAAGACAGCAATGCAGGAAGTGAGGAATAGAAAGCACGTGGAAAACAAATAGCAAAATGACAAAAGCAAGTCTCTCCTCGGTAATTATTTTAAATGTAAATGCATTAAGTTCTCCAAAAGACAGAGATTGGCAGAATGGATTTTAAAAAATATGATCCCACTGTATGTTGTCTACAGAAGTCTCACTTCAGATCCAAAAACACAAGATATTCATACCCATACTTAAAGAAGCATTATTTGCAGTAGCTGAAATGTGGAAGCAACCTAAGTGTCCATTAACAGATAAATGGATAAGCAAAATGTGGTACATACAATGAAACATTATTCAGCCTTAAAAAGAAGAAAGCTCGGACATATGCTGCAACATGGATGAACCTTGAGAATATTATGCTTAGTGAAATAACTGATCAACACTAAGGTGCTCACATGGTGGTAATATTCACTGGGTGTCGGTCAGGTCGGGGGGTGGGGGTGGGTAAACTCACAACTAATGGGTGTGGTGTGCACTATATGGGGAAGGGCACACCTCTAGCCCTGGCTTGGGCGAGGCAAAGACATTGCTTGTAACCAAACTGTTTGTACCCCCATGAAATCTTTAAAAAATATATAAATAAATAAATAAAAACTTTAAAAGTCAATAAATAAATTTTTAAAAGTTTTAAAAATTAAATAAAATGAAATTCTATACACATTAAACAACAATTCACCATTCGCTCTGCTCCTAGCCCCTGGAAACCACTATTCTACTTTCTGTCTCTATGAATTTGACTACTCTAAGTTCTTCATACAAATGGAATCATATATATTTATGTTTTGTGACTGGCTTATTTCACTTAGTGTAATGTCCTCAAGGTTCATTCATGTTGGAGCATGTGTCAGAATTTCCTTCCTTTTTAAGCTGAGATCATAGATTAGTTTTGCCTGTTCTTGAACTTCATGTAAATGGAATCACACAGTTTCTGGATTCTTTCACGCTACATAATGTCAGTAAGATTCATCCATGTTTTTGTGTATATCCATGCTCATTTTTTTTTATTACTGTGCGTGAATATATCACAATTTACTTATCCATTCAATGTCAATGGCCATCTGAGTTGTTTACAGCTTGGAACTACTTTGGAAAACTCTACTGTGAACATTCTTGTACATGTCTTTTTGTAGACATGTGCACCTATTTCTCTTGGATATATACCCAGAAGTGGAATTGCTACAATTTACGTCCTTGGGACTGACGGAACAGCTGGGGCTGGTTGGGTCTGTGATGTCGCCTGGTGTTGTATCTACCCTGCTCCCTCAGCTAAGTCCCCTGCAGGGAGGAGTCTTGGTCTCCAGCTTCCCCCTAACTATTCCCAGGCCTTCTAGTACCTAGGTGGGTGCTCAGAGCACAGCAACAAACAGAAACTTGAACAGGAATTAATTGTGGGTAAAATGCCGTGTAATAATGAACACAGCACAATTAAACCCAATATTCAGGTCAAGGAAAGTTCTTGTTTTTCTAAATTCTAGAAAAGGAAACTGGAAAAAATGAAGGTTTGAGGGCACAAACCAAAAGGTCAGACATCCAGACTGAGGCATTCTTCCCAGGACCGTCCTCTGCTCCTCCTAGCAGTACTGATTTGGCAGTGGCAGCTCAGACTCCAGGGCAGACTTGCTGTTCTAGAATTCCAGCTACATTCCCCTCTTCCTTCAGGGACTACAGAAGGAAAGTCAGAGGCCTGCTCATTAAGTGGTGGAGAGATGTTAAAAACCCATTAGCACCAATCTGAAACTTTCTCCTTGATGTTTTCAGAATAATTAAAGCGAGTTAAATAAGGAAGGATCTCATTGTGAGATTAAGTGGGATTTGGTGCCATGTTAATGCAACACTAAAAGTCATTGCAGGGATGCCATTTGGGGAAGTGAAATGATAAGGGATGACTAAGTCTGAATAGGGAATGCTTTCTCTTTCTCTTCCCTCCCATGATGCTGTCTGCAAAGGAGAAACTAGAAATGCCTTCTGCACAGAAAGCCTGGACTGGGTGGGCTACACAGTGCTGCCTTAAGCCACCTTTACCTGGCGTTCCTCAACAGGGCCAGGACCAGGGTGAGGAGAGTAAGGTGCTCACCTTGAGTGCAAAATTAAAGGAGTTCCAAGAAATCAGCAAGCAACATAAACAATATTTCAATACAGTATTCCTAAATATCAAAACTGACACCAAAAAAAAAAAAAACCATGATGAGAAAAATATCAACTTTTAATTAAAATAAAGGTAGGATCTGATAACCAGGATTAGGGTGAGATGAGTGAGGCCAAGTCGTGTAAATGCAGAGTAGATCCACAAAGACGTTTTAGGATTAAATGAGCTTGTGCACATAATGTGCTTAGAAAAACCCCTCAGTGTGTTTTATTATAATTATTAGCATTATTGTTACTAGTACCACCACCACAACTTCTGTTACTACTACTGTTTTTGCTGTAGGCGAGAGACGGTTGTTTCATCACTAGGTGGAGGGGGGATCCGCTGTTCCCCTCCCTGCCTCTAAGAAGTCTTTCATTATTCCTAGAGTTTAAATTAGGTGTCCCTCACCTGTGATCCTCTGGGATTCTGAACTGCCCCGATCATTGAATTTACATGGCATTATGTTGTCTGTTTACTTGTCCATTGTCTTAGCTCAGGCTGCTATCACAAAATATCACAGACTGGGTGGCTTGAACAATAAATACTTATTTCTCACAGTTCTAGAGGCTGGGAAGCTCAAGATCAAGGTGCCAGTAGATCCAGTGTCTGGTGAGGGCTCTCTTTCTGTCTTGCAGACAGCCACCTTCTCATTGTACCTTTACAGGGTGGAGAGAAAGACAGTTCTGGTCTATTCCTCCTCATATAAGGACACCGATCCCGTCTTGGGGACCATACTGCCATGACTTCATCTAAACCTATTAATAATTACCTCCCAAACACTAAGGCTTCCAAATGCCATCACATTGGGGGTTAGGGCTTCAACATATTAATTTTGGGGGGACACAAACATTCAGTCCATAACGTCCATCTCCCTGGGTAGCCTAGGACCTCTGTGAAGGCAGAGACAGTCCTATCTTGCTTACCAATTTGTCCTCCTCTGGGCCCAGCATAGTGTCTAACACATAATACCCACTGGGACAATATGTATTAGCTTAGAGCAGTATGAATGAATCAGTGTCCAGAGACCTCTCCTCAATCCTTCTTCAATAGGATGCACTAAATTGGTTGACAGGGAAGGCAGAGTGACAACCATTTATATGCATTCCGACTCTCCTACTCAATATGAAGTCATATAATAAAGTTATCATTTTTTTTAGTGTTAACATTTATTGAGGGCTTCATATGTGCAAAGCATTGTTCTAAATTTTTTCCATGTGTTAACTCATTTAATCCTCATAACAATCATATAGATAGGTAACAGCATTATCCCCTTTTACAGATAAAGAAACTGAGGCACAGAGGAGTCATATAAATAGGTAACAGCATTATCCCCTTTTACGGATAAAGAAACTGAGGCACAGAGGAATTAAGTGTGTGCCCAAGGTCACTTTGCTAACCGATGTAGAACAGCTGTGCCCCAGCCTCTCAGCCTGCCTGTAGAGTCTGTGCCCCTGAACACTGCATGAGACGGGGCTCCCAGGCTAACAGAACCCTGCCACCCACATGTGTGAGAAGACCCCCCCCAAGCAATCTTTACTTACTCTATCTTATAACAAGAGAGTGCCAACGGCAGGAACATATGAGAAAGAGAAAATAGATTTTGTCATTTCTCTAAGATGCCACCTGATCCCTGCAGGTTAAAAAAGAAATCCTTAATATAACATCTTTCTTTGTCCAGGAATTCTTTTATATGCTTGGCCAGTCAGATTAGTCTTGAACTGGCCAAGCAGAATGCCCATCTATAAAACTGTGCTTCCAGTTGCAGTGTGGCCTGGGGGGAGGTTTTAACAAAAAACCACAGTGCCCAATGTAGAAAGCACAAAAGGAAAGATTCAGTTAAAGGGGTATTTATCACACATCTTCTCTGCTTTTGGATTTTCATCGGTACATTCCAGGCTTGGGAGTCTTTTAAACAAGTGTCAAGACATAAACATAGAGTGTTTTCTTCTCACTCCCCTGAATTCTTCAGACAACTGGATCGAATAGAAATTATGTGAAATTTTAATTGAAATAATGACTTTTTACTTGTATTTGTTTTTAGAACAGCTAATATATTCATATTTTTGAAAGTCAAAATATTAAAATTCTGCTGTACCTCTTTACCTCATGGTTACTAACAAGAAGTAACCATGTTAATTAGCTTATTAGTTTCTTGTTCATCTTTCCATTCTTCCTTTATTAAATGTACTTATCTAAATACAAGCAAATGGGAACACTGTATACATTCTTATTTATTCTTCTTTTTCTCCTTTCTTACACAAAAAGTATCATGCTATGTACAACATTCTACACTTTGGTTTTTTTTACTTAATCTTTCTGAAGTTCTTTTCATATCAGAACATAGAGAACTTCATATCATATTACATATAAGAATGTAGCAGTTAGTTTAACCAGTCCCTCGTCAGGGTAAACCTAGGTTGTTTCCAAACTTTTACTATCACAAATGATGCTGCAGCAAATGACCTTGAACATACATCGTCTCCTCCCTGTGGCAGGGCATCTGTAGAATAAATTCCCAGAACTAGGGATTACTAGGTCAAAGGGTAAGTGCATTTTCAAGGCTGACAGATGTCACCAGCTTGCCCTCCACGGGGGCTACAACCTTTTGTACTCACCCCAGTCATGATGACAATGCCAGTTTCCCCACGGCCTTACCAACAGAGTTGTCAGACTTTTCTATTTTTGCCAATCTGATAAGTGATAAATAGGATCTTAGTGGAATTTTAATTTTCATTTATCTTATTATGAATGAGGTTGGGCATCTCTTCAAAAGAACGGTGCATTAAAAACACTTTTATTGTGAGTGACAGAAGTTCATTAGGGCCAACTCAAGCAAACGAAGGGGAAATTATTATAAGAATTATAGAGGTGTCTCCAAAAGCCAAGAGCAGCAATCCAGCCAGGAATTCAGATCTAGAAAATGGAAAACATTAATTGGATTCATTTTCTCTCTCTCCCTCTCTCTCCCCCTCCATTTGTGAAGTACTTCCTTTTTGAGTTTAGGAGTGTAGGCTTCCCCACATCCCCCAAGTGTACGTGACACAGTCCCCACGTCCCACACATGCCATCACATAGTTTCAATGCCAAATACCCAGAGAAGGACTTGGATTGACTCATCGTTCTTCTGCAGTGCATCCCTAGTCCAATTAGCCATAGCTGAGGATGGGGAGAATGACGAGAATCAGAAAATGCAATTGCTTGGAGCCTTCCCCTAGTAGATGCCAATTAGATGCCTAGAGAAAACCCACTGCTCCTTCAACAATTGCCCCTCCTCGCGGTGGGACTCTGCCCAAAGACAGAACACTTCTATTTTTTTTTTTTTCAGTAGAGCCCACTTGGGGGATAGTCTACTGGTCTCTGCACAGCCTCAGTGCTTTTCCAAGCCAATCATGATATTATAGTTCTATGTCCTTTACTAGTGATGAGTTTAAGAATAGACACGTGATTCAGTTCTAGCTAACGATACATAAGGAAACATTCCTCAAGGCTAATATCAGATACAGTATCAAGACAGCCACTCTCCTATTACTGTGTGTTGTTGTGTCTGTGTGTGATTCTACCAATTGGCTTTTGCCACATAAAAAACCACCCCCAAATTTAGTGACATAATACAGAAGCATTGATTATTTCCCATGATTTTGTGGGCTGGCCAGCTGGTCCTTCTGATCTGAGCTAGCTCAGCCGGGACAGGATGAGGGTAGGCTGGCCTCACTCACATGTCTGACAATTGACAAGCTGGTTGGTCTAGAGGCAGTCAGCTGAGGATGGCTTTTTTCTGCTCCATCAGCAAGCTGGTCCAGGCTCTGTAAAATGGTATCTTGGAGTTCCAAAGTGCAGAAGGAGAAAAAAAAAAAAAAGCTTCGGTGTGCAAGCACTTTTCAAGTATCTTCATGCATCACATTTGCTATTATCCTATTGACCAAAGCAAGTCACATGGCTGAGCCTGATTGGGTGGAGAAATAGACTGAATTTCTTTATGGGAGGAGCGAATACATAGTGTGGCAATTTTTGCAGTCTAGCACAGTGATGCCTAGAACGCTAGCCATCCTGGGACCATGAGGGCTACTAGCCTGAGGATGGCAGAACAAGAATATAGGAGGGATTCTCAAAGATGACATTGAATCCCTGAATTCACTAATCCTGGAGAGGTGCTACTTTAGACATTCTTGTTATGTGAGATCACTAATTTTCCTTTCTGTTTAAGATAGTTGATTGGTATTACATTATTTTTGCATCTCAATTGACATGTCACCAGGGGAGGTCAGTCCCAGATAATAAGATACGGTTCACTCACTGCTAGACATCCCAAATTGGTTAGATATTTTAAGTTTCTGTGAAGAAGTCCTGGCTGATTGCATGCCTAATATGAGCCAGCTGTGAGGGGTGGTTACCCAAAAATCAAATGCAAATTTAAGCACCCTTTAGTATCTTGTAGAGTCCAGGAGACGAGAAGCAAAGTTCAGTTCTGAGGCACAAAATTCCAAATATATACATCCATAGTTAGAAAGACGATGTAAAATGCAGAGTATGTGGAAGAGATGGAGGCGTTTAAGCTCCATGTAATGATGTAATTTATATGATGATGTCTATCATGGTCTCTTGTGTGCATTAGGCATTAGCCAGAATTATAATCCTGAAGAACATAAGAAATAGAAAAAGAGGAAGATGTCATGAGAATGTTAGAAAGAAGGAGTCTTGTTTAATGTCAAATCTGGCAAAGAAGGTAAGTACAGGAAGGGCTAAAAAGAGACCATAAAATTTTTGTCCCTGGTCAGCGTAGCAAGAGCAGTTTCAGTGGCATGACATGATGAAAAGCAGACTGTGATAAATTGAAGATTAAAATAAGGAAGAGAAGGGATGAATAACAAATATAGAATGTTGCATTATCTAGGAATCTGTTGATTATGCACCTCATAATCCCAGTTTAAACCAGCTTGGCAGGAAGGGGGTGGACTTAGTGGCTTTTAAATTGAAACATCAAAGGGTAGCCAGCTCCAGACATACCTGGATTCAGGGGTTCAAACTACAGTTGTTCTTTGGTTCTAGGACCCCTGAGGATACCAAAATCTGAGGATGCTCAAATCCCTCATATAAAATGGTGTAGTATTTGTATATAATCTACACACATCTTACTGTATACTGTAAATTATCTCTAAATTACTTATAACACCTAATGCAATGTAAATGCCACGTAAACTGTTATTATATTGTTTGTTTTTTATTTGTACTACTTTTTATTGTTGTATTTGTTTTTTATTGTTGGTTTGTTGTTTGTTGTTGTTTAAATATTTTCAATTTGCAATTGGTTGGAACCGTGAATGCAGAATCTGCAGACACAGAGAACTGATTGTACATAATGGAAATCCTGTCTTTCTCTTCATTTCATGGTTCTACTTGCCTTCTTCTCAGAAAGTCTCTCTCCGCATGGAGAGGTAGAGAGCATCCTTCCCAATGACTCTGGCAAAAATCTCAGGGAGAACTCTGAGTGGTCCAGCTTGGGAGACACGATCATCGCTGAACCAATCACTGTGGCCCAGGAGATGAAGGGTCCTTATTGGCTGTGCCCTTGTTAGCCTCCACTCCATCAAACCACAGGGACTGAGCAAGATTTTTATGTAATAAGGGAGTAATGATGGTCTCAAAGAAGAAATTCTGGGTAAAGGAGTGAAAAATGTACAACAGAGTTCTTGGACTTGACACCAAAAGCAAGGGAAAAAAATTGATAAATGGACCTCATGAAATTTAAAAATAATTTTCTCTGAGATGTAAAGATGATTGGAAATCAAGAAGGGGGAAGGGGGAAGGGGGAAGAGGGGAGGGGTAAAAACCTATCTGTCAGGTACAATGAACACTACTGGGTGATGAGCACACTGAAAACCCTGACTCAAGCATTATAAAAGGTATTCATGTAACAAAAATATTTGTACCCCCTTAATATTTTGAAATAATTTTTTTCCCTGAAAGACCTTGTTAAGAGATGAAAAGACAGGGTACATACTAGGAGAAAGTATTTGGAAACCACATAACCCACAAAGGGCTAGTATCTAGAGTACATAAAGAACTCTCAAAACTCAACAGTAGAAAAACAAACAACCCAATTAGAATGTGGGGAAAAGACAAAAACAGATATTTCATGGAGGAGGGTATATAGATGACAGATAAACACATATGTTCAACATGATTAGCCATTAGAGAAATAAAGTTAAGGCCACAATGAGAGATGATGATCTCTCACACCTATCAAAATGACTAAAATTATAAAATAGTGATTAACACCAAACTCTGATAAGAATGTTTAGAAACAGAAACATTCATACATTGCAGATGGGAATGTAAAATGGTATCATTGCTCTGGGAAAGAGTATGCCAGCTTCTTACAAAACTAAATATGGCTGGGACTACATCAAATGTAAAACCTGTTGTGCATCAAAGGTGAGGTGGCTCACACCTGTAATTCCAGCTCTCTGGGAGGCCAACACAGGAGGATTGCTTGAGGCCAGGAGTTTGAGACCAGCCTGGGCAACACAGCAAGACCCTGTGTCTACAAAAAAATTTTAAAAATTAGCCAGGCGTGGTGGTGCACATCTGTAGTCCCAACTGTTTGGGAGATTGAGGCAGGAGCATCTCTTGAGCCCAGGAGGCTGCAGTGAGCTATGATTACACCACTGCACTCCAGCCAGGGTGACAGAGCAAGACCCTATCTCTAAAAAACTAAAAAATAAATGGAAGCAGGGTCTGGAAGATATATTTGCATACCCACATTTAAAGAAGTATTATTCCCAATAGCCAAGAGAGGTAAAAGCAACCCCAATGCCCGTCAGTGATTAAATGGATAAGCAAAATATATACATACAATGCAATATTATTAAGCCTTAAAAAAAAAAAAAGAGGAAATCCTGACACATGCTAAGATAGGGATAAACCTTGAGGATATTATGCTAAGTGATATAAGCCAGCCACAAACAGACAAATACTGTATGATTCCACTTGTATGAGGTCCCTACAGTAGTCAAATTCGTAGAGACAGAAAGTAGAATAGTGGTTGTCAGGGGCTGAGGAGAGGAGAAAACAGGGAGTTGTTTCATGAGTAAACAGTTTCAGTTTTGAAAGATGAAAATATTCTGGAGATCTGTTTCACAGCAATGTGAGTATATTTAACACTACTGCACTGTACACTTAAAAATGGTTAGGATGATAAATTTATGTTATGCGTTTTTTGCCACAATCAACCAATAAAACTAAATAAGTGATTGCCATACAAGCCTAGCAACTGCGCCCTAGGACATATATCCTAGATAAATGAAAACTTATGCTCACACAAAAACCCATACACACATTTTTATAGCAACGTTATGTGTAATAGCAAAAAACTGGAAACAACCCAAATGTCCTTCAGAGAGTGAATGGTTCAACAAACAAACTACAGTAGCCCATATCATAGAGCAGCAATACTGCTCAGAAACAAAAAGTAACAAACTATTGATACAACTATTTGGATCTGCAAGAGAATTATTCTAAGTGGAAAAAGCCAATCCCAAAGGTTTCATTCTGTATGTTTCCATTTATATAACAGTCTTGAAGTGACAAAATTGTAGAAATGGAGAATGTATTAGTGGTTGCCAGGGGCAAGGAGGTAGAGGAAGGGAGGTGGCTGTGTCTATAAAAGGATATCGTGAAGATCCTTCTAGTGATGAAACCGTTCTTTTTCTTGACTGCTGGTGGTCACAGGATTCTAAATGTGATAAAATCTCATGAAACTAAACACACATACACCACAAATGCGTGCACATGATGCTGGTGAAATCTGAATAAGATCAGTTGATATCAATGTTGATTTCCTGGTTAGGAAATTGCACTACTGTTATGAAGCATGTTTCCATTGGAAGAAACTGGATGGAGAGTATATAGGATCTCTGTGCATTATTTCTTACAACTGCATATGAATCGATGATTACCTCAAAATAAAAGTATTTAAAATACATACTACATGTACTTTTCCCAGAGGTTTGAATGATTATACAGGGAGTGACATGATCATGATTTGAGGCAGAGTTAGGATTAAGAAAAGGGCTTAGGGCTGGGTGCTGTGGCTCACACCTGTAATCCCAGCACTTTGGGAGGCCAAGGCAGGAGGATCGCTTGAGGTCAGGAGTTCAAGATCAGCCCAGGCAACATAGTGAGAACCTGTCTCTAAAAAAATAAAAAAGTAAAAAAAATTAGCCAGGCATGGTGGAGCATGCCTGTAGTCTCAGCTACTCAGGAGGCTGAGGCAGGAAGATCACTTGAGCCCAGGAGTTTGAGGTTGCAATGAGCTATGATCATGCCTCTGCCCTCATGCCCAGGCAATGAAGGAAGACCCTGTCTCCCGAAGGAAAGAAAGAATAGAAAAGAAAAGAAAAGAGAAGAAGAGAAGAAAAGAGAAGAGACGAGACAAGAAAAGAAAAGAAAGAAGAAAAGTGGTCAGGGTTGCTGGATTTTTAAATTTAGGTGATGAAGACATGAATTTCTGTAATATGGGGGAAAACCAGGCAATGGCAGAGAAAGAATGAAAGTTCAGAGGATAGAGAATTAATTTCTGGAGCAAAGTTCTTGGGGACAAGAGAGGATAAATGATAAAGAAAGAGGTGGAACACTTACCCTTGAAAATTAGACAGGATCCTTGTCCTCCTGAGAACAGAGTAATGGTGGGAAAGACTGGGAAAATATAGGCAAGTTTCTAAGTGGAGGAGCAGGCAGTTGAGGTTGTTTTAGCCCATTGGCCTATATTTTCTCTGGAAGTAATCTGTTGGGAATACAAAGACACAACTGGGTGGAGGTCTTGAGGTCTTGTGTGAGAAAGAGAACATCTAACAATTCATAAGAAGAATTATTGATCAGCGTAAAGATCAAGCTAAGGATGGAAAGTAAGAATTTTTCATGAAGCAAAAAAAGAGTCAGATGCTGTGATTTTTCTCCCTTCTGAAAAGCCTGGATATAGGAACTGAGAAAATGAATAGGCAGAAAGGCAAAGACGTGGAGGAGCTGGGATTAGTGGTCACAGGGGTGTTCATTCGACTGACCACAGGCTCCCAGCTGGGGGAAAAGTGAAACCAAGAGCAGTCAGGGACCAGTGGCTTTGATGAGGCTGAAGATGGGTTACATGGGAACGAAGGTGTGGGAGAGGGGGAAAGATGGGAAGCTGCATCATCAGTAGGTGGAAGTGTACATTTGGACATCTTTCAAATAGAGTAGCCCTGGCTGATGACCAAGCTTAGGGTGTGGCCAAGAGGGAGTAGAGGAGAAGGTCTTTGGTTGAGAAGATCACAGAACTGTCAACCAGCATGTTGAGAAAGTCATCTACAAGGACACTAAAATTTCTTAAGATGATAATAGAAAGGGGGAGAAGAAATAGCCTTTATGGAGAGCCAGGTTTCAATTAAGGCAAGGCTGTAGAATTGGCTTCCTGTGAAGAAGATTCTACAACATAGTGGTTATGAGTGCAGGCTTCGTGTATATATATATATATATGTATATATATATATATATGTATATATTTTTTTTACATGTGCAGATATACACAATATGGTCCATTTGTTCCTGCTACCCAGATCCTTAAAACTACCCCTCGTTCCTGACAGTAAAGATTGACCTTCAATTTTACCTGTAGCTATTTTGTAATCTAATAAATATATCTTTTTACCTAAGGTTAGTCAGGGTCAGTTTCTGTTGCTTACAATCAAAGTATCCTAACTGATGCACAAGTACAATTGACTCTTGCTGCCAGGGTGTGGACATGGTTATCACAAATATGCTCAGTTCCATGAACGACATTTTAAGAAGGGCTCTGACAAAAGAAAGCAATGCCGGAGACTTCTGTTTCCTTCGAAGGGAAGCGCCTGGGTACAAAAGATGTAAGTTACCAAAAGGTTTTTAATTCTTTGTAAGAAAGACTTTCCCGTGAATTAGAGATGCTCAGCAATTTGATGGAATGAATGGAGGGAAAGAGGGGATGAGACAAGCTAAGATCCTTTCATTTCATTGCCTTTGGTTCTTCTTAGTTTGGAAACCACACCGTGCATGGGAAGCCCAGGCATCTGGATCCTCTGGAAGACAGAAGGCAGCCTCCAGGTTTGAGAGTTTCACCTTATGTTGAGCTAAATCTGGCTCCCTCTAACTTCCATTGATTATTCCTCACTTCTAGAATAAATCCATTCCCTCTTACGTATGACAGCTCTTCACACATTGGAAAACAGCTCTCATATTCCTCCCTTTCTCCTAGCAGTTCTTCTGCAAATAAAACTTACCTATTACTTTCTGTAACATGGTAGCAAGTCCTGAAACATCTTAGTTGACTTTTTGTATTAATTTGCTTTATTAAAGTGCAGTGCCCAGAAGTGAGACACAGTGTTCCAACTATGGTCTGATCCACGAAGAATGGAGGAGAACGTTTGCCTCCTTTGTTCTCAATGCTATGCTCCTGGTAATGTGCCCTAAGTTTGCCACATGCGTGGCTGATCTTGTCTGCCCAGATCTTTCCATCCTCTCTGCATATCTCTCATCAGGTTCCAATGTCCCTGATCTCATCCTGCTTTCTCCTGCCCTGATTGGAACCTTTCTTGGGCTTAACCATTTTTTTCCTGCCTTATTGAACCAGTTCAGGGAGCAGCAGCAGCAGCAGTAGCGGTGACTCAGGAATGTTGACATAGTCATGGAAAAACTAAAACGTTAATGGAATTCTTCATACCTATTGTCTTATCCTAGGTTCTTCCAAAATGCAGAGCTTGAGTAAGGGCTCACATGCAGCTAATTTAATTTGGAAAGTGACTCCAAGGAAGGGGAGGCAAGAAAAGAGTGAAATGGAGAAGAAGTGACAGCCAATCCGAGGATACGTTACTGAGCTGGTCATCACCATGGGCAACTGGGGACCGGTTTTGCCAAGCTCCCTTAGAAGAACCATGGAGAATGCTCTTCAAATGAGGGACGGACCCAAGAGAGGAGTGATTTATCAACGGCTCCCCTCCTTCATTTGTCAAGGGTTGCCGCGTGGGTTTTTAGCGCCCTTGCCTCTCCAGGTCTATGAATGAGTCAGGATGGCTCAGGAGACCATAAGCGAGAACCTCTCATTGCTTCTTCCAGCTTCTGGTGGCTGTCAGCACCCCCTAGCTTGTGGCTGCATCACTCCAATCTCTGACTCCATCTTCACATTGCCTTCTCCTCTGCGTGTCTGTCTCCTCTTCTGTCCATCTAATCTCCCCAATATGCGTTATTGGATCTTGGACCTACCCAGATAATCCAGAATGATCTCTCCAGCTCAAGATCTTTAACTTAGTTACATCTGCAAAGACCTTTTTGCCAAGTAAGATCACATTTACAGGGGTTCAGTATGAGGATGTGGACATATCTTTTTGAGGGCCACCATTTAACACACTATAATGGGCATACAAAAGGACCCTGTTCTCAGAAGCACCCCAAACTTGGTTTAATGCTTTGCTATCACCACCTTGAAATTCATAATTATTGAACAAGGGACCCCCACAGTTTCATTTTGTACTGGGTCCTACAAATTAGGTAGCTGATCCTGGTCCTGGGACAGATACACAATGGGAAATCTTTACTTGGGATTTACCCCAGCCCACTTTCCAGACCACGAGACCTGGAACTTGAGTGGCTTCCCCGTCCCCACACCAACAGTGCTGAATAAGGACTATTCAGGAAATAGGAGGTACTATGGAACATCTACCTCTGGTGTCAGGGAAGGCTTTATCTTGGAGGTAACCTTTAAACTGATATGTGAAGGATGAAGACAAAGAAGTGAGAGAAAGTATTGTAGGCAAAGGGAAGAGCATTTACAAAGAAGTCAAGACAAAAGAGAGGAGGGTGTTTGGGGAACTTGTCAAACTTCCTGTTGCTGGAGACAGAGCCAGGCTGTCAGGGATACTGACTGACCACAAGGAATGTTCCCAGCTAGGCTGGATGGAGCTGGGGGGTTAACAAAAGTGGCAGGAGGCAGACAGCGTGTCTAGAATGGCACAGGAACTTTCTGCCAAAGTTCTTGTCACTTCCTCTCGCCAGCTTGTTCCTCCTGGTTGATGAGAATTTGGCTCATGGCAACAGTTCCTCTAGATACTTCCTTTACCTTCTGAAATACAAAGAATGTCAGCAATAAAAATGAAGAACTGACCAGAATCTCAGACTTTAGTTACTCAAGACTTTCTGCTGGTATCTATGCCATCGAGCCCCTATATAAGATAAAACAGGCAGTTAAAAAAAAAAAAAAAACAGGCAGTTCAAATAAGTGGGGAGAAGATGAAGTCATTAATAAATGGTATTAGGAGATCTAGGTAGCCATCCATACTTTAAAAAAAAATGTGAGTCCCTACCTCACTCTTTATACCAAAATAAATTCCAGATAGAGCAAAAATTTTAAAGTAAAACAAAATTAAAATACTATAAAATGGGAATTTTTTTAAATAATCTTAGAAAATGGAAGACCTTTCTAAGAAAGACACAAATTTGAGAAGTGGTAGGAGAAAAGACTGATACACTTCAGTAGGTAAAAAAAAAATTTGAATTTCTATGAAGCAAAAACGTTACTAAACAAAATCAAAAGATAAACTAAAACCTAAAAACATATTCACAACCTATATAACAAACCATGGGCTAATTTTCCTAATCTAAAAAGACCTTTTAAAAATTAAGAAGAGTAAAATGAACAACCCAACAGCAAAACAAAGTTGGCAAAGAAATTCAAGTAGTTTATAAACATAAAGAAATGCTCAGCCTCACCGCTGACTAAAGAAATATGGTAACAGTCCGGTGTTCATCCATCAAAGATTGAAAAGCTAGACTGCGGGTGGGGTGGCAAGGGCAATATACGTAACCTAAACTTTTTTACCCCCACAATATGCTGAAATAATAATAAAAAATTAAATAAATAAATAAATCCATTAAAAAAATAAATTAAAAAAAAAGTTAGAAAAGAGGCTAGGTTAAAAAGAGAATAAAAACTGAAAACAGACACCTTCACACATTATTGATGTGAGCATACACTGGTACAACTTCTTTGAAAGGCAATTATGAAATAGCTATTAAAAATTAGAAATGAGGAAGAAAAAAAAAAACGCCTTTGACCCAGGAACCCTAGTTTCGAGAACTGATCCTAGACATACTCTCAAACCTGAATAAAGAGATTTGCTCAATATCTCTTGGGGTTTCACTTTCTTTTGACATTGTGGCAGCAAAAGATGGGAAATAATATTTCTCAATCAATAAGAAAAGTGTTTGTTATATTACGGAACTTCCATATAAGAATGCTACGCAGCCATTTTTGTTTAATGAGGTGGATTTTTATGAGCTCTAACATTAAACAGTTTCCAAGATTTACTGTTGGGGCATAAAAGTCTGTATGTGATACACCCACTTGTTTAAAAAGAGTGGAGGATGATATACTGAGATAGAAATAGAGTTAGAGAAAGAGACACAGAGAAACTATACAAAGAACATGTCCAGAAAGTTGAGAGAGTATTAATTGTCATTGCTTCTGGAGATACAGATAAGAGAAAAACTTCATTTTCATTATAGACATTCTGTTACTCTGAATTTTACCATGTTATTATTTTTTTCTTTCTTTCTTTCATTCTTTTTTTTTTTAATTTTTTTGAGACAGGGTCTCACCCTGTTGCCCAGGCTAAAGTACAGAGGCATCATCACAGCTCACTGCATCCTCAAAGTCCTGGGCTCAAGTGATCCTCCTGCCTCAGTGCCCCAAGTAGCTGGGACTACAGGCCCACACTAGCATGCCCAGCTAATTTTTTCACTTTTTGTAGAGACAGAGTCTCACTATGTTGCTCAGGCTGGTCTTGAACTCCTGTTCTAAAGCGATCCTCCAGCCTCAGCCTCCCAAAGCACTAGTATTACAGGGGTGAGCCACCGTGCCCAACCAATATTATTATTTTTTCCATAAAATATTTAAGTGGAAAATATTAAGAGGAAGGAGATGCCCAAGGGGGTGGAGGAAGAAAGTAAAACTCATGCATAATCTTAATTTTTAAAATAAATTATACAAAGTAAGAAATAGAATTCCCTCCCCCAAGTTAACCACGGATAAACACTGGGTTCAAGTTCTTCTAGAATTGCTTCTGTGTTTATACAAATGTGGTTGAACAATATTTTGGCTTTAATTTAGGGATTTTTTTATACACTTTTCCTCTTCGCACTCTCTTTCCCCCACCTAAGCAAAAAGAAAGTCAGCTTTGAAAGAGATTGTGCCAAGTCTAAAAGGGGGTTTGTGGCAGGTCTAAAAAGCAGAACAATCTCCAAGACTTCTTGGCTTTTGCTCCAAAAATCTATGCCCATAGGAGAATTTAGAGGGTTTGCGAAAGCACTAGAAGGAAGGAGGAGAAAATGTTTTCGGAAATAAAAGGCACTGAACAAGGCAAAGATAGTTATTTTTATATTTTTTAACTGATACAAGGTATATTACTATCATGAATGTATATGATTCACCGGAAGCATGTGTTATGATTATTAGGAGGCACTTACACATTCAGATAGGTGGAGGAGAGAAGAGAGGGGTAGAGGAAAAGGAGGAAGAGGAAAGGAAAGCTTACAGCAGATCTAGTATGCCAAAAATAAACTAGACGGAGAAGCTGAGTAATAATGCGATCAGATAAGAAAAAAGAAAGTACTGAACAGGAGGGGACACAGTTTCCATTCGATGTAAAAGACATGAAAAGGCAATTCACAGAAAAGGAAACACAAACAGCTTACAAACATGGGAGAAAGCCCTTGCCTCACACACTAGCAAGGGAATGCAAATTAAAGCAATAATGAGATACCATTTTCTCCCATTGGACTGGGAAACGCAAGGTGGATGCTACTCTGTGAGCGTCTCTGTATAAATCAGAAAACGGTGCCCCATTCTGGGCAGATGTGCCTTATGACTGGTGGCTGGGGCGTGTTCTGGATTTGGGTCCTTCTTGGCCCCAAACTGGGCCTTTTGCAAACAGGCTTAGATCCTTGGCAAATTTTTTAAAAGATTGAGAATACGCAGTATTTACTCACGTATTTATTTTTGAGACGAACTCTCACTCTGTCACCTGGGCTGGAGTATTGTGGCACGATCATAGCTCACTGCAGCCTCAAACTCCTGGCCTCAAGCGATCCTCCTGCCTTGGCCTCCCAAAGTGCTGAGATTACAGGTGTGAACCACCATGCCTGGTAGAGAATACACAATGTTTAGAAGGATGTAGAAAAACACTCTCCCACTCCTCAGAGAACCTTTCCTTGTTTTAACTCTGGTGTTCACACTATAATTCTAAATAATACGATTACACTTCTGTGTTTTGATTTATTCACTTGAAGCCACATTGTCTCTGTGCTATGAAAAAAGTGGGATTTAGCTCAGCGTCTCTATCTCCTTTCCCTTTGCTCTAGTTTTATTGAATATCACTGACTTAATTTCTGAAGTCAGTCAATAAATATTTATTGAGACCCCACACACAGTAAGCCCTTTTCTAGGTGCTGGTTGGGCTTACGATGTTATCACTTTTATCTATTTGCCTGGATGACTTTAAATAATATATTATACTTAATCCCTTTTGTTCTGCCCACAGAAACCATCCTTATTCATATTAACTCGGGTTTTGTGTTCTGTGCATTTGGCAAGTAATAGAAATGAACTCTGACTAGCTTAAAAGGAGCGGGAGGGTTGTTAAAAGAAAGATGGATACTGGTTATGTTACAAAATCCAAGGAAGGGCCGAACAGCCAGCGCTCATCGAGGCTGGCCACCAGGGTGGTTGTGGAAACTCAGTGGTGGGAACGTGCAGACTTCCTCCTAGGGTGCAGCGTTTACATCTGTCACGTCAAAACCCCAAGTTCCACTTTAGTCAGGGGTATAGGGCTGTGTGGTATGGACATGGCTGCTGAGGAGACGATTGCACAGAAAGGGAGATTAACCATTGGACAGCCATCCCCAGAATTGCACCTATAACATAAACGTTATTTTTTTTTTTTCATCAGAGGGTTGTTGAATGAGAATGGATTCAGGATCTGTTTGGAAGGAAAACAGGTGACATGTCCACCATCCCACCCTATCTGGAGATCAAACTGCCCAGGCCCGCAGGGGGCTTGACTCTGTCTCCCTCAGCAAGGTGGAAGTTTCTTTGCACTTGCCCTTCTGGGTCAACCATCCCTATTTTTTGATGTGGTCCTTGCTTTGGTTGGACCAAAGCTATTGGCAATTTGGGCAGAGGAAACTGCAAGGAAGTCTATTGCCTGACGTCCATGTTTTTTCCCTTTCTGTGCACAAAGGCCCAGGTCTGCCCCCTGGTGGAAGCCACCAGGCAACCTCCAGAAGGAACTGACTATTGAGATATTAATAAGAAACGCCTACTTGAGAGAAAAGCATGTAAAATGCTTAGCACAGATAGGTGTTTGCTGAAAAAAAAATCTATTTTATTAAGCACATTGGCCTTAGGGCCACACCTACATAAGTTCATATTCCAGCTCTACCACATACTAGTTTTGAAGCTTTGAAGGCATATATATTAGTAGTAGTTCCCTAGGGCTGCCCTCCTAACAAAGCACTACAAACATGGTGGCTTAAAAAAAAAAAAAGAAATTAAGTCTGAAATCAAGATGTTGGCCGTGCTCCCTCTGAAACCTGAAGGAGCATCCTTCTTTGCCTCTTCCCGGCTCCCGGTGGTTTCCAGCAATCTTTCCTTGGTTTAGATGTATCGCTCCAATCTTCCGTCTTCACTCGGACTTCTCTCTGCATCTCTTCACATCCTCCTCCTTCTATGCCTGCCTCTGTCTGTGCCCACATTTTCCCTGTTTATAAGGACACCAGTCATATAGGATTAGGGCCCACCCTATTCCCTTACAACCTCATCTTAACTAATGACATCAATAATGCCATTTATAAAGAAGGTCACGTTCTGGGATACTGAGGGTTAGGGTATCAACATATCTTTTGATGGGGGGGACACAATTGAACCCATCACAGCATAATTCTTCACCTCCTAGGCCTCAGTTTCATGAAGTATGACATGAAAATAACCATAGCTAGTTCATAGAATTAATATATTCTGACACGGAAAGATATTTGAGATATGTCACTTAGATAAATCGGAAGTTTCAGAGTGAAATACATGCCATGGTATGCCCTGCAGAGTCCATTTCCCAATGTGTTTGGATGTGTACAGGTTTCCGGAAGGATACACAAGAAACGTACACGTGTTATCACTGGAGAGTTGCACTGATGAGACTGGAGGATAAACGAAGGAGATATTTGGTCTTTCCCATTAGATCCCCTTGGTTCTGCTTGAATTGGTTTTACAGAGACACATTGTGTTTTCATAATTTAATAAAAGAAAGTGAAATAAACCACAATAGCATCTGCCTTGTTGGGTTGCAAACGTGGACTGTAAACCACTTGGCTCGGTAAGCACTCAGTGAATGCTGATCGTGGGTATTCTCACTGCAGTTTTCACTGAAGCATTAATTTTAATAGAGAAAAACTGCAAACAAGCTAATTGTCCAAGTAATAATAGGCACTCCGAGAGGTGGCAAGAAGAAGTCAGACAAGTTAGAGACCTCAGTACTCAAGGCACGACTCAGTGGGGAGTTCCCTGGGTTTTCTGTTTGCCTGATAGAGCCCAGATTTGAATCTGGAGAAGTCAGCAACCCAGAAACACCAAGGGCTGCAGATAAAAAAAAAAAAAAAGCTCCAACAAAAGCCTGTTCTCTCCACCCAAAGGAGCAGGAAAGAAGCAGCCTAGCAAGACAGAAAACTTTTAAACAAGAATGACTCTTCTCTAGGAAACATCACAGAAAAAACTGTGAATTCCCCCCCGCCCTTGCCAGCAAAGGCTGAAAGCAGAGCCTAGATTTCCACCCTCCCGAGGCTGTACAAGACGTCCTAGTGATCCTGCTGATGAAAGTCAGGACTTTTATCACCTCCCTGCAGTAAAGGGAATAAGCCCCCCCCCCCCGCCACACTCCCCACCTGAACCCCCATTCCATGATGTTAGTACAGGCTGTGCTGGAAGCTGTCAGGAGCCATTCCTACCCTTTCTAGCCAGGAAGGTATCAGTGGAGGCAGGTGGGGGGTGGAGCAAGAACTCCCCCTCCTGCCCAGCAGTAAGGAGGAGCCCCCCACTTCAGGTGTCAATGGAGGCTGAGTGGGGAACCTGGACTTCTGCACCTCCCACCCTCCCCCCAGCAGTAGCAAGTTAGCACCCCGCCCCCTTTCCCTGCTGGAGCAATGTCCAAAAACAGCATATTCCCCCCACCCTACCCCCCGCAAAAAAGATAATTTAGACCTCATCATAAAAAGACAATTTGGGCCGGGCGCGGTGGCTCACGCCTGTAATCCC
>CM052448.1:13830752-13847173 GCA_028533085.1 Varecia variegata | reverse complement strand
GCCACGGCACTCACTCTAGCCCGGGCAACAAAGCGAGACTCTGTCTCAAAAAAAAAAAAAAAAAAAAAAAAAAAAGACAATTTGGACCTCATCAAGAAAAGATAATTTGGACCTCATCCAAAAAAGATAATTTGGACTGCAGAAGACCTTGTGAAGAGGATGAAAAAGACAAACTATAAACTGGGAGAAAATATTTGCAAACCATATATCCAGCAAAGGACTAGTATCTAGAATACAGAAAGAACACTCAAAACTCAACAGTAGAAAAAAAAATCCAATTAAAAAGAGCAAAAGACATAGAGACACTTTAGTGGCGAGGATATAGAGATGGCAAACAAGCACACAAGAGGTTCAGTGTCATTAGTCATGAGGGAAATGCAAACCATAGTAAAATATCACCTCACACCTATCAGAATGACTAAAATAGAAAATAGTGACAACACCAAATGGCAGCAAGGATGTGAACACACATTGCTGGGGAGAATGTAAAATGGTACAGCCACTCTGGAAAACTGTTTGGCAGTTCCTTTAAAAAAAAAACAACTAAACATACCACTGCTATATAATGCAGCAATTGTACTCTTGGATACTCAGCCCAGAGAAATGAAAATTTATGTTCACAAAAAACCCTCTACATGAATGTTTATAGCAGCTTTATTTTATTTTATTTTATTTTTGTCACCCAGGCTGGAGAGCAGTGGCATCATCATAGCTCATTGCAGCCTCAAACTCCCGGCTCAAGTGATCTTCCTGCCTCAGCCTCCCGAGGAGCTGGGACTATAGGTGCACGCCACCACACCCAGCTATAATAATTTTTTCTTTTTCTTGGAGAGACAGGGATCTTGCTGTGTTGCTCAAACTGGAGCTTTACTCTTTAATAGGCAAAAATGGAAAACAACCTGAGACAGTGGAGGGTCGTTTCTTCCCTCTTTCAATCAGTCTCCTTTCAATCATTAAGGAAAACCTTTGCCGGAAGCCCCAGTACACTCCCCACTCGTGTCTCATTGGCCATAATTACCTCAAGTACCCACGCTAAGCCAATTGCCAAGCAAGGGAAACAGAAAAATATGGTTGGTCTGGACCAATTCACTTCCTGAGGACAGAGACCACCTCCCCTAAAGAACATGACCACTTGGAGGAAAGTAGACAGCTAAAGATAAATGGAGGCTCTATTAGAAAAGAGGAAGAGGAAACCAAGTTTTTGCCACACTCTACCTGCAGGAGTGGACTTCACGGTGGGTTCATCCTCCTTCCTCCACAAATACAATCTCTGGAGGACCAGCATTAATTATCAGAAACAGTGTAGTCTAGCTCAGCAGCTCTCAAACAGTAACATGCATACGAATCACCCCAGGAGACTGGTGAAAGGGCAGATCTCTGGGAAAGATGCAACTCGAGCCTAAATCCATCCCTTCTAACACCTGGGCTCTTCCTCGGTGCCAAGCACAGCCCTAGGAGCACTCCCTTAATGCCTACAACAGAATTAGGCCTAAGAAGTGTCCTTCATGGCATCTAGTTTACCCTTCGGAATGTTTCTTCCAGCCAAAAGTTGTGCCTACCCCAATTTTCCAGTCCTTTAGGCAGAGGTCTGGTCTCCTCTGAAATACTCATCAAGGGATGCTTTGCAAATTGGTGACCTCATTGTATGTTTCCATTCTACCCTCAGGCCATCAAGATTCCTCTCAATGAAAGAAGGGAGTGTGTGTAATAAACAGACTCTCACCCCACTCCTCATATGACTAATTTTGTGTTCCTACACTCTTGGGATCACAGTTTTCCCATAAGTAAGGTCCTGACTGAGAAGTTTCTATCACCCTTCCTGCCCTTGGACATCCTGGAGCCCTGGGAGTAAACAGAGAAGACTTGAGGTGTGTGTGAGTGAGAAAGAAGGGAGAGGAGAATACAATTACCCCTAGGAACATTCCCTTTCTCTGGGGAGAAAAATGGTATATCACTGATGCCGCTGGATCTCATCAAACACACATGAGCATCCCTTAGGATAATTATTTGAATCTACAAAACTAATGAGCAATTGCCAAATCTCTCTTCCTGCTAATGGGGCCAGAGCATTGTGTTCCCGCTAATGAGTACTGATTGGCACTACATTCAAATGCAAATCTCAGTCTTTATTTCTTACAAATAACCTTTTTTTTTCTTTTAAAGGCATACTCTGGGGGTGCTGAGAGTTTCAGCTTGATTGCAAAGCTAAAATGGGGTTTGGGATTTTATTCCTTCAATTCCCTGATTCTGTCTGCCTGCTTACCCCATTTTCCAATGAGGTAAATGGGCTAGGATAACCTCTTGAATGTTATCAGCTTTAGCTAATGTTGAAGGCATGATGCTTAAAACGTCAAAATTTAGGGGATGGCACAAAAGTGATGCACTAAAAATACAAATGCTGTTTTATATTGCTGACACATGTTGGTTAGGGATAACGGGGCCAAAAGCAGATTCAGAAAATATTTTTGAATACACTGGATTTGCATACCATGGATGAACTACTTCTGGGCAACTTCTTCAATATTCTGCTTGGAGGAGAATGGGAATTAAGCAACAAACTTTGGAAATTACAGGGAAATCATTTTTTTTTCTAGAATTGGCACAGTACAGGATAGGAATTGTAGTCAGCTACTAGTAACAGAGTTTCAGTTACCGTGGATTAAACAATTTAGGGTTTATTTTCTGATGTAAAAGGCTAGGAGGGGTGTGGCAGCTCCATGAAGTTATTTGGGATTCAGGCTCCTTCTCTTATCCTTAGCATGTCATTTCAAAACTCAAAGTTATTCACAGTCACATTATGTGTATGGAGCTCACATTCTAGACAAGCAAAAGAGGATAGTTGCAAAGGAAACTAAGAAATGTTGACTTTTAGCTGGGCGCTTTACCACCCAAAATAAAATCAGTTTTCCGTTATTAAAGAAAGCGGGAATGGGTAGGCTATAGTAGACATCCAGTAGTCTATGCAATGGGTACTCTCTCAAAAACAAAAATTACTTCATTTAATTAGGTGCAAACTCTTCATTTCCCCAAACGTTTTGCTATCGTGGAAATCCCCAGCTCTATAAATGTCACCATTCTCCAGCCACATGCTCAAGCCAAAAACCTACAAACCATCTCTGATTCTTCTCTTACCTTTCCCCAACATTCAAACCATGAGTGTGTTTTGTTGACTCTACCTCCAAAATATGTCCCATGTCTTTTTAAATCTAGCCACTGCTACCACCCTCATCTAAACCACCTTCCTCACTACCTAGTCTTCCTGCTTCTGCTCTCTCTTTTTTTTAAGGGCAAGTCCCTAGGATTCCTCAGATGTGCTAAATCATTATTCTCAGAGAAGAGAGCCAGGAAGTTGCATTTTTAACAAGCCATTGTTAAATCTATTATTATTATGGTAAAATGCACATAACATGAAATTTACCATTTAAACCACTTTAAAATTTGCAATTCAGTGGCATTACGAACATTCACTATCTAGTTCCAGAGCTTTTCCATCACCCCAAATGGAAACCCCATACAGATTAAACAATCCATTCCTATTCCCCCAACCCGCAGCCACAAATCTGCTTTCTGTCCCTGTGGATTTACCTGTTCTAGACATTTCATATAAATGGAATCAGACAGTCATACAAAAAAGCCTTCATGACTGGCTTCTTTCACTGAGCATAATGTTTTCAACCATATTGTAACCTATATCAGTATTTCACCTCTTCCGTGGCTACATAACATTCCAACATACGGATACACCACATTTTGTTTATCATTTATCTGTTGGTGGACATTTTGGTTGCTTTCCCTTTTGGCTACTGTGAATAATGCTGCCATGAACATTCATGTGCAAGTTTTTGGGTGAACACCTGTTTTCCATTCTTTGGGGTATAGACCTAGGAGTGGAATTTCAGGGACACATGACAATTCTGTTTCACTTATTGAGGAACTGCCAAATCCTGCTTCCACTTTTCCCCCCTTATAATCTATTCTCCACATAGCCACCAAAATGACTTTTTAAAAATTCAAATCATGTTACAACCCCACTTAAGACTCTCCAATGGCTTCTCACTTCTCTTAGAATAAGATCCAAACTCCTCATTCTGGCCTATGTAATATGGCTCCCACCTTTCTCTCCAAGGTAACTCTTAACTGTCTTGCCTTGCCTACCAAACCTGTTCTGTTCCTACCTCAGGACCTTTGCACTTGCTTTTCCCTCTGGCTAGAAGGCTCTTCTTCCTGCCTTTACATGAAAGACTTTCTCTTAGCCTTCAGGTCCCACTCCAAATGTCACCTCCTTAAGGAGGACACATTATTATAAATTAGCCCCATCCCACCCATAATCACTGTCTACAAAACCACCCTGTTTTACTTTCTTGCCAGCACTTACCTTTATTTGAACTTACTTTTTCACATATTTGTTATATTGTCTGCCCCATCTCTAGAATACAAACTCCACGACAGGGGGATTGTCTGTCTTGCTTATCCCTATAACACCTGCTTTTATTTAGCTCAGTGTCTGTCATGCCAAAGTGTTCATGAATATTAATAATTAATTAATTAATCATTACTCAAAACTGAATCTGAAAATATTGCTCAGAATCAGGAAAGAAATTGGTAGAAGTGAGAAATTGGTAGAAATGAGAAGTTGATGATCTGATTATAAAATTAAATATCTTTGGTGAAGTATTTTCATGCTAGGAGGTGACAAACAGACCTCTTAAATATCAGATTAGTATATACATTGAAGTATAATTATAAAAATTCATATACAAAATTGGGGGAAAACGGGGAGAATGTTTAATTAAAAGAAAAACTTACATGATTAGAAACCAATAATTTCTCTTTTTTTTCATATCTCCAAATTATTTAATAACAAAGGGGGTAAGTCAAGATTTGAAAAATGTTACATGTTTATTTGCACTGAGACCCTGTCTTAGTCCATTTGTGTTGCTATAAAGGAATGCCTGAGGCTGGGTAATTTATAAAGAAAAGAGGTTTATTTAGCTCACAATTCCAAAGGCTGTACAAGAACAATGAGGCCGGCATCTGCCTCTGGCAAGGGCCTCAAGCTGCTTCCTTTATGTAAGAAGGGGAAGGGGCACCAGACTGCACAGAGTGTGCACATGGTGAGAGAGGAAGCAAGAAAGAGGGAAGAGAGGTGCCAGTCTCTTTTTAACAACCAGCTCTTACGGGAACTAATAGAATGAGAGCTCGTTCATTACCAGGAGGATGGCACAAAGCCATTCATGAAGGATCTGCCCTCATGGCCTAAACACCTCCAATCAGACCCCTCCCCCCAACACTGGGATCAAATTTCAACACGACATTTAAAAGGGTCAAAAAAAACAAACTATAGCAGGGCCCAAGACACCACAAAACTATTGCTGATGATGTCTCACCTCCTCTTCCTCATCGGGTCTCATCTCCTCGTCCGGTCTGGTCTCCTTTGTCCAGTCTCTTCTGGTCTGGTCGCCTCCTCCTCATCCTGTCTTGGCTCCTTGTCCTGTCTGGTCTCCTCTTCCTCTTCCGGTCTGGTCTCCTCTTGTTCGTCCAGTCTCGTCTCCTCTTCTGGTCTGCTCTCCTCTTCCTATTCCTCTTCCTCTTCCTCGTCTGGTCTGATCTCTTCTTTGTCCAGTCTCATCCGGTCTCCTCTCCTATTCTGGTCCCCTTTCCTCTTCCTCATCCGGTCTGGCCTCCTCTTCCTCATCCAGTCTGGTCTGGTCTCCTCTTCTTCGTCCAGCCTCATCCAGTCTTGTCTCTTCTTCTGGTCTGGTCTCCTCTCCTCTTCCAGTCCGGGCTCCTCTTCTGGCCCAGTCTCCTCTTCCTCATCTGGTCTTGTCTAGTCTCGTCTCCTCTTCCTCATCTGGTCTGGTCTTCTCTTCCTTGTCCACTCTCGTCTCCAGAAACCAGCAATTTCTCAACGGACAGAATGGCTTAATGATTAGGAATAAGCACTTTACCTACTGGCTGCATGACCTTGAAAATATTATTTCACATCCATAATGTGAGATTAATAAAAATATTTAACTCATAAGTTTATTGTAAAAATTAACGGAGGTAATGTTTCTGGAGGGCTTAGCTCAATACGAAGTAACCATTACTATCATGCCTTTATAGTTAAAATTTGGTAAAAACATTTTAAATGGTGTTATTTAGGGCAATAAAGCTATTAGGAAACTTTGGTACTGACTTAAAAAGAAGTTTTGAAATCTATATTATGCCTATGGGATATATGGATTTGCCAATCAATTCATTGTCAAAGGTATATTGAGCATCTACTATGCACAACTGTCAGGCTTGCTTTTTTTCTTTGAGGCAGGGTATCGCTCTGTCACCCAGGCTAGAGTGCAGTGGCATCATGAGAGTTCACTGCAACCTCAAACTCTTGGGCTCAGGTGATCCTCCTGCCTCAGCCTCCCGTATAGCTGGGACTAGAGGCGAGGACCACCATGCCTGGCTCATTTTTCTATTTTTTGTAGAGACAGGGGTCTTGCTCTTACTCAGGTTCAGGGCTTTTGATTTATAAAATTAGACTGATCCTCAAGAGAGTCATGGTTTTAATTAGAATTTAATCAATATTGAGATTGAACATTTCTATATCCTTTTGGACATTTATACTTCTTTTTAAAACTTTCTTGTTCATATTGTTGCCTGTATGATGTTCATCTGTTTCTAGTTGGCAGAACTATACATATATAAAAGATTATAATCCCTTGTCTGATATGCAGAATGCAAATAATTCTCCAATGTGTTCTTTGCCTTTCAATTTTTTTTATAAATTGAATTTATAATTTATTCAATTTATTTTTATAAAGTTGCAATTTATAAAAATATAATTTATTTTTATAAAGTTAACACTACTAATATTTTCCATGATGATTCTTCTTAGAAAAGCCTCTCCATCACAATAGTACATTAATAATCGTGTTTATTATACCATTTTTCTAAACCATTTGGTATTTCATTTTATGAGGCGATTTGGAGTACTATTATTTAAATTATAATATACTATTAGACATACATATGTATATATGTACACACATATATATGCTTTTGTACCTTCTTTTTTGTTCCAGTAAGCCATCTGTAGCAATATCCCAACAATTTATTTTATTTTTTGAATAATGTAATACTTTATTAGGTACTTTATTTATAGACATAAAACATTTTTACATCTATTTGTTCAGTGCTTGCATTATGTACAAGGAAAATCAATTGAATTTATAGGCATCCCAACCTAAGCATTTTATTTTGGTTTCATGATAAATGTTAACTGGTAAGGTAAGGCCCATTTTACTCATTTCTTAAAATGTCTACTTCCCTTCCCTGCAAAAAGATTATGCATCCCTACCTATATCCACATGTGGAAGATTAAAGATGACCATGAATTCCTCAATACTCCTCCCATCCAGAAATAGAGTCTACATCCCCTCCTCTGGAGGCTCTGGATCATTATGGTGGATGTGACGTCATGCCAGTTTCCTAGGCTTTAAGAGACTGGCCCCTTGCACTTCCTGTCTCTTGGGACACTGTTCCTGTGGAGTGATGTGATGGCTAGAGCTACTGCAGCCATCTCGTAACCACAAGTGAACAAACCTGAGAATTAAAAGCCAACATATTAAGGGATAGAAGGATAAAAGATCTTGAATTCTCAATAATATTGTTGAGCTACTCAATAACTCTAGGACTGCTTACCACCAGAGACATCTTATAGTATGAGACAATTGTCTTAATTGTTTAAGTCACTGTTACTTGGTAATTCTGTAATTTGTAGCCAAAACCAAATTAATCAGTATATAGTTATCTGTTGATTTTGCCTGTCCAGTGTGCGGCCCCCTTCTTTTGGTAACAACATTCTGATATACCTTTAGGGAATCAACACATACACACACACGTTGCATTTGGTTCAAGAGGGATTGACTGTAATCTCTAGTTCTGGGGGCAGCATATGACCAGAGATGGCTAATTAGAGTGTTGCATTTACCTGGCTACAGTGGACGGGCCAATGAGATTTATTTCTGGGACTTTTGACAGCACTGTTGGGAAAGAGAGGCTCTCTTTTAATTGGGGTTGCTGCTTACAAAGGAAACCAACACAGAGGATGGCAGAGTTGAGAAATGAAAAGACTAATTTCTGAGGATATCACTGAGCCTTTGGGACACACCTTTGCCTGGTCTACCTTTGGACTTTTCTTGCAGTGATATGAACCAATAAATTCCTATTATTTCATAAGCCAGTTAATAACTAAAAGAATATAGACTGATACAGGTCAAAGTCTAGGCTTACAGATGAGGCCAAGGGTCCCCGCTGAAATCAAAGCAGGGCACTGAGAGCATCTCCTGCAGGCATGGCCAGAGCTCTCTGCTGCAGACATAGAATCTCATGGTTTTTTGTGACTTTTACACTCTATTCTGTGATACATCAATGTTTGAACATCTTATCATGAAAACAAGATTACTCTCCAAATCTTTGAATAATTTCACACTCTAGAAAGGTATGTATTGTTTGTCATTTTCACATCATCTCTGCCCCATCCCACCAACCCCCATCACACTGGCATGCACCCATGGGATCAGTGAAAACCCATTTAAGAGACCAGACTTCAAGGACCCTGCCATTTGGTCAACCGAACACTAATGGACATCTCTTGTTCTGCCTGAGCCATCATTCCCTCTTCTTATGGTAACAGTATCTCATTTTCCTTTAAGCAACCACTTCTCACACCATCCTGAGTCTTCAGACTTTATTTCCTGGCTCTAGGAAGCAGCACATCACACAGTCCTAGTCAATGAGAGTGTTCCATTCCCCTGGAGATGGGTACAAGACCCCAGACCCACCCAATGATACTCTTTGCCTGGAATTACTGGAATAAGAAAATCTCTTCCCACTAGATTACTAGGCTAGCAGGATGGAAGCCTGGAGCTGCTGGTGGCCATTCCCCACCATGAGGAAAGAGCTGCCCTGGGGATAAAGCTAAAACAAAAGAAAGCCAAGTTGAGAGATGGCGAATAACTGACTCTTGATAACATCGTTTGCACCCTTGGATCCAGCTGTGCCTGAAGACAGACACTTCCAGACTTTTTAATTACATGAGCTCATACTACAAAATCCCTTTTTTACTTAAGTCACATTGAGTTGGGTTTTTAGTCATTTGCAACCAAGAGATTGCTGGCTGATTCACAGATCTGAGATCAAATGAGCTAGACTTTAGTACACACCCTTCCAGCTTTCTTTCCTTGGTCCTAAATAGAGTTCAGTTGGGAAGTAAGAATACAGTTTATTGGGGCCCTGTGCCCACAGGGGCTGAGGGTGAATCCCAGGTAGATACTGGTCTGCCTGAGCTAGTCGAAGGCACAAAAGGAGTCACTTCAAGACCCGGATGCTCATTTTTTGCTCGATGTTCATCTTCTCCAGGGACTGGCGGAGAAAATTGGTATTAGTCAAGATGCATGAATCCCAACCCTCTATGCCTCCACCTCCTCTCCCATGGTTCTACCCATCCCAACGACCCCATAATCTCCTCCTCTTCTCATTTGAACATCATTCCCCATGTTCATCTGTCCCACGGACTCCTGATCTCAACTCCCCAGTCCTAGGGACATTCTGACCTTGGCGAACTCCAGGAAGGACACAGCCCCGTCCCCATCTTCATCAGCCTCCTGCACCGTGCGGTCAGTGATGCTCTCCAGCTGCTCTTCTGTCACCTGTACCCCAACCATCAACCGGAGAACCTGGGAGGTGAGGGAAGAGGCAGCCATAAAGAAGGGACACAAAGGCTACTCTCACATCCTCAAAACCTTGCCCACCTCACCCCAAAAGCTATTACCAATTTCATAATCCATCCTTCATCCATGTTTCATCCCATACCAATCACTTCTCCCATAACCCCCAATAATTTCCCACTGCCTCACCATCCAATCTCCCATCTCTCCCACACTCCCCTCAGCAACATGCCCAGACTCATCACCCAGCTTATAACCCAACTTTGTCCAGCCTCCACACCCAATTCCCCACTTCACCTCTCCAGAGTTTCTCAATCTCAGCACTATTGACACTTGGGGCCAGAGAATCCCTTGTTGTGGGAGGCTGTCCTACCTATTATACAATGTATAGTGACATTCCTGACCTCCACCAGCTAGATACCAATAGTACACCCTCTTGCCAGGTGTGACAACAAAAAGTGTCTCCAAATATTGCCAAATCTTCAGTCAAGGGGCAAAATGACCCCCAGTTGAGAATCCCTGATCTATTTCCAACCTCATACCCAACTGCTACCCATACCTCCTCCCAACTAACCCATGCTCCAACCCCAGCCATTCCCATTTCCCATCCCATACCCTGATCATCTGCATCCCCCATCCACCAGCCCTCCCACCCTTGACACGTCACATCTCTTGCCCTGGAGTTTGTCCAACCTGTAGCATCTCCTGCCAGGAGATCTTTCCATCTCCATCCAGGTCATAGAGCTGAAATGCAACTGGGAAGAGAGTGGAAGAAGGAAAGGCAGGTGGGTCTTTTCTGGTTCTCTTACAGCAGAAGGTCACCCCTGAGGAGTGGTGTGGTTGTCACCAGGCTCATGCAGGGAGTGGGAGATTCCTGGGGCCTCTCCCTGGTGTGGGTAAACCTGCTGTCTCACTTGGGCGGGTCTCCGCAAACTCACAGCGAAGTTTGTTCATTCTGCTGTTGAGGGGTTCAGGTTTCTTGGGGTCTCGGATCTCTGAGTCCTCCTCTTCTATAGGTCGAAAATGAGCCAGGACCCTGACAAAGCCTGAGAAATCCACTCGCTGACTCCTGGGGGCATGGAACGGAGGGAGGCAGTGGTCACCTTAGCCATCCCTCTGCCTCGGTCTCTAACCTCCCCTCCCACCCATCTGCACGCAGGTTTTTCCGCTTCCACTGCCCCACCCGCAGTAGGGCCTCACCGGTCCGGGAAGAAGCTGTCTATAATGCGGTCTCCCAGGGGGTTCACGGCCAGCGCCCCAATCTGCTGGAGATCCATGCGGCTGCAAAGTCAAAGTTCAAAGCGGGTAGGGCAAAGATGGCAGGGGGAGGCGGGGCTCAAACAGGGAATGGGGTCCGAGGGACAGAGGCGAGACATCCCCCTCACCTCAGGTAGCCCTTGTTGTTCCTGTCCAGTGCTTGGAACCGGTGGTGCAGGCGGAGCAGACAGGCCTGCGAGACTGCGGGGGAAGGCGCATTGGTGACAAGATGCGCGCTCTGGAACCCGCTCCCGACGGCTGGGAGCCCCGCGGGGGACAGATGGGGGTGGGGGGCTTGCTGGAGGGAACGTCCACCCCTAGGACCCGGGGAGGCGGGGCTGAGGCTGGAGTGATGTGCGACCCAGCGAAGCGCCAAGTTCGAGACCCAGGAGGCTCGCAGGCGTCCTGGCGCTCCCGTCCCGGGAACAAGGGACCAAAGTCAACCCTCTGCCCGCCGTCAGCTCTGCCTCCAGCCTGTATCCAGACTCGAGGACACCGGGTTCCTGGACTGATCTGGCCCCCAGCCCAGTGACTTCGGACCGTCCTCAAGCCCCCAGGTTAACGCGCCCCTAGCCCTGCGGTCCCAGACTCCTGGGTCTTGGTCTCCCAGCTCCAGGGCCCCGGACTCCCTCGACCCAGTCCCTCCTCCGGGACCCCCGCGCGGCGCTGAACCTCTTGGGTTCGCCGGTGCCCTCCCCCGCGCGGCGCACTCACAGCCGGTCTCCCGCCGAATGCTGTCCCCGTCGGGGATGACCGCGGCGCGGGAGCTGAGCGAGCCCATGGCCTGGGCGCCGGTCCTCTCGTCGCCCCGGTGGCCCCGGGGCCGAAGGCCACAGCCTTGGAGGGCAGCCAGGCTCCAGAGCCCCGCGTTCCTCGCCTCCCACCCGCCGCCCGGGCGAATAGAACACAATTGCCCGGCGGCGGGTCAGAGGGCGGTGCAAACAGCGCCTGTTTCAGCCCCGAGAGCCCGAGGTCCGCGCGGGGAGAGGCCGGGAGAGGCGGCGCCCCGCCTTCCCCGCGCCTCCCTCGGGGCCGCGATCCCACGGTCAGCCCCGCACCGACCCCGCACCGACCCCGCACCGACCGGTCCTCCAGGGCCGGCGCCCCGGGCTCTCCCGGCACCGAAGATCAGTATGGCCCGGAGGCCCGACCTCGTCTGCGGACAGAGTGCGGGTCCTGCTGGGAAGGGCGTGGCGGGTGGGACGGGGAGCTGGACCGTCCGTCCCAGCCCCGCACGGCCCAGCCTGGCGGGGAGCGGGGAGAGGCACTGACGGGCTCCCAAAGAGGGGGGCGGTGGGGAGGGGTCGGGAGGTGAGGGGTGGGGCTGGGTTAAGTGGAAAGAGCAGGGGCTCTGGAGGACTCAGGCTGGAATCTCAGCTGCGCTAGGAACTCTGGACAGGTCGGTGTATCTTGCTTGCATCTCTTTTGTTTGGTCCCTGTAGCGTTATTGTTGTGTCATTGAGCCAATGCTTCAGATTTGGTAGATTTAACCAAAAAATCCACATTCCCGGCTTTTCCTGAGAAATCAGAAACTCTGACACCACGAGGCTGGGGCTGTGTGCTCACCGCAGTCCCACCTAGCCCGGTGCACGGCCGTATGTGCCCCATGGCCACCCGTGGAGCCGCAGACTGGGAAGGACTTCCTCCCCTGACCAGCCCTCAGGAACCTCGGAACCTGCAGCCTGAGAGAGGGTGATAAACATCACTGTGACAGGGCCTAAAATCACAATAATGACAACAACAAGGGCTCTTGTTTGTGGCACTTTGCTAAGCACCTGTTAGTTCACAGTCTGGCCCCTGCTGGGCTGCGTTCCTCTCCATTTTGTGTGGTGGAGGCTGCCAAGGGGGCTACTTGTGAACGATTCTCAGGTTCTCAGTGGGGCCCATGTGGCCCCCAAGGGGGCAAATAAACGTATTTTTTAATGTATAAAGCACAGGCATACATACAGTATGTAAATAGATATACAGTATATCTGTGGTATTAAAATTTCGTGGGGAAAGAATGATGGGGGGGATATCTCAAAATACTCCTGGGGGGGTGATAATGAAAAAGAGGTTGGGAAACTCAGTCGTAAAGGAACAAGCACCACGGGTGCCCAGTTTTGAAACTATCTTTACCCCCCTTCTCCCATCACAATCGCACATATTCACAAATTTCTCAGGGAAAAAAAGTGCAAGCAGTACATTACAAGGGCTCAAGTTCATATCCCCCCTGGAGAGAGAGAAGCTGCAGAAACAGTCTATCCTCCAGCCCCAGGCAGAGGCTTGCATCAGATGAGCCTTGAAAATATTGATCTAAGAAGTGCTTGCCTCTCTTTCGGATACCCCAAGGATTAAACAGCTGGCATAAGGAACGCTTGATTCCCTTTCAGACACCCCCCCAAGGACTAAAGCATGCGGGAAATCACACTCTTCCCTAATGAAGCCCAGCATTCGCTCCAGTTCCCAGCTGTGAGTCAGGCTGTGCGTGTAGTTTGGGTTCGGTTGTGAACCCAGGAGGGGATGAGAGTCCCTGGAAAATTGCAATAATCACCTCGGGCTAGCATGGGATGCTGATCTTGGAAAGGGCTTCTCCAGCCTTGATCTCAGAGTCAACACTGCACCAAAGTCAATTAGACCAGAGAGTGAGATTAACAACCCCCATGCACACACCATACACAAGCCTTCAGGAGAGCACTATGCTAGAACCCATGTCTGCTTCATGTACGCAAGTGGGTTTAAATCAACTTCACAATACATGTGAAGGCCCAAATCTTTTCAGGGTATTTAAGGAGATGTCTAGGGGAAATTTTCATCTACAGAATCTGTTAGGCTAGATTCAGGCTGAATTTTTGTTTTTTGCTTTTTTTAATTTTGATATTCATAGAATTTGGCTTTTTCATTTATTTTATTTTTATTTTAGAACATTACAGGAGTACAAATGTTTTGTTTACTTAAATTGCCTTTGCACCACCCTAGTCAGAGCTACAAGCGTGCCCATCCTCCAGACAGCACACAGTGCACCCATTAGGTGTGAATTTACCCATCTCCTCTCCCCCCTCCCACCTGCCCAACACCTGATGAATGATACTTCCATATGTGCACGTAAGTGTTGATCAGTTAGTACCAATTTAATGGTGAGTACATGTGGTGCTTGTTTTTCCATTCTTGTGATGCTTCACTTAGTAGAATGGGGTCCAGCTCCACCAAGGATAATACAAGAGCTATTTCACCATTTTTTATAGCTGAGTAGTACTCCATAGTATACACATACCACATTTTATTAATCCTCTCATGTATTGATGGGCACTTGGGTTGTTTTCACATCTTTGCAATTGTGACTTGTGCTGCTATAAACATTTGAGTGCAGATGTCTTTTTATAGAATGTCTTTTTATCCTTTGGGTAAATATCCAGTAGTGGGATTGCTGGACCAAATGGTAGTTCTACTTTTAGTTCTCTGAGGTATCTCCATACTACTACTTTCCATAGAGGTTGTACTAGTTTGCAGTCTGACCAGCAGTGCATGAGTTTTCCCATCTGTTGGCATGCATGCCAACATTTGTTATTTTGGGACATTTTGATAAAAGCCATTCTCACTGGAGTTAAGTGATTTTTGCTTTCAAGCTACAAGAAAGTTGCTAGCCATCCATTATTCAACTAAAAAAATGAACATGTGAGAATAGTCAGGAAAATGTAGAAAGAACACTTACTACTCAATAATAAAAAGATAAATGACCCAATTTTAAAAATGGGCAAAGGACTTGAATAGACATTTCTCCAAAGAAGATATAGGAATGGCAGTAAGTACATGAAAAGATTCTCAACATCATTAGTCATCAGGGAAATACAAATTAAGCCACAATGAGATACCACTTCACACTCACTAGGATGGTTAAAATTAAAACAACAAACAAAAACAACAGAAATAATAAGTCTTGGAGAAGATATAGAGAAATTAGAAATCTCACACATTGCTGGTAGAAATGTGAAATGATGTAGTTGCTGTAGAAAACAGTTTGAAGATTTCTCAATAAGTTAAACAAAATTACCAAATGACCTAGCAATTCCACTCCTAGGTCTAGACCCAAAAGAACTGGAAATACGTGTTCAAACAAAACTTTGTAGTGAATGTTCATAGCAACACTACTCACAATAGCCAAAAGGCGGAAATAACCCAAATGTTCAACAGATGAATAGATAAACAAAATGTGGCATATTCGTACAATGGAATATTATTTGGCCATAAAAAGTAATGAAGTACTGATATATGCCACAACATGGATGAACCTTGAAAATATTATACTAAGTAAAATAAACCAGTCACAAAAGACCACATGTTACATAATTCTATTTATATGAAATGTCAAGAATAGGCAAAGTTATAGAGACAGAAAGTAGCTTAGTGGTTGCTGAGGGCTGGGGGAGGTGGGGAGAAAGGGGATGGCTAAAGTGTACAGGTTTCTTTCTGAGGGGACAAAAATGTTCTAAAATTGACTGTGGTAATGGTTGCACATCTCTGTGAATATACTATTGAATTGTACACTTTAAATGGGCTAATTGTAAGGTGTATGAATTATATCTCCATAAAGCTGTTTTTTTAAAAAAAGAGCCAGGAAAGCTCTGGAATAAAAAATAATGAGGGCGAACTAATGCTAACAGATTTTTAAATATATTATAAAAGTACAATATGTGTTGTAATCGTGCAGGAATAGACAGATAAGAAACAGACAAGAAAGTCAGAAATAGACCCAAATACATATGGGAATTTGGCATGTGATAAAAGTGACATTTCAAATCAGTGGGGAAAATGTGGATTATTCAATAAATGTCATTTGGGACATCTGTCTTTTGGGGAAAAAATAAAGCTGCACCCCTACCTTCGTATACTAAAATAAATTCCAGATAGAATAGAGATTTAAATGCAAAATGAGGGCAGGCACGGTGGCTCATGCCTATAATCCCACCATTTTGGGAGGCTGAGGCAGGAGGATCACTTGAGGCCAAGAGTTCAAGAGTTCTCAAATGTATGAAGCAAACACTGATAGAATTAAAGAGAGAAAGAGCTCTATAATAATGGTTGCAGACTTCAATACCTCACTTTCAATACTGGATAGAACATCTAGACCAAAAAAAAAAAAAAATCAATGAGTAAATAGAGGATTTGAACAACACTATAAATCAACTAAACCTGAGAGACATATCTAGAATACTCCATCCAATAACTAGAACACACGTTCTTCTCAAGTGCACATGGAGCATTCTTCAGGAAAAAACATATGTTAGGCCACAAAATAGGTCTCAAAAATTTAAAAGATTGAAATCACATAAAGTATCTCTTCTGCAATGAATGAAACTAGAAGTCAACAAGAGAAGGAAAACTGTAAAGTTCACTAATATGTGGAAATTAAACAACACACTCTTAAACAACTAGTGGGTCAAAGAAGAAATGATAAAGAAATTGGAAAATATTTTA
>CM052448.1:13815396-13830652 GCA_028533085.1 Varecia variegata | reverse complement strand
AGTGGTGTTATTGTAGCTCACTGCAACCTCTAACTCCTGGGCTCAAGCGATCCTTCTGCCTCAGCCTCCTGAGTAGCTGGGACTACAGGCATGTACCATGATACCCAGCTAATTTTTCTGTTTTTAGTGCTCGGGGTCTCACTCTTGCTCAGGCTGGTCTTGAACTCCTGAGTTCCATAGACCATGTCTATTTCTCATCTTATCCCAATTTTTTTCTATTGAGTTATCTTTTATCTTTTATATAGACTGTGAATATTTTCCCCAGTTTGTCCTTTTGGCTTTGATACATACATATACATATATGTATGTATATATGTACATATATATATGTGTGTGTATATAGTTATGCAGAGGTTTTAATTTTCATGTAGTCAAATTTGTCAGTCTTTTCTCTATGATATCTGTGTTTTGTTTCATGTTTAGAAAGACCTTCTCCTCCTGAATATTATAACAAAATCTACTGAAGATTTCTTCTAGTATTATATGGTTTCGTTTTGCATTTTGTTTGTTTGTTTGTTTTAGAGACAAGGTCTTGCTCTATTGCCCAGGCTGGAATACAGTGATGCAATCATAGCTCACTGCAGCCTCTAACTCCTGGGCTTAAGCAATCCTCCTGTGCCAGCCTCCCAAGTAGCTGGGGCTACAGGAGTACACAACCATGCCCATCTAATTTTTTTTATTTTTTTTAGAGATGGGGTCTTGCTATGCTGCCCAGGCTGGCCTCAAACTCCTGGCCTCAAGCTGTCTTCCCACCTTGGCCTCCCAAAATGCTGGGATTAAGGTGTGAGCCACCGTGCCTGGTCCTTGTGCACATCTGTTTATAATTGTCATATCATTTTGATGAATTGACAAGGCTATAAATTTGGAAATTATCAGTGTATAGATGGCATTAAAATGACGGGACTGGATGAGACTAGGATGTCAGTGAAGAGGGAAGAGAAGAACTCCCAGGACTAAGTGCTGGCAACCCTCCTTTCCCATCAAAAAAATTGGGAAGAGGAGAAGGAATCGGCAATGAGAAAAAACGGTCAGTGATGTAGGAGGAAAATCAGGATTGTGGTTTTCCAGCTCAGTAAAGAAAGTGAGTCTGGTAATAAAAGTCAATACAATATCCATAAACTGTAGTTCCTGACTCGGATGTGGACAGTCATGGTGGTTTCTCAGGATCACGTGCATGGAGTGCTTTACAAATGAGAGCTGAAAAGGCCATCTCCCCCTTTCCTTACTAACACCGAGCTGGGTGCTGCAGGGCAGCGGTGACAGTTGGCTCCAGCCAGGGTTGGCATTGTCTACGGGTCCGTACTCAGTCAAAGGTGATAGACTTTCTCTTCAGAGCTCTCCAGGAAAACTAAAGTTTCGTATCAAGACTGGTATAAACCAGAACCAATACGGCATATTGTCCTGATTGCCTCGAAGCCTAATGAGATGGCAATAGATGAACGGGCTTTGATCTGACGGCACCAATAGTCGCAGGAAGACTGTAAGCATGACCCGGCTGACCCAGCGAATTCCTCTCATAGGTATATAGAAAGAAATGAAAGCATATTGTCACACAAAAACTTGTACACAGATGTGGATAGCAGCGTTATTCCCAATAGCCAACAGTGGAAACAACCGACAGCTCCCTTGGGCCTCTCTTATAAGGGCACAAGTCCCTTATGAGGGTGGAGCCCTCCCAAAGCCCCACCCTCCTAATACCATCACATTGGGGATTAGGCTTCAGCATATAAAGTTTGGGAGAACTCGAACATTCAGACCATAGGAGATCCATTCCAGGTGCGATGCCTATTGACATCCAAATTGGGTTAAGGTCATCTCCTAACGTTCCTATCCCCCTCCCTCACTCTTGTCCTGTCCTGTCCCCTCACCAATATCCTCTCCACAGCGCAGCGCGAGGGCTTTTTAAAGAGGAAAATCAGGTCAGGTGCGGTGGTTCACACTGTAATCCCAGCACTTTGGGAGGCTGCCTTTGCTCTCCCTAAACCACAAGAAGCCAAACCAGACACACATTGCCAGTTAGCTTCACATAAATAAACTAGTAATTCCTCCCTCAGTATTAGAAAATATAAAGGAAAGCATTTAGCATACTGTCTCATCTAACCATGCAATTCTTACATGGTAAGAATTAAGGGAAAAGGCTCTCTTATCCAGGACAATGGACTATACTTAGGCAAGAAATTGAGTTCCTAAGTCAACATGTAATTCCGAAAGTAACTGCAGTCAAAATTGCCCATTGCCATAAAATACAGTATGTGGTTTTGTGTCTACAAGCTTGCGTGCTAGCTTATGCATCTAATTAAATTATGTATATCATATAATGAGATCATGAAAAAGAGTACTATACACCATCTGATGGATAATCGTCCTCCTCTCATAACAACAATAATTTAAATTATTATTTTTCCTCTTTTCTGGGTATATAATCGAATTCAAATAAGTTAAATAAACACACATTTGATGCACCTCCAGTGGATCAGAATCTAAACACTTACAGCACCTCTGTTCTCATGGGAAGCTCAAGAAAACTCCTGATTCAAGCACCAGAGACAGAAAAAAATGACAAAGAAAACCACATAAGCTATTCACTTAGCATATTTCATGTCTTGAGATATTAGGTAATAACATTATGAAACCATCACAATTAGAAAGACATTTAAAAACTAAGCATCCAATTCAACTCCAGTCTTAAGAGAAATACAAATTAAAACTCCACTGAAGAACATTTTTCATTTTTGAGATTGGAAAAAAAAATCCTAAAAATTGGAAAAATACTCGATTGGTGAGGCTGCAGTTCCTCACTGCAGGTAGGTGTGTTAATTGGCATAACCGCTATGGAGGTCATGTGAGCACTATCAAAATGACAATACATTCACTCTTGGATCTAGCAATCCAACATCTAAGAATTCACCCTACAGAAATACTTCCACCCTTGTAAAATGATGTGTGCACAAAGTTATTTGATACAGCATTGTTTTCCTCCACCAAAAAACCTGGAAATTACTCAAGTATCCAGCAGGTTAAATAAAGTACAGTACCATGAAACACAATGAAGCTGTTAAAAAACAAAAACAAAAACAAGAAAGCGTTCTACAAACTCACATGGGACAATCTCCAAGATATATCAAGTGAAAAAAGCTAGCTGTAGAACAGTGTGTAACATTGTGTATAAATATGCCATGTTTTCTGTAAAAAAATACAACAGAATACAAAAATATATATACAAGAGGATACGAGAACACAAAAGAATACAGATGAATACAAAAAAATACATATATGTTCATACTTGCATAAATAAACATGGAAGGCACCTAAGAAACTTATTTTGGAAGGTGGGAGGGCATGGTGCACTTAAGTGGATAGGGAACAGCAGTTAAGGGGAGTTTTTTTTCTTTATACCTTTCCATATGATGATATTTGAAACCATGTGAATGTATTACCTATACAAAAATTAAATTTAAAAAAAACTGAAATTCAATTTAAATTTAAACAGCATCTAGAACATAAAGACAAACTTCTACAATCTGAGAGCATACATATGTTATACCATTCACAAAATAAAATAAAATGCTACTTTAAAAGTTAATTTTGTCAATATTTCATCCTTAATTTCATCTATAATGATCTTTTTTTTTTTTTTTTTTTTTTTTGAGACAGAGTCTCGCTCTTTTTGCCCTGGTTAGAGTGCCGTGGTGTCAGCCTAGCTCACAGCAACCTCAAACTCCTGGGCTCAAGCAATCCTCCTGCCTCAGCCTCCCAAGTAGCTGGGACTACAGGCATGCGCCACCATGCCCGGCTAATTTTTTATATATATGTATATATTTTTAGCTGTCCAAATCATTTCTTTCTATTTTTAGTAGAGACGGGGTCTCGCTCTTGCTCAGGCTGGTCTCAAACTCCCGAGCTCAAACAATCCGCCCGCCTCGGCCTCCCAGAGTGCTAGGATTACAGGTGTGAGCCACCGCGCCCGGCCTATAATGATCTTGAAAGTCAAAATAATTATGCTGAGCGAAGGAAGTCAAACAAAAAAAGCTCACAAAACGCAAACTAATCTATAGTGACAGGCATCAGACCCTGGTTGCTCGGGGATGGGAGAGCAGGAAGAGGTGGGAAGGAGTAAGTGATTTCAAAGGGTACAAGGAAACTTTTGGGTCTGATGGACGCATTCACTATCTTGATTGTGTGATGGCTTCATGGGTGTATGCGTATGTCAAAACTTACCAAATTGTGCACTTTTTTTCTTTTTTGAGGCAGAGCCTTGCTCGGTCGCCCTGGGTAGAGTGCAGTGGCATCACCATAGCTCACAGCAACCTCAAAGTGGGGATCACTGGGCTCAAGTGATCCTATTGCCTCAGCCTCCCAAGTGGCCCAAATTATGCACTTTTAATATGTGCAGCTTATTGTCACTTACACCCCAATAAAGCATTTTTAAAGTTAATTTCATCATTTCCATTTTAATTTCCATTTTATGTTTTATAATACACATATGTAATATTAGGACTGGAATTATACATATAACTTATAAATAATTATATATACACATATATATTTGAGGGTGCAGTTTCAAAAAGTTTCTCATTGAAAGAGGCGTGTAATCACAAATGCATGGCAACTACTGGGTGAAGCCGGCTAGTTTCAGACCCAATTACAGCTGCGAAGCCCACGTTTAACTGCTACACTCTGCTGCCCCCTGCTGTAAGCAGGTTTGCACCCTTAAATCCTCTAGACTAGACCTCACAAATTTAACGAGGAAAAATGAATCTCCAGGCAAAGGATTTTTTCTAAAGATCTACTTGGAACCAAACCCTCCTAAACCACACACACACACACACACACACACACACACACACACACACACCGGAGGAAGCAGCTCCAGATCTTTCTACCACACCGGCCTCAAGGGAGATAAGAGAGGAACCATTCAAAGCTGTGAATGAGAAAAAACAAAAACAAATGATCAGGCCAAAGTCCAATCTTCGAAACCCTTTCCCCGACAGCCTGGATGCCCCACTCAGGAAGGCCTGGGTGAAAGGGGGTCTTCCCTAGAGCCCAACATGCCATTCACCTTTTCTCTAGGTAACTCAGAGACTTGAAACCAAACCTCTTGTCAGCCAGGGCTGCAAGAAAAGTTAACTATAAGAACTATTCTGGGCCAGGTGTGGTGGCTCATGCCTGTAATCCTAGCACTCTGGGAGGCTGAGGTGGGAGGATCGCTTAAGCTCAGGAGTTGGAGACCAGCCTGAGCAACATATCAAGACCCCGTGTCTACTAAAAACAGGAAAAATTCGCCAGGCGTGGTGGTGCACACCTGTAGTCCCAGCTACTTGGGAGGCTGAGGCAGGAGGATCGCTTGAGCCCAGGAGTTTGAGGTTGCTGTGAGCTAGGCTGATGCCACAGCACTCTAGCCCGGGAAACAGAGCGAGACTCAGTCTCAAAAACAAACAAACAAACAAACAAACAAAAAAAGAACTATTCTGGCTGTAGTCCAGAGAGCTACTGTGAGTTCTGAAAGACGCCCGCAGGCAGACTCTCAGGGACCTTACAAGTAAGTGTCTTTTTACCATTGTTTCCAAGGACTTCTAAAATAGGTGCGCTCATTGCTTCAATTTAGCCTGCACTCTGACACATGGCCAAGAACTCACCTTCAATCCATCTCCCATTTCAAATAATGGTCTATAACGGGACCCAGCCAAGCCTGGGATTCAGCCTACAGGATTAGGCAATGTGTCCAAGATAATCCCAGAGCCTAAGTAAGACAATTCCATAACAACCCCAAATAAGCCACCACCCTAAAAATGCTACCGCTATTATCATTAGTTTCCTGCTTCCACAGAAATATAAAACTCACAGCAATATTATTTAGTACTAGAGAAATGAAAGAACCAAAATGTGTCCAGAGAATCTTGTCTTTGAAAGGCAATATAACACAGATATTAAAAATTTAGGATTTGAAGGCAGATACACCAAAGTTCAAAGCCTGGCTCTTTGATTTAGCTTTCAAGTTATGTGTCTAGGGAAAGTTAACTCTAAACTCCTCTGAAACTTTTCTGTGACTCAGTTTTGTCATCTATAAAATGGGGATAATCATAGTAATTAGCTAGGAGGATTGTGATGAGAAATATGTCAGGCTATATGTGCACAGTGTCTGCTGATTTCTACGGTATCAATGCTCCCACCATACCTGATTCCAAGATGCTAGTGTGATGTCACCAAGCATGGAGCTGGGATGTCATTCAAAGCAGTCCACCATTGTGTAGTATTTTTCCACCATACAGGTAACCCAGTTATAAATAACCTCAAGTAAAGAGGTAACAGCAAAATAATTAGGAAGTGATCAGTTTTGGGTATTTATGATTTTTGTCTTTAATGTAATGTATTTAATCATAAATTTATGTAATTTGTTAATAATGACTGTGATTAAGCAACAACTCACAAAATTCCTGAAAATGTATCGACTGGCCCATAAACAGGCTGCGCAGGCCACCGAAATATACACAAAGTGCCCATGCACCCAGCATCCATATCAAGAAAGACAACATGGTCAGATCCCCCAGGAGCCTCCTTCGTGCCTCCTCCGGGTCACTATCCTTTTCTTCCCTCTCTCCTCACTCGGTGGGTAACCAAGACTTCTGACATCATGGGTTAGTTTGCTCATGGGTTAGTTTGCTCGCTTTTCGAAGCCTGCCGTTCGAAATGTCGCCACTAGAGGCCGCTCGTGAGGCGAAAGCCGAAAGTTCCTCCAAGAACTTTGCTTCTCAAACCCTAACCCCGCACTCTTCGGGTGGGAGGAGACAGAGAAAGCCCTGAGCGCTGATTCTGTGCGTGGGAGAGTCCCTGGAGGAGGTATGAGGCCACAAGGTCCCCAGGGGAGAGATAGGAAGCAAGGTTGGGCGAAGGAACCCCCACTGAGGTTTTGGCCTTGAACCCTAGTGTGGTCTGCCAGTAAATCAGCAGGGCCCAGAGGAGCACCCAGGACTGCTTTTCCCCGGGGAACAGGCCCGGCTACCTCAATGGCTCTTTTGTTTGGGGCCTAAACATTAATATTGGCTCCCTAGGTCCTGCCACCCTGAAGGAGAGGAGGTGAGTCCTTGGAAAAACGTATCCAAGGGAAAATGGGGGGAAGGGTATATATTAAGGTGACAAACTCGGGAGTCAAAGAGGGCTAGGTCTCAATCAGTCTCATTACTTACTGGTGTTGTAAACTTGGGCCAAGGACCTCACCTCTCTCCAACTTCGTTTGCTCATCTGTAAAAGGGGGACTTAAAACCTTCCTTGCAAGTTACTTTACAGATTAAGCAAACCATGTATGTGAAGCAAGGACGAGGTCTTACGTGCTTTTTCAACAGTGACGATTTTTATACTGAGAGGATGAAAGGAAGACTCCTACTTTTTGTTTTTTTGTTTTATGTTGGCCTGAGCTGCGTCCACCTACTTTGTTTCCAAAGGCATTCTAGTGGGCTGAATTTTTTCTGCGGGGAACTGGCAGAGTGTGGAAACACAGGAATTAAACCTGCTCCACGTCGTGATATAAACAGCTAGTTCATTTGATCAAGGGCATTATTTGCACATTAATGCATACACACATGCCACATGTATACATCTAATTTTACATAAACGGGATAGATACATAATGAGAGTATTTTCTTTTTTTGAGTAGCTTTTTTAAATAGCTGTCCTATTTCTATTTTGTAGTAGATGTTACCGCTTGGTTCATATAACATCTCCCCTCCAGCCTACCACAAAACCCTTGTTAAGCACCCAGTATGCACTCCAGCCTGGGCGACAGAGCGGGACCCTGTCTCTAAAACTTACATTCATTAATTAATTAAAATAAAACAAACCACTATATTACATTCTGTATTTTTCTCCATGCTCATGAAAAATAATTTAAAAACATGTATACATAGTTTCACAAAAATAGGTTCCTATAATGGTGTTTGCTGCATCTTGTTCTTTGCAACGTGACTCATAGAAATCCTTCCCAGTTAATGTACTCTAATTTATTATTTTTAGTGGCTGCATAATACTCCAAAGTGCGCATGTTCCGTAATTCAGACAGCTGTTTCTCAGTTGAAGGTTAAGTTCATCGTTTCTACTTCTTTGCCACTAAGAACAATGCTACAGGTAAGCATGCTTGTACCTTTACTGTTATAAACCTGGTACTTTTATTTTTCTGGGAAAGATTCCCCAAGAGTGGGTTTTCAGGGTCAAAGAAGTTATGTATTTTTTATTTTTAACACTTGTTACCAGATTGCACTCAAAGAAGTCTGTAACAATTTACATTTCCACCAGCACTGTATGAGAATGTGCCTTCCCCACACTCCTGACTGCAACAGGCTTAGCCTTCTTTTTGTTTCCCTGTTTGTTTGCTTGGGTTTCGTTTTCTTTTTATTATGGATGTTTTCAAACATTTTGAAAGCAAATAGAATGGTGTGATGAACCCCCAAATACTCACCACTCAGCTTCAGCTGTTATCAATACTCTGCCATTCCTGTAGCCTTCTTTTTAATTTTTGCAAATTTATGGGCATAAAGTGATATACTTGCTGTTACTTTTTAAATCTTGTTTTTACATTTCTCTGACTGCTAGTGATTTTGAGCACATGTTCACATGTTTGGAGTTGATCTTATGTAAGAGCCTATTCATAGCTTTTGCATATTTTTTGGTTGTTTGTCTTTTTCTTGCCAATTTATAGGACCAGTTTATATATAATAGATGTTAGTGCTTTATCTTTTGTGTCACCAATATTTTTCTAATCTGATGTTTGTCTATGGTGTCTATTCTAAAGTTTTTATTTTTTATGTATTTCATATATATCTGGGGTGGGTTTGTTCTTTCTTTCTTTCTTTCCTTTCATTTCTTTTTTTGAGACAGGGTCTCACTCTATCACCCAGGCTGGAGTGCAGTGGTGTGATCTTAGCTCACTGCAGCCTCAATCTCCTGGGCTCAAGTGATCCTCCCATCTCAGCCTCCCAAAGTGCTGGGATTACAGGTGTGAGCCACTGTGCCTGGCCAGTTTTTTCTTTTATAGCTTCTGTATTTTCTGTATTGTGTAAGAAATTCCTCACTACCACCACCAAATGTAATCTGGTACAACAGTTTGGAAAATTAGCAAAATTTACTGAAGATGAATGTACACATATCCTATGACCCAGAAATTCTCCTAAGTATTAATATATACCCCACAGAAATGCATAGATATGTTCAAAAAGAGAGATATGAGAATATTCATAGAACTATTCATAAAAGCCAAAAACTGGTGGGAAAAAAACTAATGCCCATCAACATTAGAGTGGAGAACTGAATTGTGGCATAATTCATACAATGTAATGCTATTCAGCAATGAGAATGAGCTGCAACTACACTTGATGACAGGGATAATCTCACAGAAATAATACTGAAAAAAAGAAGCCAGACACAGAAGAGTACATATGTATTATTCCATTTATATGAAGATCCAGACCAGACAAAACTAATCTATGGTGTTAGAAGTCAGGGTAGGCCAGGCGCGGTGGCTCACGCCTGTAATCCTAGCAGTCTGGGAGGCCGAGGCGGGTGGATCGCTCAAGGTCAGGAGTTCGAGACCCCGTCTCTACTAAAAATAGAAAGAAATTATCTGGCCAACTAAAAATATACAGAAAAAATTAGCTGGGCATGGTGGCGCATGCCTGTAGTCCCAGCTACTCGGGAGGCTGAGGCAGAAGGATTGCTTGAGCCCAGGAGTTTGAGGTTGCTGGGAGCTAGGCTGACGCCACGGCACTCACTCTAGCCTGGGCAACAAAGCAAGACTCTGTCTCAAAAAAAAAAAAAAAAAAAGAAGTCAGGGTAGAGGTTGCTCTTGAAATGGGGCATAAGGAACCTCATCCTCTGAGAATTTTATTGTCTTATTGGTTCACATTTACCTTGACTCTGTGTATTGTGGAAGGCAGGCTCCTAAGACCACCCCAGTGAGTCCCACCTACTGGTATTCATGACCTTGTATAGTCCTTTCCCCATGAGTAGAAGCTGGAACGGACTTGCTTCTAACAAATAGAATATAGCAAAGGTAATGTGATGTCATTTCTAAGATTAGATTACAAAAGAGTGTGACTTCCATCTTGCTAGCATCTTTCTGTCTCTGTCTCTACCTTTCTTTCTCTCTCTCTCTCTCTCTCTCTCTCTTCCTTCCCATTATACCCCCAACGGCACCCTCCAACCAACACCTCTTAAGGACCAGAGACCCTTAGTCCAATAGTCCATGAGGAACTAAATCCTGCCAAGAACCATGACCATGAACTTGGAAGTGAGTCCTTCCCTAGTCAACCCTTAAGATGCCCCCAGCCCCGGCAGACACTTTGCAGCCTTGTGAGCCCCTGAAGCAGAGGGCCCTGCTAAGCCAAGTGCAGATTCCTGACCCACAGCAACTGTGGGAGAATACCTGCTGTTGTTGTAAGCCAGCAATTTTCGGAGTACTTTGCTATGCGGCAATAGACAACTGACACATATAGGACATTTAAAAAAAAAAAGAGGTTTACTTTCTTCCTGTTGGACAATTATGCCAAGGCATTTATCAAATATTCAAATGAATTAAAATATCTTTGTCATTTAGTAAAGTCTCACATATACTGATATGTATTTCTGGATTCTCTGTTTAATCCAACTGATATATTTATTGGTCAATTCCTGTGCTGAAATTATATTGATATTGTGGCTTTACAGTATGTTCTGAAGAAAAGCCCCCTTCCCATTTTTCTTCATTTTCACACTTTTCTTGACTATCCTCATGCATTTATTCTTGCATATGATCTTTATTTTAGCCAATTTTAAAAACCTTGGATTAAAAGGAATTTCATGGTTGGGTGCAGTGGCTTATGCCTGTAATCCTAACACTCTGGGAGGCCGAGGTGGGAGGATGGCTTAAGCTCAGGAGTTCGAGACCAGCCTGAGCAAGAGTGAGATCCCATCTCTACTAAAAATAGAAAAATTAGCCGGGCATCCTGATGTGTACCTGTAGTCCCAGCTACTTGGGAGGCTGAGACAAGAGGATTGCTTGAGCCCAGGAGTTTGAGGTTGCAGTGAACTATGATGACACTACTGTACTCTACCCAGGATGACGGAGCAAGACTCTGTCTCAAAAAAAAAAAAAAAAAAAAGAATTTCATTATACTTATATTTTAATTTGGGGAGAATTGACATTATAGTGATATTAAGTCTTGCCACACAGGAATATATCTTTTCATTTGTTCACATTTTGTTTTATGTCCTTCATAAGATTTTATAGTTTTCTTTATGTAGGTCCTGTGCCTTTCTAGTTAAATTTAATCCCAAGCATCTTCTTTTTAGTGCTATTATGATTGGAATATTTTTCCTGTTTCTATTTCCATTTCTCCATTCTGTTGCTAGAACAGAGAACAGCTATCGATGTATGTATATTTATCTAGGAACCGCAACACGCTTAAGAGCATGCTCCAAGGTGTGGGAAGGTAATGGAATTTTATTTCTGTATAACTTTATAAAATTTATAAACTTCATAAGGTTCTATAAAACTTTATAAACTTTATAAAATTTAACTTTTATTTTAAGCTCCCTTTGTGCCAGGTGGGAGAAATTCGGTCCCATCTGGCTTCTCCCAGCCTTTCTTCAGGGTGGGTTTAAGTTCTGTGGAGCTTGCATAGTGCCAGCAGGCAAGAGGGCACTCAGGTCTCGCCACTGCCACCGTCTGTCCCGGCTGGCACTCTCTGAGATGCCCGTGGTCTCACCAGGTCTTGTCTCTAGTCTGCAAGGGTCTCTGCTGCATGGTCCCTCTTTGTCCTCTGAAATCTCTATCTATATGTCTCTCTCTCTATCTCTGTCTCTATTTTGAGCATGCATGTTCTCTTTCTCTCCCTCTCTCCCCCCCCTCCCCCTCTGTCTCTCTGTTTGGAGCATGCATGTTCTCTTTCTTTTTCTCTCTTTCGCTCTATTTTGAGCACACGTGTTCTCTTTCTCTTTCTCTCTCTTGCTATCTCTCTCTCTCTCCTCCAAGCCACTCGCAGGCACTCAGGCATGTGGTAGACATCTGCCCACCTGCATATCACACTGGACAGTGGGGACCTAACACCACCTCTCTGCTGGACACAGCACGTGGCTTCTCCTCCTCTGGCGTCTCCCTGCTTTCCCAGGCTCCGTCCAGGAAGCGAGATGCAGATCCCCTCTGCTCTTGGATCCCACAAACCTATGTGACATCCTGTCTTGGGAGAGGGGGCTGCAGGCATGGGTCCCCCTTTCTTAGAGACTTCCAGCATCTTCTCCTTGTTTCTCTTTGTCCTCCTTCCTGTCCAAGTCTCGGGATCTTTTCTAGTCTCATTACTGATGGTTTCAAATCTAGGTTCCTACCCTGAGTTCTTTGAAAACTCAAAAAGCCAAAAGAGTCTTCATTTTTGCTTTCTGCTTCCTCATCCCTTTGCTGAGGCAATAAATTCAGAGCAGCCTCGCTTGAATGGGAGATGGGCCATCTGAGGAAAAGTTAGCTCTGGAGGGGAAAAACATGTTAATATTTCAACATGGGCTCCTGCCAGACATATAAGCCTGGGGGTGGGGGGCGGGAGGGTGTACAGAAAAAACACTGGAGGAAATGTGACAAAATGTTAACAGAGGTCCTCTGTTTTGAATTTTTTATTGTTTATATTTTTCTGAATTTTACAAAATTTCTACAATGTATATTATTACTTTTATCACCATGCGCACACACAAAAAATTATTTCCCATTCCTTTGTACTTTACACTCTATGTAAGTCGAAATTTATTGCTTGAGAAATGACTATGAATCCAAGCACAGTAAATACCACACAAGGTACATTCCAAAACAAAGAGACAATGTACACAATATAAAGCAGAAAGTACAAAATATAAACCCTCGGTAGCTTGGGTTCGTTTCTAAAGTGGCAAGCAACTGCTTTTGTTGTAACTTAGGACTGCTTTGCCAGTCTGGGGGTGTTGGAACAAGCTAAGCTTGAGGGAGCAACAAAGTAAACCAAAGACTCCATGACATACATATTTCCAAAAGAAGCTTTTGTGTCTTGAGGCAGTTGGGTTTTCTATGGCTACGTTTGATGGAAATGGGGTTAGAGAGTATCTTAGGTTAGGACCACAACAGCAGAGCCTGAGAAGGGATTCTTGTTCCAGTGGTGTGTTGGGAACACCCTCCAGGAGGGGAGTGAGGGAAACAAGTTGGGACAGGAAAAGGAGCAAAGTGGAGAAGGGTCTCAGCTGGAGGCTGCCTTCAGCCCGGCCCCACGGGGACCTCTGCGGCACTGATTGAGCCACAGAGTTGAGTCCGTGAGACTGGGAGAGAGATTGAGGGGCGAAGGCATCACGTAGGTCAGAAGGAGGGGGTGAAACAGCTGCAAGGGGAGGAGGCTGCAGTCAGAGAAACGGATGTTGGAGGTAAAGTGATTCACAGCATAACAAGGTCCGGGGCCTGGCCGTGCACTGGTGATGTGGAGGACAAGGTCTTCCGAACTGACAGGCTGGCGTGCTGGCTGGGCTGTCCCTGTGGACACCGAAGACACCGTTGACCATGGCAGCATTTGGGGTGGAGATGAAGGCTATGGGTCCACTACCAAATCTTCAGCGAAACATGGTGGGGTGTGACCGGAAGGACCAAGGATGACAGAGAAGAGGGGAAGAACGTGACAGAGGCGGGCTGTGCAACCCTCAAATCCGCAGGGATTTTTACACAAGGATGAAGGAGAAATGAATGAGCCGAAACGTGCAAACAGAGTGGACCCTGTCTTCAAGGACCCTGCATTCCTTCCCTGAACCGAATCAGTGAGGTCTGCCTGGACGAGGACAGTTACTGCCAGAGCAAGGTGTCCTTCTAGGCTGTATTGTCTGACATCTAAAGCACAGGAATCTATAAGCTCTAGGAAGACAGGGACCTTATCTCTCTTGTTCACCAGGCAGGCCTGTAACAGGTCATAATAGCTATTGATTGAATGAATGGCTGAATCCATCCATTAATCTGTATTTCACAGTAGCTCAGCAGAGGCCGCCAGCGCAGTGATACAGAGCACAGGCTTTGAGGTCAGACACCCGAATTTCCATTCCAGCCTGAGCCTAGGCGTTTACCTGGGTGGTGCTGCGAGGGTTAAATGAGCTGGTGATGAGTTGGCACCGCACTGGCACGTGGTAAGTTCTCCATGAACTTACCGAATGGCCTCGGGTTAGTAAAATCCCTTTCCCGGGAAAGCTCTGAGCCATCCCTGCGGGGTGACAGGGTGGAGGATGCGGGTGTGACAGGAGGGTGGGGGCCCTGGAGGACTCCAGGCTGAGGTTGCGCCCAAGCTTCTGCGTCCCACCTGGCCCGGGGCGGAGTCTCCTCCGGGTGGGGCGGGGGCTGTGCAGTCCCTGGAGGCACCGAGGGACCCGCCAGCCCAGCGGTGCGGCTGCCCCCGGGCGCTATGGCGAGCGCGGCCCGGGGGTCGGGGCTGCTGCTCCAGCTCGCGGCGCTGGTCCTGCTCGGGACACTCTGGCCACAGGTGAGAGCCGGGACGGGCGCCAAGTCTCCAAAGTCGCTACCCTGGGGCGCGATCCCAGCCGGGGCGCCGCGGGGCAGCGAGGTCACCTCTCCCTCCCTGGGACCGGGGGCACCCAAAGTCGCCCCTGATGAATGAAAACCACCTGAATTTGGGGAGTTGCCAGTTTCTCCTACAAACTCCTAGCTGGGGAGACCAGCCAGTGTAGAAAAGGCGCAGGCAGACTGAGCACCCCGCCTCTTCTGCAGGGAGGGGACAGTCTGGGAGAAGGGGCAGCCCGGCCTTTTAAAACTTCTGGGGATCGGGGCTTCCTTTGAAAATATCAACTTAAGGGTCCTCTGTCGAGAAATGCACCCAGTTTTACAATTTCAGATGCTTCATAACAGGACTGACTGCCTTACCCATGACTGAACCCCAGGTTCAGAACCTCCGGGATAAATGAGCCGGGTGTGGGGGGATCTGGTCCGACCCTGCTGGGAGCAGAAGGGACCAGTCTTCCAGAAATGTAGCTGAAGGATAAAAGTCGCCCAGCCTCGAATCCAATTGTCTCCCAGCCTAGAATCCAGCCTGGAGCCCATGGGGTGAAAGGGACTGGGTAGAGTCAGGCAAAACCTCCTCTCCCCCTGCCTGGCCCCCGGTCCACCTTCCCGCTCTGGGTCCATCCCATGGTTGCCAAGAAAGCGTATGAGCCCAGTGTGGCCAGATTGGGTGTCTCCAGAAAAATTAGAAATGAGAAAAAATTAGAAATCTGGATTTTTTTTTTT
>CM052448.1:13794485-13808275 GCA_028533085.1 Varecia variegata | reverse complement strand
TTTCTCCATGTCTCCTTCCTATTTCCTTTTTCCCAGCCTCCTCCAAATTCCTACCTCTTGTAGTGGTGTCAAGCACCCCTGCAGGCCCAGCACCTCACCTATTTTCACCTCCAGGTCCTCATTCAGGAAGAGGTTGCCCAGCTTGAGGTCCCGATGAATAACTCGGTTTCGGTGCAGGTACTGGCAGCCAAGCACGATTTGCCTCAGGTAGTATCGGGCCTCAGGCTCGGTCAGGGCTTTCCTCCTCTTGTGCAGCTCCAGGAGAGACTGGGGGGTGCAGAGGAGAGAGCATGACGAATGGGGAGGCAGTATTGAAGCCCAAGGGGGAAGAGTTGCTAGGTAAAGGCCGCCCAGGACTGGACCCTGGACCCCCAGGGGATGAAGACGAGGTTATGGCAGGTTTCTCAGAACTCCTTCCCCGTCCACCCCCCCTCACCCTTCATTTTCCAGGACAGCTGGGATCTAGATCCTGCCCTAACATTGGCCACAGCCATTCACAGTACTCCCTTCTCCTACTTGTCTCTCCCTTACCTGGGATCCCTCTCCTGGCTCCACTCGGGAAGCTCGGAGTCCCCAGTATCCCCTCCCAGGGCCTCCTCCCAGCTGCAGATTCTTTTCCAGACTCCTCTTTCCCCCGGAAGCTCTGAAGTCTGGCTCCAACCACCCCCTGCCTGACTCAGCCCCACTCCAGAAGCTCGGGGTCCACCTCTATCCTGGGACTTCTCTCTCCTGGCACTCTGGGGCTCTAGCCTCCATTGCCAGCACCCCGGACCAACACCTCGCGTCTGGGAGCCAACTTCCCTAAGCAGCAACGTGACTCAGACTCCACTTAACTGGAACCCCTTCCCCTAGCAGCTCCAAGTGCCAAGCAACCCTTACTAGAGAGCTTTTCCATACCTAGCTGGAGGTTCCCAGCACCCTCCTCTAGCAGCTCAAATTCCCGGGCCCTCCTTTGCCACGCAGTCCTTCCCAGCAGCTCTGGCCCTAACCCCGGCCCCCAGACAGCTCCAGTCCTCCAGGAGCGACACTCACCCGCCGGCGACAGAGCTCCAACACCACAAACACAAAGTCGTTGTCCTCAAAAAAGCCATGGAAGCCTACGACGTGCTGGTGGGCAAGGCTGCGGTGAATGGAAATCTCCATGGACATCTTTTCCTTCTGGTGAGGCTTGAGCAGCAGAGACTTAGGGACGATCTTGCCTGCGAACACCTCCTTGGTGTCAGCGTCCGAGATCTCGAAGCACTTGGCGAAGCCGCCCTTGCCCAAAAAGCGCCCCCGCACATAGCGCCGCCGGCTGCGTGGGTCCACTAGGACCTCGGGGATCTCTTTCGCCGGCGGAGCGGCCGCCGGAGCTCCAGGAGCCGCAGCTCCGGGGACCCCAGCTTTGCCCGGGTCGGTCTGTGCCCGTGCCAGCTTCCCTGCAGTTGCCGCTGCACTCATGCTCGTGGAGTTGCTCAGCTGCCTTTGCAAAGTAGGGGCAGAGGCGCCGCACAGCTCCTCTCCTCCCCGAATTCAAACGCGGCTCTGGGAACGTTACAAAAGCCTGCGCGCCACTGATTGGCCGCGGGGATTTAAAATCCAAACCCGCCCGCCGCGCGGCACCATGGGAGCGCTCTACACTGCAGCCGCCTTTAAACCCGGACCCAGCCGGGGGAAAAAACTTGATTGACAGGGGCGTGCAGATAGCAGGCACGTGGGATATCCTGGGGAAACCACATGGCCACACCCAGCCCCAGGAGAGGGGGAATTTGTTCAGGGCTTTTCCCTTTCTCGGCCAGCCGGGAAGCTCCTGCAGTTCACATGCACCTCCTCCAGGAAGCTTTCCCTAACACCTTCCTCTACCCTCACCCCACCTTCTAGAATATAAACTCTAAGAGCAGAGACCTGGCAGCGCCAAGAGGCAGTTTAGGATAACCTTAGCACTTGCCTCCGATGCCATCAGCTCTCTGCCAAGCCACCCCAAATAAACTAAAATCTAAGTAAAAACAGGATGCTTGCCAGACAAAATGCTCTCGAGCCCCTCTGTATTATAGGGCAAAGCTGCTTCAAGTATAGTCCAAGGACCCACAGTATCACCATCACCTGGGAGGTTGTTAGAAAGGCAAAGGCAAATGTTCAGGCCCTACCCCAGAACTCCATCAGAATCTGCCTTTCAACAAGCCTACTCAGGTGATTCCCCCACACACTGAAGCTTGAGAAACGGTGTACCAGAGTCCCCAACGATGCAACAAAGCTGCCCGGCCTGCTGCTGTATTGTATTTCCCAGTGCCTAAAATAGTGGACACTCAAGTTTTTAGTCAGTGGGAGAGACAGTTGGAAGAATGCCTCACAAACTGGCAGGTCATGGCCAAATGTGTCCTGCAGGGGTGTTTTGTTTGGCCTCCTACTTTTTAAAATTGGAACTCATTTATAGGATTTAAAGAGAGCTCACATAAAAATTCAGGTCTGTGGCTTGTCCTGAAAAAAATTAGAAGCTCTAGCAACTCTCTGTTTGCCACAGTTCTTAGCTACCCTTCCTTGTCGTTTGCCTGTCTGTCTTCTGTAAGTATTTGAGTGGCAACCTTGGAATGGCAAAATATCTAAGTTAGAAGCTTTTTCGCTGTCTCCCCTTTGCACCCTGTGAGGCCGGTGATGGAGCCCAGCAAAAATCAGCTATATTGTAAGCATCCTTTATCTGCCTCCCAATTAACCGGGATGACAATGATGTCAGTGATGCTGTCTTTTCCACCTATGTCCCAAGCTCCCAGCGCAATGCTTGGTAAAAAGGGGAAGTACTAAAATGTTTGCTGAGTGAAAGGAAGATTTTTAAAAATTAAGTTATTACTTTGTATCCTTATGGTGTAAATTCTTCTATTTTAACTTTTTGTTGAAATTTAATATATTTACAGAGAAATGTACATATAATTGTACAACTCAGTGAATTTTCACAAATGGACACACCCATTATAAAAACTGCACCCAGACTGAGAAAGAGAACACTACCAACACCCCACAAGTCTCCCTTGTGCCGTGCTGGGGGTACCCAACACCACCTCCCAGCCTGAAGATTCAGTGGGAGATTCACAGACTTGGCACAGTCACACGAATGGCTATGCGTTATTACAGTGCAAGGCTACGCAGCAAAATCAGCAAAGGAAACAGGCACATGGGCCAAACCAGAGAAAACCAGGTGCAAGCCTCCCAGAGTCCTCTCCCAGTGGAGTCACACAGGGCACACTTAATTCCTCCAGCAATGAGTTGTGATAGCCCGTGTGAAATGTTGTGTACCAGGGAAGCTCACTGGAGACTGAGTGTCCAAGGTTTTTATTGGCACTGATCATATCATCATCCTCTAACACGTAACAAAAAAATCCCAGACGGAAAGCAGGTGTTCAGCATAAACCACTGTTTGCACAAACAGTTTAGGCCTAAGTGAGCCACCATTATCGTTTAGCAAATGGTGAGAACCCTCCTGAAATCCAAGCTCCTAGATGCCAGCCAAGGGCCGATCTTGCAAACAGTCCTTTCTAAGGAGAGCAGTCGCAGGCCTGCTTTATTATCTCTTCTGTACAGTCCACCTCCTTGCTGAGCTTTCTTTACAGCAAAATTATCTTCAGTAGGACCCCATGCAAAACGGTGAGACAAACTTGCAGTATGGACCTCAGTTCTGCCTGTTAGGGGTCTTGGATTAAGCCGGTTAAAATAAATCCCATTAACCATGAAAGTCTATCTTAGAAAACCAGGTGGCTTTCTCCTTAAGTTCCTGTATGGACCTTTTTTATCTGACCCTATGGTATCAATTCAGGGACAGCACAACTCTGGCTAATACGCTCAATGCTTTCCAGGGCTGAGGCAGTGTCATGATAGTTAAGGTCACGTGCAAAAGTATAGTCCCGGGGCACAGGTGGTACCCCTGCAAAAAGAATTTGCAATGTTAGGGCACGCCCAGCAGGACATACATTAGTCAGGGAGTATAGGGTTCCCAATGTGGCCTTCAACCTTGAGGCCTCGTGCTCTGGTGTTTCAGTCCCATCTGAAAACTCCCTGGAGCCCTTGGCTTCTGAGGGACTGCCTGAAGGCAGTGAGTTCCTAACAGTTTTGCTTGTTCATGATACAAATTTATCCATCTTACAAGTGTGGATGACATTTGAAGGTGTTCTTCCTGAAAAGTGCTGGAGCTGGAGCCCCCCTCTGTTGTCTGTCTGAACTCAAAGAACTCACAGCATGTGGAGAGGCAGCACTGAGAATTCTCCTTCAGGAAGAGGAAGCTTCCAGGAATGTTGTGAAGAACAAAGATCAAGCCTCCCGAGATGCCAGGTTTTAATTTTTTCTCCAATGTTACAAAATCAGTGTGCCCTGTTCTGCAATCCTAACTTTATATTTTTTCAATTATCTCTTACTCTTAGCCAGGCCTTTCATCTGGGAGAGTTGTGTGCAAGAGGCACAAAAGCATGTTTACAGATAAACATTTTCATACAACTGTAAGCAGAAAGATACATTCAGGAATTGGTAACTATGTGTTGTGGGCTGAATTGTGAATCCTCCAAATTCATATGTTGAAGCCCACACCAACAGTACCTCAGAATGTGACTGTATTTGGAGATAGGCCTTTTTACAGAGGTGATTAAGTTAAAATGAGATTTTTTTTTTTTTTGGGGGGGTGGCTAATCCAGTATGACTGGTGTCCTTATAAAAAGAAGAGATTAGGACACAGACACACAGACAGAGGGACCATGCAAAGACACAGCCAGAAGGCAGCCATCTACAAGCCAAGGAGAGAGGCCTCAGGAGAAACTAAACCTACCAACACCTTGCTTTTGAGCTTCTAACCTCCAGAACTGTAAGAAAATAAATGTCTATTATTGTTTAAGCCACCCAATTTGTGGTATTTTGTTCCAGGAGCCTTAACAAACTAATAAAGGCTGAAATCCTGAATTTTCAAAAATTTCAAAATGGGTTTATATAACTTTCTACCCCTTTTGTCCTCAGTGAACAGCCTAGAAAAATCCCTTTTTGGGGACAGCTACATTTTAATCATCAACCTACCTTATTAAGGTGTGTATACGGGGGGAAAAGTGAAGGAAGTAGAGTCAGGCTATCAGTTCACTGTTGCAAGCTGCAACTAATGCAGAATGCTGAATGCAGAGTCAACAGCAGTGAGGCAAGCCCCAGAGAAGGTCCAGAGTCAGCTCTGTTAAAAACAGGAGGAGGGGGGCCGGGCACAGTGGCTCACGTCTGTAATCCTAGCACTCTGGGAGGCCAAGGCGGAAGGATTGCTTGAGCTCAGAAGTTCCAGACCAGCCTGAGCAACAGTGAGACCCCACCTCTGCTAAAAATAGAAAAATTAGCCAGGTGGTGTGGTATGCACCTGTAATCCCAGCTACTCAGGAGGCTGAGGCCGGAGGATCGCTTCAGCCCAGGAGTTTAAAGTTGCAGTGAGCTATGATGATGCCACTGCACTCTACCCAAAAAAAAAAAAAAATAGGAGGAGAGGTCACATTCCCTGTGATGTGTCCTTCTTCAACTTGTAGCTTTTGGCAAGGATCACAAGGCAATTAGCCTCAGCATTAGAGCAAAGATCTATCAGCAGCTTGATTTTAGATGGTCCCATTAGAGAACAAACCCTTTCCTGTGGGCATTTGTATGTGACTCAGATGGTCCAGCCAGGTTCCAGGATGTTTTCATAGTTTAGAGCTCCACAGAGGGAGTCCTAAATCTCCAACAGCCCAAGAGTCTGAGTCCTGTTCATTGAGCCTGTGTCTGCTTTCGGTGTAGCATAGTTCACGCTGAGGCTGAAATAGGCAGACAGTAGCAGGTTTCAGCTTAGAGTCAGGTTCAGGTAATCTGGATCTGAGAATTCAGGATTCCAAGCAAGCCAGTTGCTTTTCTTTAGTGACAGTAAAAGCACACTGCAGTGCTAGACAGCTGTGGTCCAAGTTCAAGTGACATACAAGGCTTCCTTTTTATCGTGTCAGTCTTAGAGTACAAACTGACCCACTCAAAAATATGCACATCAGACTAGAAAATCATCAGCTTCTAAGGGTCAGATATTTGATTGCAACAAGGACTCATTAGCAACTTAACTGCATTTTCAAATTCCAAATGTGTAGTTTTATCTAGAGAGTTCCTCTCTTTTCATGTTGTCTCTCTCTTTCCAGAGGCTCCAGTAGGCACAAATCATAGCAAAACCATCAGTTACAGAGACTCGTTCCGGTTGCAATACCCAAAGAATTTAAATTCCAACCCACCCGCTGGTGGCAAAAAGCAAGCAAGTTGTATCCCACTAACACCTTTCTTATTTTATTTTTGTGTAGCTTTCTTTGATTGGGATAATCCCTCTAGCATTTATGAAATCACAAACATAACATTTTAAATCAATTTTATCATATATCAAGATGTAATAGACAAAAAATGCAAAGCCATTTCAAAAAAGATTTCCCTTTTCCCCCCACAAACTTACTCAAACCTCTAGCAGTAAATTCAGCATTTATAGGGTTACCATTACAAGCCTACAATGTTTCTTCTGCATAGGTCGCCTTCCAGGAACAACCCACCTAAGGATATCCATATCATCAGGTATGGTTTTTAAGCAATGGAATCAACCAATAAAAACAAGTTAGAATAGGACGAGGGCCCTACCTTCCTGCTCCTAAAGGGCAGCAAGCACATGTTCCACGAAGAGTACAACCCCATTGCTAGGGGGCTTCAGAAGTGTTTCACTGATCATGGACTTACGGGAACTGGGCCAAGCCAGTAACACATTTTGCTGATACCTGGTTCTTTCAGAAGCAGGCTTTTGGACACATTGTCTCAACACCGCCAGTACCATTTCAGGGGCCTTGCAGCTCCATAGAAGCTACCCCCAGGAGATCAGCCAGCTGGATCTGACTACCCATAGCGACCATCTTTGTTTGTTAAATGCCAGTTTGTACTGAAGAATAGCTGAGGCCAGCCAGAACATGGCTGGGGAACACCCTGTGGGCTCTCACTGGCCAGAACAGGATACCGAGAAAGGCCTCCCTAGCCACCAAGACCCCTTCTGTATAGCTGAGAAACTTCCAAGGATGTGTTAAATAGGAGCAATGTTTATCTGATTAATTTCAAGTCTGCCATCACCCAGATGGGTCAGTGACTAAGAGAAGAATTGTGGCCTCAAGTCCTGAGTGAATTTGTTCATACAGAAGTGACTAATTCAGAGGCTACCACCAACCCCAACCAACCATAAGGGCTCTGTGCAGCCATGCAAAATAGAATCAGTCACTAGGAGGCTCACAAATCAATCACTCAACCTGTTTCCTGAACCAGGGATCCTGCAACATGAGGCTTATCTAAAGCTGGAGTGGGGTCTGGGGTCTGGGGGGTTGCGGGGAGAGAGCTCACATCCAGGCAACTGCTCCATTAAGTATGTGCTGAATAACCCACATGCATATGCCTGACTCCTCAGGAGCTCACAACTAGTGGGAGCTCGGACAAGAAGACAGATACATAAGTAGAACTCTACCTAGGGCCCCTCCCATAAGGTGATTTGGGGACCATTGGGAAGCAATTCCAGACAGAAGACTATCCTCCAAATGGCTCTTCATTAAACACCTCCCTATGGCTAAGCAACATCCTCCCTCTGCTCCCTAACCCAGGCCCAGGTTCCCCTTCAGGAATACCCTCAGAAGATACCTCCCAAGACCAAGAGTACTGAGAGACTGAGGGTTGGCAGGGAGAGGGAGGAAAGTTAAGACCCTGGGGAAAGGGAAAAGGCCTAAACTGGACACCTAATGATTTTTCCCACCCAGTACTCATTCTTCCCCTCTTCTGGAAATATCACCCCCACCACAACCACTAGGTACCAGTCCAGGAAGGTACGTGCCAGGCCTAGCCGCTCAGTGTAGTCCACCTTCTTGGCCACACTGATGACTTGAGGCTAGATATCTTCCTGGTCTAGACCAAAGAGAACCAAATCCAGGGGTTTTGTCAGCAAAGTTGGGAGCTCTTTCCACCAATAACTGAAGGTGTGGGGTCACTCTGCGAAGCCTGAGAATAAAGCCAACTCAAAGGAAAGCAGAACTGAGTGCCACAGAGAGACAGGTCTCTGATAACACTGTTTTGAGTCCTGGTAAATCCCATTGAGCCCTGGCCTTTTCAGCTACGTGAGCCAGTAAATTCCCTCTCTGCCCTAAGCTAACTGGAGAAAGTCTCAGCCAGAGTCTTTCCCTCTGCCCACTCTTCTGGGAGTATTCCGGGGGCAAACAGACTTTTTTCTCTAGGGTTAAAAAAGTAATTGGTGACAGACTGTCCCTGGGGTGAGGGCCACCATGGAGACAGAGTCCAGCTGGCCTTTCCTAGGATACACACTCCCGACTGTCAACACACTTTCAAACGATATCAGCACGTAATTATAGACTCGTTCACTGTTTGTAGTAGCTATTGTTTTTGTCTTCCCAGCACCTTGTTTTGGTAATGGGCTCTGCTGTTCCCTGCCATGGGGGGATACAGGAAAGGCCATGATGCAGCCTGGGTTAATCATATGGCTGAACACCCTTGGCCACAGTGACTGATCCAAGAAGGCGTGGAAAGTTCACGACACTGAGAACCTTCTCTGGGGTTTTCCAAATTAGAACTGGAAGGGAAAAAAACCTTTCACTCAGGGTCACCAAGCGGGGAGACTACAAGTCTGGAGCTGTGCGCTATCATGTCCCCAGATGCATGGAGAAGGCCCACTTGCAGCAGGAGGAAGGGAAGCCAACACAGAGGCCTGATCAGGTCTGCTTGCTTCTCCCAAAGTCCATTCTCTCCCTCTCCTTTTTACTACTGTACCCTTCTTCCACAGAGACTTGGCTGCCCAAATAGAGACTAAATTTACAGCCTCCGTTGTCACTAAATGTGGCCACATAACAAGACAGTAGGCACCTGGATGCCTGATGACATCATGGAGCCCAGCCACCTGACTTACCTGCCCTGGACCACCTACCTACCTCTGTGCTATTAGGGGCGAGAGAAATAAATGTCTGTCTTGTCTGAGCCATTGTTGGTGGTCTCTCTGCTACAGAAGCCCAGTCTTTACTACCGGGAAATAAATGTCTGTCTTGTCTGAGCCATTGTTGGTGGTCTCTCTGCTACAGAAGCCCAGTCTTTACTACCGGGAAGGTAAAAAATATATAAAAGACAAAAAGTTCTGATGGGGTTTCAATCTTAGGACATAGTTCCTGCAATGACAGTAAGTTGTTACTTACAGAGTACTAAGTGCCGAGAACTGTCACTGTTTACATAGTATCTCATTTAATCCACACCAACTCTCTGAGGTTATTCCCATTGTACAGTTTAGGATACCAGGGCACAGAGAGATTAAGTAACTTATCCAAGGTTCAATTCTATTGCTGTTCAAGATAGTCTTTTCCATCATGTGTTGTATAAGCCAATAAAACCCCGTTTTTGCCCAGACTGGTTCAAACTGGATTTCTGTCACTTGCAACAAAGAGTTCTAAACTAGATGCTTGTCTCATCTAGAAACCTGTTCCCAAAATAAAAAAAAAAAAAATAGAATAAAAAAATTACATGGGTCTGGGAACCAAAAAGAGAAGAAAAAAAAGAAAAAGAAAAAAAAAATAGAAACCTGTTCCCACTTAACTGGTCAGACCACAACTGTAGCTGCAAGACAATACGGCACATTGGGAGGAGACATCCTCTCAGAGGGGACACTAGGCTTCCTGCCTATGGCAGACATTGTTGGATGGTTCACCCAATACCCACTCCCAACCCCCTTTATCTTTGCCTGGCCGAGAAAGCAAAATACTCACTTTCTTAGCTTCCTTTTCAGCAAGGGCTGGACAGATGACACAATTTTGGGCAATAAAAGGTATCATAACATGGAAAAATTCCAGCTTAGTGGTTAAAAGTATGGGCTCTAGAGCCATAATGCCTGGATTCACTGTCACTTTAAGCTGTATAAATTTGGCAACTTACTTAATCACTGTTCCTTGGGGATAATAACTATATCTACTTCATAGTTAATGATAAGAATTAAAGGAATTAATAAATATATACAACTCAGAAGAGTACCTGGTGCAGGGTAAACACTCTATAAGTATTTGCAATTGCTATTTTTTATCACCCATAAGTGCCAATATGGAACAATCTTTAAGATATATTAAGGAAAAGAAACACTGCATAGAAGGGCACATAGAGTGCTCCCATTGTATGAATAAGAAGAAGCTGGAGTACACATCTATATCTGCTTGTGCATGCACAGACTATTTCCTAGAGGATACAGCAAAAACTGTTCAGAGAGGTAGGCTCTGGGAAGTAGAACGTGGGACTGGGATTCTGGATTGGGAAGATCAAACTTCATTTTATCTCCCTCTTTTACTAACTGCATTGGCTTTTTGCAATCATATGCTTGAATTACTTAAAGATTTTTAAATTATGTTTGTTTTAAAAGGCTCAAAAAAATAAACCCACTTTCTCTTCACTTCAATTGTTCATCAGCAAAATGGAGAGTCAGTTGCATAAAGTGACAAGCTAACACAGGCTGGATGGTAACGTTAGATATGCTCTGGAAGGTTTCCAAGAGGTTAGCCTAGAGAGTATCTAAACTCTGCCAATTCCAAGATTCACCTTTTTGGTGGCACCAAAGAGGAAAGGACATGGGGGAGATGCCAGGATATGACCAAAAAAAAAACCAAAAATTACAGCCATTATAGACTGCTGGTATGAGACAGAACACCAAGCACATGTGCTCCAAGGGCAAGCTTGTCTCATCTTTTCAGGGCAGAGCTGAAGAGCAAAGGCTGCGGGTCCAGATAGGCATGGCGTGACTCCTGGGTCAGTCACTTCTTCACTCTATAGGTTGGACCAAGTTATCTAATGTCTTAAGAGTTTTTTTCTCATCTGTGAAGTGGAAATAACACCACCTGACTGAGTTGGTATAGGAAGTAAGCAGGCTAGTGAAGGTAAAGCCCATGGCACTGCACTAGGCATGTAACAAAGTGCCTGAGGAATGGCAGCAGTTGTCACTGGAAGTGGAGAGTGAAGACCTTCAAATGACTTGTTCCATGTGTCAATCTTTTAATGTACAAACATAAAAAAGTGACAAACCAGAAATGAATTTTAAATTGAACTGGTGGAAATGATTACATATAGCTGTTTTTGCAAATTCCACAACTGGATATTAAGTCAAGATAGCTCCCGCTAGACTCTAGCCTTCAAAGCTGAACTGTTCTGCCCTATTCACTTACAGCAGATCAGATCATTAAGCAAGGCCAACCTTCCCAGCCCCTCACTTCTTAATCTTCCTTTGAAACCATAGGTCAGAGCAGAACCAGGAAGGGTTATGCTATCAGCCAGAGGAGATGGTAAGAATGGCTTTGGCAATGTCATTTACTCCTTGGGGGTCTGTGCCCACAAGATGATTTTAAAAGCTCTTCATGAATATATGTGATTGGGCTCAAAGTACAGACATTTTGGTCTAAACTGTGGGGTTTATGGCAAATACAGGATGGGTTGAATGGTTCTAAGCCAGGGAGCAGGTGTTTACAAATGCTGTGTCTTCAATGAAATCCACAGGGGAGACTCAAATCTGGAACCTTGCAAAAGTAAAATCTGGGGTGTTGAGGTCCCCCTTTTTAGTGAAAGCCAAAGGCCTAGACCAGAATGCTAGAAAGTCTTTTATTAACCACCCTGGGATGGCTAAGGTCATTTTGGGAAGAAGAGAAACACTAACCACCTCTCTCTTCAATTTTGAATAGCCAATAGGAATCTGGGCTCTGAAAAGTCACAAGCACTTTTCCCCCCAGGATTATGAGCAATTGTAACAATTGGCCAAATGTGTTAGCAGCAGGAAAGCTGAGCATCGTGTGTGTGAATGGGGCTCAGTGTGGGTAGTGTATGGCCCCGAGCAGCATAGCAGCTACATGGCCTCCAGGCTGGGAGAGCACTACTGCTGCTCTGCAGGCCTGTTTCAGGCAGGATCCAGTCATCCACAGGACCAATGGTTGGAGTGTTGGGAACAGATGACTCTGTGTTCCACAGATAACAGTATGAAGTGACTGTTAATAGATAAGGTATAAGCACAGCAGTTGAAGACAACTCCTCCAGCTGTTCTGTTGGTAAATTCTTAAGAGCTTAGAGCCTTGAAGGATTGAGAAATTCTAAAGAATGTTTTTAAAAGAAGGAGGGTGGAAGGTGTCAAAGACACAAGAGTTCTTTGTAGATGCTGACTGGTTCACTTTGTCCCCAGGTTCATCTTAGAGCTCAAGCAAATCCAAGACATGAGACAGAGATACTAGACTTGTGTCAGGGGCAAAAACTTCTGGTAGTAGCTCTTGGTGACGTCAATCATCAGCTCCTGAGTACACTCCGGGAGCTCCCCTGAGAAGAGTCCTGGGAAAAGAAAGACCTGGTTCTAAAGAGCTTGAATAAGTTAAAAGAGATTAAGGTATTTCTCTGGCAATATCCATCCTTCTTATCTCAGATCAGATGCATGTCTGACAATCACTTAAAACAATTGCTGGAGCTGTTCTGGCCCAGCACTTGCTAATAACTGCTAAACATTCACAGTGGGAAATTACTCAAGAAAATTTCTTCCCCCTCCTCTACAAAAGCAGAAATGTGTGACACAGCAGAATGGCCAACTGCCTCCCCAAAGAATATGAGTGACGATTTTGTATACCTTTGAAACTCATGTTCAATGATCTGAGTGATGAGAAATGGTAGAAAAACAATTAAACCACCAGTAGAAGGTATCATATACTGTCAAATCTCTCCTTTTGTATCATCTTCCATCTGTGAATTTGTGATGTACCCTGTACATGCTACATGATTTCAACCGTGTAAAACAACATGGAGAAGAAGATATTGTCTTGGGGTGGAGGTGAGGAAATGTGAAGTTTTCTTCTTCCTTCTGCTTGTCAGAGTTTTTTCCAAGTTTTCTGACATGAGCATGCATCATTTTTGTTTCCTCATATGTTTTGTAACTTGGAACTCTGCGCTTCTGAAGGGCTTTACCTGTGGGCATTCTATCAGCCAAGGTCAAGAGGTAATATATTCGCTCCTCTCAGGTGTCCCAGAGGTATCATTGGTCTTAGACCATGGTTTATGCCAACTTTTTAGTTTGGGGATTCCTGGGCCATGTAGGAAGTATAAATTAAACCCCTAAGCAACATGAGGGTAAGACTATAGTAAAAATTCTCAAGACAGACTTTTCCTTTTTCCACCCAGAGCCCAGGCCAAGAGAGAAATGCTTCTTTGTATTGTCCCTGTGCTGGTGGCAGATTTGTTCTACATCAACCTTTTCTTGAGAGAGAACTCTTCAAGAGTACCTGTGGATCTCTTTGCCATGTGTGGATCCAAGGCTTTGTTTCCCATGCCCACGTGAGTATCACACCCTAAACCGCTCTCTTATTAAGACAGCACTGACCCGTGCAATCTTACAGCTTGGGTTTAGTTTCCTCTTTGTGTTTTGACCCTTGATAATTTCCTTATTTTCTTGTGAACCCAACTATGCGTTTGAAACGATGCTCATTGTATTTTAGATAGTATTTCTAGGTACTTTGTAACAGACGAATTTTTAGGCTAGCTCTCTCAACATATTGTCAGAGACAGAAATTGCATGCATTACTTTTGCGATGGAAAATAATAATGAGTTTTAAGGAAGTTAAAATAAAAATAATCAAAATCCAATGTTACCTGGGCAGCCTGAGAAGACAGTGAATGGTGGGACCACAGTTTCTGGAGGTAATACTGTGTTGTCAAGAATTTTGCAGCAGTCTTTTAACACACACCGGCGCCCCTGAAATTAAAATGTTGTTAATAGGATATAGATC
>CM052448.1:13743446-13793985 GCA_028533085.1 Varecia variegata | reverse complement strand
CTACAGGCATGCGCCACCATGCCCGGCTAATTTTTTCTATATATATTTTAGTTGGCCAGATAATTTCTTTCTATTTTTTAGTAGAGACGGGGTCTCGCTCTTGCTCAGGCTGGTCTCGAACTCCTGAGCTCAAACAATCCGCCCGCCTCGGCCTCCCAAGTGCTAGGATTACAGGCGTGAGCCACCGCGCCCGGCCTTTGTTGTGTATTAATGTCTATTTTGTGGGGTTTTTTTTTTACTATTATTGTTGCTTATTTTTCTATTTCAGGGAAGGAAGGTCATCGTCAAAAAGAAGACTTCCTGTCTTCTAGTGATAATGCTTATTTAGCTTTGGATGATGATGCTTTTAGTGTTCCTTTTCATAAAAACAAAATGCTGAGTTTAAAGCAACTGTCATCTTTTCTCGATATCACAGACTTTCAGTTACCTGATGAAGACTTTGGGCCTCTTAAGCTTGAAAAACTGAAGTCCTGCTCAGAAAGACTGATGGAACCTTTTGAATCAAGTATTTCTGAAGAGAGGCATCTTATGGAGGAAAATTGTGTTACTGTTCCGGCGGAACTGATTCCTAAACAAATAGACACAGAAATAGAAGACTTGGTAGAAGAACTTACTGTTCTACCAGGAAAATCACATCCTAAAATGTCAGACCTAAAAAGCCAGCCTACAAATAAAGGCCTCTCTTCATCCATATTACTTTACACTCCCTTAAATACTGTGGCACCCGATGAAAGTGACAGACCTACTGCAGACATGTGTTCACCTGCTTTCCCCATCTTAGGTACTACTCCAGCTTTTGGCTCCCAAGCATGCTATGAGAAAGTGTCTACAGAGGGTGTTGGACAAACTTCCTCTACATCCCAACTTTCTCTGCTGAAAGACACAGTCAGTCTTGCTGGTGATAGTAAACAATTCGACAGTTCAACCAGCCCACCAAAACTGGATACCAGCCTGCATGTGTCAGGTAGGCAAAGACAACCTGCCTGTGACTGTGACTCTGGCCCCCAGACAACACCTCTACCTGTTGAGTCATTCACTTTCAAAGAAAATCAACTCTGTGGAAATACATGCCAGGAGTTATGTAAACATTCCATTGAACAGGTACAATCCGTTTCCTTTGTGAAATTTTCTCTGAAGGAATGAAATGTCTTAGTGAAAATGGACAACATGACTTCCTTATGTATTGGGCCCTTGGTGTTTAAGAATATTTTAACATGTTTCTTTGATATGACTTCCTTGTAAACATTAAACTCGATCTGGGCAAATTATGGGTAATTAAAATACATTTCTTTTAAATATTGGGGATTCTATTCTCTTTGTCTTCAATCAAACAGTTGTATTTGGAGCTTTGCTGCTATTACCAGAGGAAATAAAAACATATGAAGTAGACATTTGATGAGTGAGTGATGCAGGCAGACATCATACATAAAGTGTAGATTAATGGTGTGACTTTTGTTTCCGCAGACTGAAATAGCAGATCTTCCTGCTTGTGATAGCTTAAACCCAGGCAACCTACAATTGGTTTCAAAGTTAAAGGTCAGAATATTCCCATATAGTGTGTCTTGTGTGTTACATGTGAAAAATTTAATGAATTGATAAGAAAATTGAAAAGCATTCAATCATATGGCTTCTTATTCTTTATTTAATACTATTAAATAAATTGGTAAACAGATTCAGAAAAACAGATTTGAATTCTTTGTTTTTCACAATATTTACCTCTATATTTTGAGCTCTTCTGAAGTTTATTTATATGTCAAGCTACTGCCAAGAACAACTTAGGCTAAATAACTCAACTTCTCGTCTGAATTTAAGTCAGGCATTTTGACAGAAACAGTGAAACCCCAGTCATTCATGTTTTTTCTACCTAAAGGGTGTAATGTTTCTAGAAGAATCAATTATGGTGATTTCACTTTCACTTTATAAGAAAATAAGTAGCAAGTTTAGATTTTGATACAGTGAATGGTAATCTTTTTTATGCTGTGTGATAACTTAAAATGTCTCAAGACATTATGAAATGTCCTGGGGGTGGGAGTGAGAATAGGGGTGCAGAAGCTCTTCCTCTTGAAAAGTACTGGTGTGGAGGAAGGATCTTCAAATCCATCTAAAATGTTTCTGCCAATTACTTACTGACTGTGTCACCTGGGACAAATTATGTAACCTCTGAGCCCCAGATTCCTTTTCTATAAAAGATACGTAGTAATATACCTATGCTCTGTTTCAAAACTATTCTTGAGTCAATTTTAATAACTTAGTTTCGTAAGGAATCAACTATTTCATTAATATTATTATAGATTTTTTAATCTGTGTATATGCAATTAACCCTCTCTTCCCCATTTCCACATCTCTAAAGTTTTTTTTCCTATATCAGACTTAAGAGATTTGTCCATTCTGTTGGTCTGCCAAAAAAAACCAAAAACCAGTTTTTGGTTTTATTGATTATTAATTGCATTTTTTTAAATTTCCTAGCTCATTTATTTCTGTATTTATAATAATTATAATTACTAATCCCTGTTTTTCATTGTTCTTATTTTGTTCTTTTACTTACTTCCTAAGCTGTATGCTTACTTTATTTTAATCTTTCTTTGTTTTCTGATAAATGCCTTTGTGATTATGATTTTTCTTGGAAATACCACTTTGGCCATGCTCTGTGGGTTTGGATACACAGTGCTCTCCTTGTCATAATTGGAGATTAAGTATAATGTATGTTGTTTCAATGTTTTTTCCTCCTCAATCCATGAGTGGTTCACCAGGGTGCTTAATTTTCAAATGGATAAGTTCTTATGAGCTATCTTTTTGTGATTAAATCAGAATTTATTCCATTGTGGAGCTATACATTTTTTTCTTTTTTCTTTTTTTTTTTCTTTTTTTTTTTTTTTTAATTTTATCTTACCCATTTGGTACAATACATTTTTTAATATTTCATGATGTAAGTATGTATAGGCAATTTTTTTAGTTTCATAAGAACCACAAAGCTCTTTCTTTTGGGCCAGGCACAGGAGCTCAGGCCTGTAATCCTAGCACTTTGGGAAGCTGAGGTGGGAGGATCCCTTGAGCCCAGGAGTTTAAGGTTGCAGTAAGCTATTATGATGCCACTGCACTCTAGCCTGGGCAACAGAGTGAGACCCTGTCTCAAAAAAAAAAAAAACAAAACTCTCTCTTTTGACCTGCATAAAACTTCAATTTTACTTACCTATCTCATCACCAGGAAACAGAGCCGGGGAGTGTGGGGGGAGAATTAAATAGAAAATGTGAAATATAAAAAAAAAGAAAAATATTTCACTTACCTAGTATTTCATCTCATTCTTTTTTGTTGTTGCCATTTTGTGTCAGAATCCCTCAGGTTCATGTTCTGTGGATGTGAGTGCCATGTGGTGGGAAAGAGCTGGTCTTAAAGAGCCATGTATTATAACTGCTTGTGAATATGTAGTTTCTCTTTGGAAACCTCTGGACGCTTGGCAGTGGAAAAACATTTATACCTGGCACTTCACCGAGGTAAGTGGGAATCTTAGAGCTGAAAGAGATCTTTGCAGTCATTTGCATGATAATGTAGAAGGGCAGCTCACCACAGTGGGGCTCCATTACCATGCAAGGCAGAACAGAGATGAGGTTCCCCCCCAACGACATTTTATTTTGAAAATTTTCAAACATACAGAAAAAGCTGTGCAGGGAGCCTCCATTGTATCCACCATCTAGACTGTGTCATTAACATTGTGCTTTATTTGCTTTATCACAGTTTTATCTAGAAATGGTTTTACACCAGACCTGTTGGAGAAGCTTGGAATTTTTTCTCTTCTGACTTCCAGACTTGCTCATATCTGTATTCTTTGCCCTTCACCAAAACTTTATTTCTGCTGCTTTTCTATATGTATTTCCTTCTAGTATTTGTCAGTCTTCATGAATATCTTACATGGTTGCAATCCTAATAAGCTTAATAGCTTTAGATCTGTCTTTTCTCACTTACCATATAAACATTTTTTCTTGTTTCTACATAGTCTTCATACTTATTTATGCTTCATTCTCATTCTCCATTACCTCCACAAGTTCTAGCTCTGTGCTTTGCTAGCTTAGTGAACAAACATAATTTTAAATGGCTGCATAATATTTTCTTCATTCACATGCCAGAATTTACTTAATTATTCCTCTATTGTTAGTATAGTATGTTAAATAAATGCTAAGTAAACACTATTATGCATATAGCTTATTTGGATTTACAGCTTATAAAAAGAAGGTGTTTTCTGAGCCTTCTCACATTTGTTCAAATGTTGGAAACTATGCTGGTACAGTGAAAATACAAAAGAATGTGATAAATTTTAAAAAATTTAAAATTAAAATTTAATTTAAAATTTTAAATTAATTAAAAATGAAACAACCAAATATAATTTGGGGCTGCTTTGTTTTATTTAGGTTCCAATATTACAAATAGTTCCAGTGCCTGATGTTTGTAATCTTGTCTGTGTAGCTTTGGGAAATTTGGAAATCAGAGAAATCAGGTACGTACTTCCCAAGGAGGGATTTTTTCCCCCCTTTATCTTTGTCTCCATCAGCTTGTTTTGAGTATAGATTATAACCTAACCTTGAGAGTTGGAAGAATGTGAATTTAGGTCTAAAGAGAGATTTTTTAAAAAAATCATTTACATTTAAAAATCTAACCTGGTCCTTTAATATTAAAGGCTTATTCCTAACTTCTCCTCATTTTTCCTTATATTTGATTTAGGGCATTATTTTGTTCCCCTGATGATGGAAGTGAAAAGCAAATACTACTGAAATCTGGAAATATAAAAGCTGTGCTTGGCCTAACAAAGAGGAGGCTAGTTAACAGCAGTGGGACCCTTTGTGATCAACAAGTGGAAATCATGACATTTGCAGAAGATGGAGGGTAAGAAAAGCATTGGTTGATTTTAACTGTTGGATAAAGAATGATTTTATCACAGGTTTCAGAGAAAGTTGGATTATTAGGATATTGTTTTTCTGTGCTATAGGTGTAATACAGCAGGCATGGCTTCAACCCAAGGTTGTCACGTAGATGCTGGTTAGGTGGAAGCCAGACATGGCAGGGAAGAAGTTAATGGAGTGGAGAAGCTCAGCAAATGTAGTTTGTTCTTTCTGTAGACTTCTTTGAAATCTCTGCATGTTTCTTAAATATTAGAAGTACCTCAAGTTCATAGATCCTTTCCTCATTCCACACACTTGGTGTCCATGGCTTCAGTGACCATCTAGATGCTAACTACTTGCAAACATGCATTTCTAGCTGTGAGCTCTTCTTGAGCTCTAGACCAGAATGTGTATTTATTAGACATCTTGCAGACACCTCAAATTCAACCTGTTGAAAACTGAACTGATAGCATCCTGTCATATACTTGTTACACTTCATTATTATTTATCTGTCTTTCCTAATGACAGAGGGCAGGGACATTGTGTGTCTTATTTAGTCATGACCTATTGTGGTAATCTAGGCAAGAGACAGATAATTGTTTAAATTAGAAAAATGTTAGTGGAAATGACAAGAAGCAGACAGATCTGTGAGAGATGAGATGATAAAATCACTAGGACTTGGTTGAGAAAATCAAGAGGAAGGAAACAAGGATAATGCCATATCCAAGTAGATAATAGAAAAGTTAACACATGTTCATTGTAGAAAGTTTAGAATACACGTCTTCTGGTTTAAATTTTTTCCTGGTGTTAGGTTAGTTTTTGTTATGCATAGTTCATTAATGTGTAGAAGGGCTGCTTAGAAACTGCTTTGGTGCAAAGTACTGATTTTAAATACTGTTTTAAATGCAGAAACAAAGAAAAACAGTTTTTGATGCCCCCTGAGGAAACTATATTAACTTTTGCTGAGGTCCAAGGGATGCAGGAAGCTCTGCTTGGTACTACTGTCATGAACAACATTGTTATTTGGTAAGCTTTCCCTGTAGGTCCTTAGTTTCCTCCTCTGTAGTATGAGGATATACCTCTAATTTTACAGTGTTGTGAAGAGTAGATAAGAGAGTATATGTAAATATGTTTGTGTCTTGTTTTTTTACTGTCAGATGCTATATACTTGTCTTAGCAAGAACATCATATTAATTCAGGCATTGTGAAAAAGATCAGTCTGAATAGAGTATTTTAAAATAAATGAAATATTGTTGTCAACATGGTCCAGTTGTTTTTGCTTCTGGTTAGTGGCTGAGTAGCTTCTATCAGACCTACTCTCTTCCCTCAAATAACTATGAGCTCTGGACAAAATATGAAAAACAACTATCTGAAGGCACCAGAGAGCAAGAAAAAGAAGAAACATACTGGAGGGGTTTCTATAGTTAGAAGAAGGAAATGGCACTAGGCAAGTTTCCCATTCTTACAACTTTAAGCCAAAAGGCAGGCCCTGGTCTGCCCACTGGGTGACTAAAAGCCTAACAGAAGACCTTCTGTTCTACTGGCTTAGAGAACCAAAAGACAGAGTTCAGGGTAATGACGGCAACTAGAAAGTGAGGGAGAAAAGTCCCAAAAAGGAGAGAGCCAAAGAAGGAAACCTAAATTCTGGATTTAAGCTTTGTTTAAATATCTGGCTCACTGTTTAAGCTACATGTGCAAGGGCTGACTCCAAGCAGCCCAGGTAAGAGTGAAAAAACTAAACTGGGATTTCAGCATTTGGAGTTTGAGTTCAGCCAAGTTAACTGTTTACTAGAACAAACAAAATGAATATTCTTCAGAGGAACCTAACAGAATCCACAGTTTTTGCAACATATCACTGTATTTATAAAAAAAAAAGTATGATAATGGGAACCAAATTAACAAATTTGTGAGAGGGAAACCAAGTTGAGAAGTCCCCTGCCACCTCTTTTCTTTCTTTTTTTTTTATTTCAGCATATTAAGGGGGTACAAATGTTTAGGTTACATATATTGCCTTTGCCCCTCTCGAGTCAGAGCTTCAAGCATGTCCATTCCCCAGACGGTGGGCACAGGACCCATTAGGTGTCAATATACTTATCCCTTCCTCCCCCCTCCCACCTGCCTGATACCCGATGAATGTTACCACTATATGTGCACATAAGTGTTGATCAGTTAATACCCATTTGAGTACGTGAGGTGCTTATTTTTTCATTCTTGTGATACTTCACTTAGTAGAATGGGCTCCAGCTCTATCCAGGATAATACAAGAGGTGCTAGGTCACCATTGTTTTTTGTGGCTGAGTAGTACTCCATGGTATACATATACCACATTTTGTTAATCTACTCATATATTGATGGGCACTTGGGTTGTTTCCACATCTTTGCAATTGTGAATTGTGCTGCTATAAACATTCAAATGCAGATCTTCCTTTGGGTAGATGCCCAGTAATGGGATTGCTGGATCAAATGGTAGTTCTACTTTTAGCTCTTTGAGGTATCTGCATATTACTTTCCACAGAGGTTGTACTAGTTTAATGAGATAATGGAAAACTTTTCTCATGGAATTTGGAGAGACTTATCCCTAATGGCATAGCAGATTCAACCTAAGGCTAAACTATCAAATTAAACTATTGGCAAAGTTACCCTATAGAGCTACTTTTAGCTAAATCTGTGACTAAACAAAACTAAGGTAGTGTGTCCCTTAGTGTTCCCTTGGTCACCTCCTAAAAGATGCTGTGATAGATAAGAGAATATTATGTGAAAACCAGTTTGCTAGAAGAATGTGATTGGCTTATTTATTTTTGGTATCCAAGGAATTTAAAAACTGGTCAACTCCTGAAAAAGATGCACATTGATGATTCTTACCAAGCTTCAGTCTGTCACAAAGCCTATTCAGAAATGGTAAGTAACTATTGGCTGGGACCACGTTGTGTTTGTTTTCGGTGTTATTAATACTTTTGGTCTCACTAAGTAAGAGCACTAAGTTGTTAATAATAATTAACAGACCCTGTTGCCTGTTTTTTCAAAATTGGATAGCAGTGTTTGTTCTTTCTTGAAATTTATGGATGAAAATAAGTGATGGTACAATGTATTATAATTGCTTGGGAAATTTTCTGGTTGTTATGACTTGAAGGCAAGCATTTATTTCTAGCTGTGAATTTGCACTGAGAAATATGCCTATTATTATTATCAGACTTGATTCCCAGCCACATTGCCATAAATGATTTAGGATGTGTATGAGTAGCCCTAGAGAGGACTAAATGGTCCTAGACATGTTTTTTTCTTAAGCTTTAGTGTTTTCACAGAGAAACAAAACAGGTACTTAACCGTTGTGCTATAATAGTCTTGGCTTACAGTCTAGTTTTGACATCTGCACAGGTTGAAGGAAGTTGTCCAGGACTGAGAAATAACTACTTGAGTATCCACCATGGAAGCCACAAGCAGAGGCAGCAGCAGCAGGCTCAGCACTTGTACAGAGACTGACTTCCTTAGTATCAGTTATAACCTTGAGATCAGGCACCCAGAGGCTCTAAATGCAAAGAGTGCATCTTTCCCTAGCCCAGCAGGAACTGTGGAATTGGACTCAGAAGCTGTGTGATCTTAGATAATCTGTCATATAATCTTTTTTTTTTTTTTTTTTGAGACAGAGTCTCGCTTTGTTGCCTGGGCTAGAGTGAGTGCCGTGGCATCAGCCTAGCTCACAGCAACCTCAAACTCCTGGGCTTAAGCGATCCTACTGCCTCAGCCTCCCGGGTAGCTGGGACTACAGGCATGCGCCACCATGCCCAGCTAATTTTTTCTATATATTTTTAGTTGGCCAGATCATTTCTTTCTATTTTTAGTAGAGACTGGGTCTCGCTCTTGCTCAGGCTGGTCTCGAATTCCTGAACTGAAACAATCCACCCACCTCTGCCTCCCAAGTGCTAGGATTACAGGTGTGAGCCACCGCGCCCGGCCTGTCATAAAATCTTGAGGCTAACTTTTTTCATCCTTTAAATAAGAGGGTTGAATTCGTCTCTAAAATTTATCTATTATCCATTTAAATAATTTCATATCTTTTACAAATACATACAACATTGATATGTATTTGATATTAAAACATTTAACACAGAAATGTGTAAGATAGTAAGTAAAAGTCCCCCATAAAGCCAACCTTCAGAAATAATAGTTTATTATTTATTGCACTATTGTTTAGTGCAGGGATCGGTTAACTTTTTCCATAAAGGACCAGACAGCAAATGTTTGTAGCTCTGCTGGCCATATGGTTTCTGTTGTAAACACTCTACTTTGCCGTTTTTGTGCAAAATCAGCCATAGACAATATGTAAACAATGCATGTGGCTGTGTTTCAATAAAACTTTATGGATACTGAAACTTGAATTTCATATAATTTTCACATGTTACAAAATGTTATTCTGATTTTTTTCCAACCATTTCAAAACGTGAAAAACATTCTCAGCTCATGGACCATACAGAAATAAGTATTGGGCTGGATTTGTCCTATGGGCTATAGTTTGTAACCCCTTGTTAAGTGTATAGCATTTAACTTTTTAAAATTGTTGTTCTCTCAGTTCTCTAAACACAAAAGTAATTCATTTTCAATGATAAATTCAATCATTTTAGATATGTATGAAGTAGAAAATGAATGCTACTAATCATAAAATGGCCATATAGTTTAATTTTCCCCATCTTACCTCCAAAGAGAAATACTCTCAATGTATAACATACATCTACATATGTATGCATGTATGCATACACACAAACACACACTAATATTATTATTAGAGCCTGTAATTTTAAAGCTGGGAGATATCTTTAACACATTTTCCCACAGAAACAATTACAGATATGGTACCTTTTTTCTTTCACCCTTACTCTTAGTGGAAAGTAGCAATGTCTGGGTTTTAGGTTATTGTAGCTAGCCTAAGAATCCAGGAACCACTTACAAGATTGTTTTTATGGGAAAATGTCTTCTGAATTTTCCAAAACCGGCTTACAAATGAGTATTTCTAATTTGAAGACTGCCTGCATGTGTTTATATGTCCTCTTTTTCTATGCCAAATTTTCCCCAAATGAATGGCATGAAATGTAGTAGTATCTAAGGTGAAGGAAATTGATGAGTCAGCTAGATTCATGTCTGACAAGATTGGCTGAGAAAAACATTGGGAGCCTTGTGCTAGAGAAGCCAGAAGTCCAGCTGGTTAGAATTTCACCCTGCCTGAAAACAAAAACAAAAACAACAACAACAATGAAGCCAATGACTAAATCCTGGATGTTTAAGAGCCTATTGATCATGCCTGTGATTCTTTGGTTCTGTCTGCCAATCCTTTCTTTTTCCCAACATACTCTTGACTGTCTATTTGATTATTAATTTTTCTCCTAAATTAGGGGCTCCTATTTGTTGTTCTGAGTCATCCTTGTGCCAAAGAGAGTGAGTCATTGGGAAGTCCTGTGTTTCAGCTGATTGTGATTAACCCTAAGACGACCCTGAATGTGGGTGTGATGCTGTACCGTCTTCCTCAGGGGCAGGCTGGAAGGCAAGTGCGTGGGTGACTGCTATTCAGTGGGTGTGACATTTTGAAAGGCACTGTGCAAATACAAAAACTAGATATTTTTGTGTCACTTAGATGAATGGAAAACAGGAAACACTACAGAGCACAAAAAATGTTAAGAAGTAGAATGAAGTTCAGTGGATGTGACTCAAACCCCAGATTCCCTACATCCTGATGGAAATGGGAATAGATAGGTTTTTTTTGTGTATTCAAGCCCTGTATTTTCCCATTAGGAAAACATTTTAAATACAAACAGAGTAATGAATGTTCACCTCAAAAAACTTACAAGCTACGTTCTGTCTAAACTAAAACTCAAGAAGTTTTAAATGTACTTTAGGAGGACGTCTTCATTTTGAAATCTGACTGTGCCTCAATCATGCAGGCAGTTGATATGTATTTATTGATAAATATTTATTTATCTGTTGACTGATGCCACTTACACAGTTATTGGCATCCCAAGAGTTTTCTGAGCTGTGTAGAGTTTTGAAGTAGTGCTGATACTGTTAGGTCAACCAAGCAACCTCTGAACATGTAATTCGTAAAGACTGCCTTTTTTTTTTTTTTTTTTTTAATGAGACAGAGTCTCCATCTGTCACCCTGGTTAGAGTGCAGTGGCATCATCATAGCTAGCTGCAACCCCAAATGCCTGGGCTCAAACGATCCTCCTGCCTCAGCCTCCTGAATAGCTCGGACTACAGGCATGCACCACCATGATGTTTAAAATTAGAAGCAAAGATTGAAAATAGACTTAGAAGTCAAGATCACAAAGTCTGGCTTTAAAACCTCACAAGGATAAGGGACCTTGATAGTTACAGTACGTGTTTCTTTGGACCTTGTACAAAGCTTACTTGATTAATACACGTTCTAAAAGACATTCTCTATCCCTGTGCACTTAGCCAGCTGTGGCGCTTCTGCAGATGTTCTTAACAAGAACCTCAGAACTATTATCTCCAGTATGTACTTGCATATAGAACTTGCTTTCTTGGATGTGGAGAGAGAACTGTAGTCATTGACCTAGAAATTGAAGATAAAGATAACTGCTTGGTCAAGCATTTTCATTGTCGCTTTTCAAATGCATTTGTTCAGCAAACCTTGCAAGCCTGTTTGGTGCCATTCCTGTAGGAAGATATCTTAGTCCGTTCAGGCTGCTACGAAATACTGTAGACTGGATAGTTTATAAACAACCGAAGTTCACTTCTCACAGTTTTACAGGCTGGGAAGTCCAATATCAGGGCGCTGGCAGATTTGGTGTCTGGTGAGGACTCATTTCCTGGTTTATAGATGGAACTTCTAGCTGTGCCCTCACAGCATAGAAGGGGCAAGGCAGCTCTCTGGGGCCTGTTTTATAAGGGCACTAATCCCATTCACGGATTCAGCCCTCATGACCTAATCATCTCCCAAAGGCCCCACCTCCTAGTATCATCACGTTGGGGATAAAGTTTCAACAGATGAATTTTGGGGGGCACAAACATTTAGCACTACTATTTCTAATTTCATGGAAGTTAGGAGAGAAAACTAGTGACTAGTGGTCAGTGCACAAAGTGCCATGCATGAGGCTTACACTGTTGAGGAGCACAAGAGTGGAGGGGCACTTTAATTAACAGTGGAGGGTTGGAGGAGCTTCCAAAGATGAGTTAGGAGTTAGGTGCACAAAGTGGGGAGCCAGGGATAAAAATATTGTTCAGTTCATTCAACATTCTTTGAGAGCTCACCGTATACCAGGTACTCTGCAAAGTGCCAGTGATACAGCAGAGAGTAATATTAAATCAAAATAGTTAATTTCTATTGAGCACTTCCTGTGTGCCAGGTAGTACGCTAAACTTTTTTTGAATGAACTATTTCCTTCAGCCTCACAACAGTCCTGTGAAGTAGGTGCTGTCATCATCCTCCCTGTTTTACTGATGAAGTTAAATAACTTGCCCAGGGCTGCACAGCTCTTACATCGTAGAGTTAAAATGTAAACCCAGGTAGCTGACCGCAGAGCCCCTGTCTGAAGAAGACAACTAGGTTTCTGCTTCATCATGCTTACATTTTTAGGAGGGAGAGACCCAACAAATACAGAAATAGGATAATCTCACATAGTGAAGAGTGCTATGAAGATAAAAACAGATAATGTCATAGAGAAGGGAACAGAATACAGTATTCGTGTGCAGTGCTTCAGATAGTGGATTAGATGTGACCTTTCTGTGAAGGTGATGGGCCTGAATGATGAAAAGGACCCAGCCGTGCGAAGAGCTGCAGTTAGAGCCTGCCAGGGAGAGAGAATAGCAAGAGCAAAGACAGTGAGGTGAGAGCGAGTCTGGCTCGTGTGAAGAATGGAAGGAGGGCCACTGCGAGCTAGCCTTCGAGTGGTACAAGATGCATCAGAGAGATAGGCAGGGACGGGACATGGGATTCTGTCCAGAACTGTAACACACTAGCCAGTAGTCCTCTCGGATTGCAAATGTAGCCATTCATAGTTACAGGGATTTTTTGCTTCTGTTAATCCTTACGGAAACATGGTTTTGGCCTATTTAAAAAAATTAGATTTGTGTCCCGGGGGGAACAATTATTTTTTGGATATGTGATCTGAATTGTTTCTTCTCTGTTCGATACCAGGTTCCTGGAAGGTGACGTGAAAGATCATTGTGCAGCAGCAGTCTTGACTTCTGGAGCAATTGCCATTTGGGACTTACTTCTTGGTCATTGCACTGCTCTCCTTCCACCTATCCCTGACCAAAATTGGTCTTTCGTGAAATGGTCAAGTACAGATTCTCATTTGCTGGCTGGACAAAAAGATGGAAATATATTTGTATACCGCTACTCATAAGTTAGGGTAAGATGGAGACACAATTCTCTGGGTATATTTGTCTTCTTAGTAATTTTTGGAGTTGGAAGCATAAAGGAGAATGTCTGCATGACATTTATAATCATTACTGTATACATCCAGACGGACTTATTTTTCTTCTGATGGTGGTGGTACCACTGATCTTCAATGTTCAGTGGGGAAATACTTAGTTGGGGAAAAGGCTTTTAAGTTGATTTTTGTAATTCCCACATTTGCACATTTGTTTTTTAAGGTGTATATAAAGCTTCAAATGTCAATAAATATTTATTTTGATACATTCTGCTTGGCATATTCTTTTTTTCCCATTCTATTAAAGTCACTTTTGGAAATAAGAACTAATTATTATCCAACTAGAATATTTAACACATTAACTGCCACATGAGATGTATTTAACTCAAGCTAGTTTTGAGCCCAAGGCCTTGTGAGGCAGAACCTGGGCAAAACCCTGCAGTTGGTTTGTGAAAATCTTACATGTTGATGTTTTTACTGTTATAATTAATATTGACAAATTCTAAAAATGTGTATTAAATGAATAGAAGTAAATTTCATTTTTCATTAAATTAGAAAGGATCATTTTGTTTTCAAAGTTTTTATTATATTTTCATAATAAAACATGGTAGCCCCAAGGAAAAAAATTTTTTTTTCTAGTGTGGCAATGTGTTAATAATGTTTACATAGTAACAGTAAATTTTAACTTAGTATACTAATATGCAGTATACTTTTTATGTTATTTATAATACTTTATTTTCACATACATACTAAAAGTAGTATAATATCTATTACAATATCCAATTTAGAAATACTGTTACTCTTTTTCATTCTCATATGCATCCTTGATACCATTGCCTGCATTGTCACTAGAGTCACTTTTGAGTCAATGACACAGCTTTACTGAATACATCACCTTCACCTTTGCCTAAATGATCTGAGAGAAATTGTTAAGGTACTAATCTGCTGTTATCATTGGAAATTTTATCTCTAGCTACAAGTATTTATTTGCCTAACGTTCTGAGAGTATACTTTTTAAAGACACATTTTTCAGCTGGTCCGAGTGCAGTGGTGTTTACAACGAATTGATTACAACCAGTTACAGATTCCTTTGTTCCTTCTCCACTCCCACTGCTTCACTGGACCAGCCTTTAAAAAATAATTAAAAAATTAAATTAAATTTTTTAAAAAGATACCTTTTTATAATATTTACTGGCTGGGCACGGTGGCTCAAGCTACCATGAATTAATTATATTATGGGGAATGGAGTGAGAAAGCCAGAAAGGTAGCCCAGGGGGCTTGTGAGACAGGTGAAGAGACCACTGACGGTTCTGAGCAGTGGGCAAAAAGGTTCTACCCCAGCTGCACAGTAATAATGGACTTATGGAAGCCAAAAGCAGAGGCAGAGAGATGACCACGAGGGCCTGAATTGTGGCAGAGGCAGTGGGAATAAAATAGCGGAACTGGAGAGAGGTTTATGAGGGAAAAGAAATGAGCAGGACTAAATGGATACCTGATTAAGTATAGGAGATGTGAAGGGGCCTTAAATTTCTGGCTCAGTGGGTAATGGTGTTTGTTGGCAGCTGAGATAGAGAACACACAAGGGAGGAAGACAACTAATTTGGGTGCTTCCAGATCATCGCACTCCCTCCCTATCCTTCCCTGCTTCATTGCTTATTGTACTCATTACTTCCTAGAGTTTTGTTGTTTTTGTTTACATATTTTTGTTTGTTCATTGTCTCTTCCCATTAGAAAGTAAACTCCACGAAAATAGACTGCCTATCTGGCTTACACACTGCTGTTGCCTTAACAACTAGCACATAACAGATACTCAATTTTTTAGAGGAATACATAAGTAGAAATAATTTTACAATAGTGGGATCATAGTATGCATTCTATTTTAAATTAAAGGCATTGGGCCGGGCATGGTGGCTCACGGCTGTAATCCTAGCACTCTGGGAGGCTCAGGCGGGAGTTCGAGACCAGCCTGAGCACTCTGGGAGGCTCAGGAGTTCGAGACCAGCCTGAGCAAGAGTGAGACCCCCCCCCCGCCCCCTTCTCTACCAAAAATAGAAAAGTTAGCCCAGCATCGTGGGACACCCCTGTAGTCCCAGCTGCTTGAGAGGCTGAGGCTGGATAATGGCTTCAGCCCAGGATTTTGAGGCTGCAGTGAGCTGTGAGGACGCCTCTGCACTCTACCCAGGGTGACAGAGTGAGACTTTAAAAAAGGAAAAGAAATTGAATCCCCCCCCTTCATTGGCCCCGTCATAAAAAAAAAAAAGTGCATTTTAGAACTTTCAGAGGGGAAATAAAAATAAGTTCCCTTCTTGTATCAATGATTAATGTGTTTAGGGAAAGACGGCGTCTGCGAGTTTTAATTCTGGCACGAAGGAACCATTCGCCTGCGAAGCTGGAGGGTTGCACAGCGCGGCCCCAAGCCTGCAGTGACACCAGGAGCCGCCAGGGGCCGCCACCGCCGGCGGTGTGCGGCAGCGCCACTTTGTGCGTCGCCTGCGCGCAGAGAGGAACCCTGGGCAGGGCGCCCGGGCGCAGTGCATTCTGGGTCGGCGTAGCTATGGCTGCTCGTGTCCTTTCCTCCTGTGTCCGCCGTCTGCCCGCGGCCTTCGCGCCGCTGCCCCGGGTCCCCACGCTAGCCACGGCCCGGCCGCTCAGCACCGTTCTGTGCCCCGCGTGGACCCGGACAAGGCCCGGGGCTTCGCAGCCGGCCCCGGTGCTCACGCAGGTGACTCGCGGTGACTTTGCTGGGGTTTGGCAGGGGTCAGGGATCCGGCCCGCTCGGAGTGGGGGCGGGGGAACAGGCAGCCAGGCTGCACTTACTGCAGGTGGGGGTGATCTGGGGGGCATCTGGCTCGCTCCCCAGCCCTGCTGCTTAACGGTGTTTGGTTGACCCCTGCCAGGTCAGGTGACCTAATGACTACGTGCAGAAGCAAACACCGCTGCTTTTAAATGCTAGCTGCCAGTTACCGAAACTTTGGACAAGTCTTAGAACCTCGCGAAGCCTCAGACGGAACCGCAACATCGGTTCTCTACTTTGTGGAGTGGCAGTGAGATTTAGATGAGATAATGCGGGTAGAGCACCTAGTGCAGTACTTGGTAAACTCTCAAAATATTGGCCGCCGTTAGTTGTAATGTTAACGGTGCAAAGAGAAAGCCACACTGGCTTACAGCCTTTCTCCACAGCAGTTCTGCTCCTGGATGCTGTCTTAATTTTCTTAACCCTGTGGCACCTTTTGCCTGTTTCCGGGACTACTGTAAGTAAGATTAGGAAACAAGTTGTATCTACTTATCTCTTGGAAACCTGTGTGAGGCTACAACTCTCTTAAGGTGGGGATTTTCAACCCTAGCTGCACATTCAAATCACCGGGGTAACTTAAAAAAAAAATCCCTTGCCACTCCCTTCCTTTTTTCTGATTAACTTCTCTGTGATCAGACTCTGGCGTGGCTTTTTTTTTAATTTATTTTTTTAAGTTCCCCAGGTGACTCTGAAATGCAGCCAAGATTAAAAACTACTGCTTTAAGGTAGGATCGACTCCCAAGGTCAAGTTATGAAACCCCTTTTCAAACTCATGGACTTCATGTAATAGTGGTTTCAATCTTGACTGCATGTTAGAATAAAAAATAAGGATGCCCAGGCCAAATTAATCAGAATCTAGAGATGGGGCCTGGGTGACTATTTATAAAAGTCATTAAGTGATTCTTATGCAGCCAGTGTTGAGATTCATTAATAGTGAAGGGAATTAATTCATAGGGCATTGTCCTATTGGCTGTATCAAAAAGTTAAAAGTGTCACTTTGAAGTTAAGGGTTAAAAGGGCAGAAGGTAGAGTTGCCAAGTGTTGGGTTCCTGAAGATAGTTTTCAACATTAGGCTAAAATGCAGTCATTGTTCCTATTCTCAGAGCATTGATCTCAAACTTGGTTGTGCATACAGATAACCAGGGTTAAAATACAGGTTCTGATTCAGTAGGTCTGGGAAGGGGCCTGAGAAATTTCATTTCCAGTGGCCTCCCAGAAGATCCTGCTGCTTGAACCATGCTTTGAATAGCAAGGTGCTCGAAGATGTTTCACTACCTCTGCTTGGTTTACATATACAGCAGAGGAACCATTTTAATTTATATTTACAAAGTGGTTTTGACTAAGTTCATTCAAAGATATTAAGGGACAGCTACTTGCCAGGCGTCATGCTAGCTGTTGACAGATACAGAGATGGATACAAAAGAAAGACATTAGCTCATAACTTCATCGGACACTTTGCAGCCCCTATGTTAAACTTGTCAGCTTCTTCTCTGCTGCTTTTCTGTAGGCTGTTCTGACACAGTTCTCCCTTGGTTTGTCCCCCATCTGTCTCTCTGTTCCTACCTTGTTGAGCATTTTCTCTATGTTAACCCTTAAATGTTGGTAGGCTCCAGAGTTCTTTTACCACATAGTCTCCCTGGACTATCTCTTTACTCTGTTGGTTTCTGCTATTTCCTATATACCCCAAACCTCCACCCAGCCCTCATTCATCTTATCTGGACTATTGTTCATTTCGCTGCTAAATTCCTTTTCGCTGCTAAATTGTCCATTCCCTGCTGCTAAATTTCCCCTCCTCACATCCATCCACTCTGCTGACCCCAGAGCAACTAGTTACTCATTTATACTCTTTTTCCCAAGAAAAGGGAGCTAAGGCAGCTTTCCTGGGTATAAAAACACCAGATGATATAAAATAGAAGGTAAGAAAAAAGAACAAGGGTAGTGCCTTGATCCAGGCAAACCCCAAATCTAAACTGTCAGCAGCCAGAGCACAAAAAGAATTTCCTAACAGTTCCGTGGGGTATGGTACCTAGACCTTTCCTTCCAATCAGCCAGACTGGGTGACCAAGTAAACGTGATGGTGAGAGAATGGGAAAAGTGGAAGTTGGCGCTGAGATTTCTGGCTAGAGCCCTAGGTGGTGGAGAGGAGATAGAGGTTTGTGAGCAGACATTTTGGAGACTGTGTTTCCAGACAGTTGAGTCTGAGATGTCTGGGTTACCTGGATAGAGCTGTCCAGTGGGCAGCTTGTAGAGATGGCCTTTAAAGCCGTTTCCTTAGCGTCCTCTGAGTGTCCCTCAGGCACAGGCGGACCCCAGTAGAGTACAAGGATTCTGATGGAAACTAATCAGTTTAAGTCACTAGTCTGGAGGGTAGTCACTCTTGCAAACAGTGCCTTCTCTGATGTCTGGAGGAGGTGGCTTATGTTGTACATAATTAAGTATAGATCCACAAACAACCCACGTTGGCTGCTGGGAAGGTACTTGGCCATTCTTTGTTGCCCCCCTCTTTTTTTTTCTTAAAACAGCTGAGATCCAGCAGGAAGGAGCACTAACTATAGACCCTCTAAGAGGTCATGCAGGGAAGCCTGGGGAGGTGGATACCTAACCTTTCTCTGCCTCAGTTTCCTCATTGATAAAGGGGGAGAGTGATAGTACCATGCATCTCATGGGATTGCTGTGAGAGCTCAAGGAGATGATGTGTGTAAAATGCTTAGGGCAGTACCACAGCCTGACTTACTGATAAGAAATAAAGAGACCAGAAGGAGGGGCATGAGAGGGAAGGAACGGGATCTAGTATTTTGGGGCTACACTACAGCCAGAGTATCAAACTGGCAGGTCAGTGTTCTCATGATCCTTCTGGATAACCCTAAATAGCATTTGCTATACATGTGCCAGCCAGTGTTCTAAGCCCTTTACTTCATCTCACTGATGCCTCACTACAATCCTGTGACTGTGGTGCTGTTGTTTATCTCCATTTTACAGATAAGGAAACCGAGGCATAGAAGGGTTAAGTAACTTGCTAGTCGCACAGCTAATAAGAGCCAGTATTGGGGTGCAGACGTAGGCACTCTAGTTCCAGAGTCTGAGCTTTTGCCCACTCCACCTTACTGCCTCGTGCTGACCTCCCTGCAGCACCCCACTTTAGACTGGCATGTAGCCTCCAGGTGGAGGCTCCTTTGATTTGATTTAATCACATGGTGCCCACCTGGCCCCTATAGGTATTTGCCAGTGCTGCTGGGGCAATGCTGACACCTAGTGGGCCACGTGGGTAGCCGTGTACAAACACCGTCACCGGCCCCTTCCCTGGCACTTGTCAGTCCCCCACCTTTTCTCTCTCTCTGTCTCCTCTGCATGAATTCCACCTGTACCATTTCATTTCTTTTTTTTCTTCTTTCTTCTCTTATTTCCTTCCTCTTTTTTTTTAAGAGACAGGGTCTCACTCTGCTATTGCCCAGGCTGGAGTGCAGTGGCATGATTATAGTTCAAACTCCTGGGCTCAAGCGAGCCTCCTGCCTCAGCCTCCTGAGACCACAGGTGCACACCACCACCCCTGGCTAGTTTTTAAAAAATTTTTTTTAGAGATGAGGGTCTTGCTTTGTTGCCCAGGCTGGTCTTGAACTCCTGGCCTCAGGCGAGCCTCCTGCCTCGTCTTCCCAAAGTTCTGGGATTATAGGCATGAGCCACCACACCAGGCCATGTACCATTTCCTGATATGCACACAGACAGCCTCTGATAGATCCTTCCACCTCAAACTTCTTTTCTGCCATTACCACTATTACTTCTCCTCCCTCTTAATCTTAACTTCTTTCTGCTTTATTTGTGACTTGGAAACCTCTTCAAGCCACTGCTGATAAGTAGGACTGGTGATATACCCATATCGAAAGTCTCCTTAATCCATGCTGTAATTGGAAAGGAGAGGAGACCATACATTTAGACAAAAAAGGAAAGTCCTCTAAAACTCTTGAAAGAAATACTCCTTAGAATATCCATAAAACTCTCCAACTAATCTCTTTAGTTTGCTGATTAAATCTGATTTGAGTGCCTGATTTTTATGCAAGACAAATATTTCTTACAGAGGTACATACTGGTTTGTTAGACTGGGCAGTGTGTTTTATTATGATTTTTCATAGACCTTTGTGATGAGACTTACCCAAGCCCCAACAAGCAAACCTACTTTCTATGGGGAAATGCCTTAAGAACTCCCAACCTCAGACTTGAACTCTTGGGCTCAATTGATCGTCCTGCCTCAGCCTCCTGAGTAGCTGGGATTACAGGCGTGTGACGCCACGCCCAACTTGCTGTATCCTAATGGCCACAGTTAGAATTAGATGATGTGCATCCACTAAAGCCCAGGAAGCGTTGTGAAAGGTATCTGTAGGCTTGTGCGTTGATTTAGAGGCATTTTAGGTTCAATGACGGTGTTTCCTTCCTGCCCTTGCTCTAGGTTCCCAGTCAAGTTACACAGTTGTGCCGCCAGTACAGTGACGCTCCCCCTTTGACATTAGAGGGAATCAAGGACCGTGTTCTTTATGTCTTGAAACTCTATGACAAGATTGACCCAGAGAAGGTAACTGATGTTGGTTTAAATTTTTTTCTTTAAATTTAGAGTACTTAATCACATGGTACAAAATGCAAAGGGTCCAAAAGGATATTTAGTAAAAAGTCTCCCTGGCTCCCAGCCACCCATTTCCGGTTCTGGGAGACATCCAACATTACCACCTTCTTGAGAGCCTTTCCAGAGATACTCAGTGCATATATAAGGAAGTGTACACAGCTGTATACATATTGTATGTATTTAGGTATATCTCCCACCCTTTTCAAAAAAAACAAGTGGCAGTGCACTGTAAAACACTGTTCTGCCCTTAGCTGTTTTAACTCTTCCTGGAATTTTTTTCATAGTGATACATTTAAAAATTCCTTCTTTAATAATTGAATCTGTTGTGTGGGTAAGATATGTTTTTGATAAGGGTTTTTGAAGAGTTCTTGAGGTCTGAATTAGAGGCAGGGTGATAATAAACACTTTGTAATTTGAAGCTGCCTGCAATTTATAATAGTCTGCTACTCTCGAAGGAGAGGAATGCCACTTCTAAAATGTGGAGTCTTAGTTTTCAGTAAGGCAGCAATAAAACCCAAAGTCCCTTGGATGTCATTCATAACAGTAATCAAAGATCTTAGTAAAGGCCGGGCGCAGTGGCTCACGCCTGTAATCCTAGCACTTGGGAGGCCGAGGCGAGTGGATCGCTCAAGGTCAGGAGTTCGAGACCAGCCTGAGCAAGAGTGAGACTCCCGTCTCTACTAAAAATAGAAAGAAATTATCTGGCCAACTAAAATATATATATAGAAAAAATTAGCCGGGCATGGTGGTGCATGCCTGTAGTCCCAGCTACTCGGGAGGCTGAGGCAGTAGGATCGCTTAAGCCCAGGAGTTTGAGGTTGCTGTGAGCTAGGCTGACGCCACGGCACTCACTCTAGCCCGGGGAACAAAGCGAGACTCTGTCTCAAAAAAAAAAAAAAAAAAAAGATCTTAGTAAAATATGTAGAGTGAAGTCCTTCATTAGGTTTGTATATATTGTGAACCACTTCAAAACAAAGTCGAATAAGAAAAGCACACCATGTATATGCCAGCATAGGTTAAATATATAATGTTAGTTATGGCCTCTTTACATTTAAAAAAATATCTTCTATATAATGATGAAGCAGAATTGGGAAGCAAATGCTTTCACAGACTAAATTTTGTGTTTGGTGTTCCTTTCTTGCAGCTCTCAGTAGATTCTCATTTTATGAAAGACCTGGGCTTAGACAGTTTGGACCAAGTGGAGATTATCATGGCCATGGAAGATGAATTTGGTAACACATGCAGGCTTAGTCTTGTATTTCTTGTATCTGTATGTTGTGATTCTTGACTTAGGTGGATTAAACTGAAATGCTGGGAGTCTGAATGGAATTGGAATAAAATATTAATAGAAACAGTAGCATCCACTCACCCCCACCCCCGCTTCCCCACCAGCTTACCACCAGGTAAAGTAAATATTAGGGACAGTGTATTTATTCAGAAAGTACTTAATGCAGGCTTGACAGAGTGACCAGTGAGTGGGGTACTGAGAAGTGAAAGACCGGAAAAGGCCTAGAAGAGTATGGGGCTGATTGTTAAGATGGGGTTCCAAAATGAAGGGCAAAAGCATCGCCCTATAGAGATGCCGATGACACCTTAGTCCCCTCGTGAGTTAGGGCAACACGAGCCAGGTGGAAGCAACAAAGTGTGCAGAGGACAAGACACACACACAGCCCTGTGGCCTTGGTCCCCTATAACACCCTCACATGCTCTTAAAGTTATCTTTGTTTCGTACTATTTGTTGTGCAAATGGGACATTTATGAGGCTTCGTGGCTCATGTATGGGTGAATTGCTCGAATAGGAAGCCAAGGACTACGAGCAGGACTTAGTTAAAATTCCTCACAGGTTATGCTGACTAGAGGGACGGTATTGTTCGTCTAGTAGTTAAGAATACCAGGTCTGGAATTGGGCTTAGCCATGTATGAGCCTGGACAAGTAAGTAACTTGTCTCTCAAAGCCTATTTCTCAGATGGAAAATGAAAGTGATAATAGTAGGAGTCTCAGGATTGGGTCTGTTGTGAGAATTAAAGGTAGAGATTATGTATAAAATGCTCAGCACAGTGTTTGGCCCAAAGTAATCACTCAATAAACATTAACCGAGCCGGGCGCGGTGGCTCACGCCTGTAATCCTAGCTCTCTGGGAGGCCGAGGTGGGCAGATCGTTTGAGCTCAGGAGTTCAAGACCAGCCTGAGCAAAAGTGAGACCCCATCTCTACTAAAAAAAAAAAAAAAAACAAACAAATTAGCTGGACAACTAAAAATATATATATAAAAAATTAGCTGGGCATGGTGGCACATGCCTGTAGTCTCAGCTTCTCGGGAGGCTGAGGCAGGAGGATTGCTTGAGCCCGGGACTTTGAGGTTGCTGTGAGCTAGGCTGACGCCACAGCACTCTAGCCCGGGCAACAGAGTGAGACTCTGTCTCAAAATAAATAAATAAACATTAACTATCAAAACCCAACCATTCATAAAAAGGAGTGAAGTATGGTACATGTGACAACATGGCTGGACCTTGAGAACATGAAAGAAGCCAGACACGAAAGACCACATACCATACTGTATGATTCCATTTATATGAAATGTCAAGAAGAGACAAATCCATACAGACAGCAGACTGTGGTTGCAGGGGCGCAGATGATGGGGAGTGGCTGCTAGTGGGCACTAGGTTTCTTTTAGGGGTGATGAAAATGTTCTAGAGTTAGAGAATGGTGATGGTTGTACAACCTTGTGAATATACTAAAAACCACTGAATTATATAATTTACAAGGAGGAATTTTCTATTATGTGAATTCTATCTTTTAAAAAAAACTAAAACCATTATACCTAACATGATACGCATATTTTCTAGAACCTAATTGGCTTATAACCTAAACGGATTCAGGGTTGCAGGAAATTTTTTATATAATTGTGTCACAGAAAGGTCAGGGGCTTTTAGTTGTAAAGGATATGCTTTTTTTGCACTCACACATTGTTGTAAATTTTTCTTTTAGGGTTTGAAATTCCTGATATAGATGCAGAAAAGTTAATGTGTCCACAAGAAATTGTAGATTACATTGCAGATAAGAAGGATGTGTATGAATAAAATACCAGGTAAATATTTTGACTTATAAAATGGTATTCCATAGAATTAATCTGTGGTTCTTCAATAAAGGAAACTCAGAAAGAAATGAAAAAGTGGAAATGTTTGACAGATTTTCACTCGTTATTTTATCTTTTTTTCCTTTTCTTTTTACAAAACTGAGTGGGTCTATGGAATGATTTTCACTAGTTAAAAACGCAAGCCCCTTTCAGTTATCTGCCACTCAGGGCGCAGCCCTAGCGATGATCTTTATCCTCGAGAGAGGCTGAGAGCAGTCACTCCTGGACAGGACTCCCGTGATTGTTGGCCCTTCTCATAAACAGAATCTTGTACAAAATACCGAGCAGGGTGACTCAGAAACAGACCTGTCTCCTCAAATTACCCACCCTAGGCAAGAGAGGTCTCACGGGTAAGGGGATGGACTATGGGGTACGAGACAACCAAGTTTATTCTCAGCTCTGCTATACTCTAAGCCTCAATTTCCTCATATGTAAAATGGGGTGATGATAGGCTTTATCTGGGGCTTTTGTGAATAGTGTATGTACATCGCATAATACAATGCCTCATGTAAGAAGCCTCTCAGTAAACATTAGGTCTTGCCATTTAGGCTCTAGAATAATCAAATAAGCCTTTTTGAATTAAAACATTGTATTAGTGTCTTTAACTTTTAGTTACCCTGGATTTAGCATCTTAAAGATATCACTTGGAGTCAGTAACAATACACCAAAAAGAAACACTGAACTTGTTTTGTCTTTCCCAGACCTTCTTGCTTCACTGAGAGAAGATTCAGATGATACTGGCGAGTGTCTGGACGTGAGAACGCATTTTGGCATTATTGCTGACTTTAACAGAGTAATTCTGTTGGACTTGTATTTAAATTGTGTTAAGTATTTTACCCTTTGAAAATAAATCTATAAAACCAAGATTTTTCTCAATCTTTTTTTGTTTTGAGACAGAGTCTCGCTCTGTCACCTGGGCTAGAGTGCCGTGGCATCATCATAGCTCACTGCAACCTCAAACTCCTGGAGTCAAGCAATCCTTCCGCCTCAGCTTCCCACTGTGCCCAGCTAATTTTTTCTATTTTTGGTAGAGGCAGGGTCTCGCTCTTGCTCTGGCTGGTCTTGAACTCCTGAGCTCAAACAGTCCTCTGCCTCGGCCTCCCAGAGTGTTAGGATTACAGGCACGAGCCACTGCACCGGGCCTCAATCTTCATTTTTTTCAATGATGTCTATAAAGTGCCTTTTTATGTTGCTATTGCTTAATATTTTTAAAGATTCATCTGATTTGTCATTGGTATTCATGCCTATCAAAAATAATGGCTTTTCCAGCAGTGTATTTGAAATAAGTTTCTCTCCCCTGCCTTCAGTACAAGGAATGAATATATTCATGATAAAAAGACTTTTTGTTTCAAAAAAAATTTTTTTTTGCTTCCATTAGCTTATTAGCTGTATCAGCTGATATCAGCATGTGGGACCAATTTTTCATCCCTGTCCTAAGGATCTCTTTCCAAATTAATAGAATTTAATGGTTTTGGAGGATGGGAGGTTCTTTCCTCCTGGAAGGTCAGTTTGATACTGTGTCCATTTGTTATACTTCAGCATCGATTCTGCCCCTTTTATTCTTAGAACTGTGTTAGTTCTGTGGGGTTGATGTAGTAACGTGTATGTCTTGGCTGGCTCTTCATGAGATTGAGTCATACAAAATTATTGTTCTTTTACTGAAATTTCTGGTTTGTAGGGGAGGGGGTAACCAAGGGCCTTGTCGTAGGCAAGCAGTGTCATCTAGGCGGAGGGACTGAGGTAAGGGACCCTCACAGCAGAGAATCTCACAGCTGAGGGATGAGGTGGTGGAAGGACTGGAGTCAGCTCCAGGGTCGAGTCCATGTTCACATCTGCTTCCCTCCTGAGGTACCCAGTGTTGCTGATTACCTGTGTGTCGCTCTAGAGTTATTCCAGACATATTCCCTCATTTTCCATAGTAGAGAGAAATACACTGTTACATTGAACCTTCTTTTATGACTTAAGGTATCTTTGAAAACTGCTAAATTGGACTATAGGAGCTTCCTCATTCTTTTTACAACTGCATTTTTCTTTTTTTTTTTGGAGACAGGGTCTTGCTCTGTCACCTGGGCTAGGGCACAGTGGCATCATCATAGCTCACTGCAACCTCAAACTCCTAGGTTTGAGGGATCCTCTTGCCTCAGTCTCCTGCGCAGCTGGGACTACAGGTGCATGCCACCTTACCTGGCTAACTTTTCTATTTTTTGTAGAGGTGTGGTCTTGCTCTTGCTCAGGCTGGTCTCAAACTCCTGGCCCCAAGCGATCCTCCTGTGTTGGCCTCCCAGAGTACTAGGATTACAGGTATGAGCCACTGCACCTGGCCTCCAATTGCATTTATTTAACCAGTAGCTTGAGTGCTTATCAGGCACTGGGGATCCGATAGGGAACTAAACAGGCTGCATGTGATTTCTTTGATTAGAATATTTTGGCAATATTCCTCAAGTTCTATTTTAAATCCCATGGCAACTGCACATTTTGCCAAAAAAAAAGTGTCTATGGTTGTTTCTGCCTAAGATCACATAATCTAGCCATACTGCCACTAAAGTGATTGCTTTGCTAATATCTTAACCATACGCCTGCAGTGAAATGGCCCATTCACATCATTCTATAGCTATTGTAAATTCCAGACGAGCCAGAATGAGGAAAAAATTAACTGGATCACACACATACAGATAATTCACTGGTAATGCCATTAGGATCTGGTTGTTTAAACAACAAAAGTCTTTCTGCTCTAAGATCTTACTGGATTGTTCTTTGAGAGACTTCTCTGCCACCACAGGTAGGCAGCAAACTGGTCAAATGTAGCATTCCAAGGTGTTTGTGAATTAAAGAACAGAAGAAATGGAATTGTATGTATATAATTTTTAGTGGTCTCCCCGAAACACCTTTCAGGATCTGTGCGTGTGTTGTAGGCAATTCTGTATCGAGAGGGTGGCTTGTGAGGCCTGTCATGACCTGGTCCCAGCCTGGTCATTCCCCCTCATACCTCCAGCTGAGCCCCTCAGTCTTCTCACTGTGCCCCCCTAACAAACAGCAAGTCCATTCATTCACTCAAACAATGAAGTACCCACTGTGCACTGAGCACTCCCCCAGGGCCTGAGTAAACAGGTAAATAGTATGTCTCCGGTCTCCGGTAAGGGAGACGGTTACAGTCCAGGTGACAGTATCAGACTGGCCTCACCAACAATGCATAAGCCAGCTTCCTGTACTGCTCCTGATGTGAAGCACCAAAAAGGACATATCACTATTTTTGCACGATATTCTTGCCAAAATCGTTTAACCTGAGTCTGATTATGAGGAAACAAATCCAGAAGATAGGACAGTCTGTAAGACCTGGACTTTTAAAAATGTCCTGGGGAAAAAAGGACAGAGTAACTTCTAAATTAGACCAAAGAGATAATGACAACTTCATGGGAAATGTTAAGCTAGAAAGGACTGGGGGGAAAAAACAAAAGACTTTTTTTTTTTTTTTTTTTGAGACAAGAGTCTCGCTTTGTTGCCCAGGCTAGAGTGAGTGCCGTGGCGCCAGCCTAGCTCACAGCAACCTCAAACTCCTGGGCTCAAGCGATCCTACTGCCTCAGCCTCCCGGGTAGCTGGGACTACAGGCATGCGCCACCATGCCCGGCTAATTTTTTTCTATATGTATTGTATTTTTAGTTGGCCAGATAATTTCTATTTTTAGTAAAGACGGGGTCTCACTCTTGCTCAGGCTGGTCTCGAACTCCTGAGCTCAAACAATCCGCCCGTCTCGGCCTCCCAAGTGCTAGGATTACAGGCGTGAGCCACCGCGCCCAGCCAACAAAAGACTTTTTTTTGATAATTGGACTGTATCTATCTAGGTGATAAGACAAGGTTAAATTTCTTAGGTATAATAATAGTACTATATATATACAGTGGTTAGAATAACCTCAGGAAACATAATATTTGGGTGTAAAATATGTCTTCAATTGACTTTCAAATGGCTCAGAAAAAAAATCAAAAACAATAGCAAAATGTTAACTGATGATAAGGTGATGTATATATGTGTGTTCACTGTACTATTTCAACTGCCTGAAATTTGTCAAAAAGTTGGGAGAAAATTCAACATGATACATGTAACAAGTTGGTATATTAATGACATATAATTGGATATCCAACAATGAGATTGGTTGAATAGAAATGACTTTATATGGAAAAGACATGGAAAGACTGGTATTTCTAGTGAAAAACAGTACGATCCCATTTACATAAAACATTCCAAAATGTTAATGATCATTACCCAGATATATCTATATGCAGCTAGCTTATTTTTGTTAATATTTCCTAAATTATAAATAATGTATGATAAATGAAAAATAGAAGTAATGTTTAAAGTATGTGAAAGCTGTGGCAGTAGCTCAGCAGAAGCTGAGGACATTGGGAAAGGCTTTAACGGGCAGCGAAGCCTGAGCAGAATCTCTAAGGCTGTGTCGGGGCCGCTTGGGAAAGGCAAGAGCAGCAGCAAGTGCAGAAATGAGGTGGACCATGAGCTAGTTCAGCTGGGGATATTGCTAGAACGTGAAATGTGTCAGGTGGGCTTGCGTGTGCTAGATGTGGCTGGCGTCAGGCCACAAAGGAGGACCTCACAGTCTGGTTAAGGAACTTGTCAGCAGTGCCACTACAGGACTGTCTGCAGAGGAGGGACAGATGTATCTGAGACCAATCACTGATAGCTACCCAAAGGGTGGACTGAAGGGGATGAACTTGTTGGTTACAGGAAGAGCCCATGAGAAAAATGCAGATTTGGAGGTTGGGATAAAGAGAGATGGAATGGAAAGAGATTCTGGGAATAAAAATGGCAGAAAATGATCAAGTGAAAAAGGAAATGAGTCTAGGATATCTCCCAAATTTACTGCTTGGGCTACTGGTACTGGGTGAGTTGCTGTCTAAAACAGGGATTAAAGGACAATCAGATTTGAATAGGATATAATTTCAGTTTGGAACATGTTGCCTTCAAGGTGTTTGTGGGATACCCAAGCAGGTGACAGATAGGAACAACTCAGGAAAAATGTCAAGCTGGGAGTGGGGTCAGTGTTTGTGAGGTGCTTCCCCAGGGCTGGTTCCCTCCTCCGGCTGAGTTCCCACTAAGGACTCCTCGCTCCCTCACTCTGATCAGTGACTTAAGAGGGAATGACTGACCCTCTCCAGGATGAACCTTTATATATTTAAGCCTAATATGAATTCTACTTCCTTCAGGGTTGGGTCAGAGCTAGGGTTGAGAAGCCAGGAGAACTGAGAGAGAGACTGCCCTGTATCACTTGAAATTTCCTTATCAAGTGCATGTATTACTGTTTTAATTTTTTAAATGATAGCCAATTAATAAAGCCAATTAAATTTAAAAATTAACTTTATTAAGTTAATTAAGCCAATAAACAAATACCAAAATTCAAAGTTTAAAAAAAGCAACTCACAAACACACATTAGTGCCCTTAGACATATAGCCTAATAAGGGGGGCGGTGGAGGGGAGGGGTAAAACCTACCTAGCAGGTACAATGAACACTATTTGGGTGATGGGCACAGTATGTCACATTAGCATTATAAAAGCTATCCATGTAACAAAAACATTTGTACCCCCTTAATATTTTGAAATTTTAAAAAAGTAATAGAGATGTGCTCTAAAAGTATAAAATACAAAACTGGATTTTGAAGATGGTATAGAAAAGAATCTCATGTACAATTTATTATATGTAGAAATGATATTATAACTGTGTTAAATATGTTAAAATTTTTTAAAAAAGAAACATAGCAAAACCAAGGAAAGAAAAAATTTGAAAGCAAAGTATCTGAATTCCTTCCTAAATTCTCAAATATCAGGCACATCTGGGTTCTGAATTGTAGGCTCACTCACTGACAGGCATGTGACGCTGGCTCAATCACTTCTCTGAGCCTGTGATTACCTCCAGTGGCTACAGTGGGAGTAACAGAAGGGATATGGTATAGTGCTGACAACATAATGCACACAACATCATTTGATGCAGTGTCTGGAACACGGCAAGACACAGTGAAGCAGCTGATGTTACAGGACCTGAATGCAGAGCGTTTAGAATGAGCACCTGGTGGATAGAGTCCCAGAGGAGGTACCCATTCTTCACTCCAAGGAGATGCCTGCTAAAATATTCACTGGTGAAGTGTCACAGTATCTGCATGTCTGTCAAATGTCACAGCAAAATGAAGTGTGTGTGTATCTAAAGAAAGAGAAAGCAAATGTGGTTAACATTTTAACAATTGGTAAACCTAGGTGAAAGGTATGTGTGTTTGAAAATTTTCAAAACAAAAAAGGGAAAAACAGTGAAATGTTTTATATTAGACAAGGGCAAAGGGTAAAAACAGAAGCAAGAAACTTGAAAATTAGGAGTTATAAAACGGGGCAAACAATGAGGAAAAGTTGTATCAGAAGAACAAGAGGGGCTAACACGGCTTCAGAACAAAAATATCCTTGATAAACTAGGCAAAGCCAGAGGGGGCCAGAGTCCCAGCTGAGAGCTGCCAAGTGGCGTTGGCAGGGGTCTCCTGGGTGTGAAGTAGCTCAACCTCCTAAAGCATGGCTGGGCTGAACAGAACTCTCAGGCAAAAAGTAGGAAGAAGTCATCACCTCTTGCTCTGAGGACTGTCTGGTTGATGGGGTCCCTGTTGTAGAAAGGATGCTGTTACTTACCTACAGTTGAGAAGATGCCAGCCATCTCTGCAACAAGTATGGTAAGATACTCAGACTAGAGTTTATCTCATTCTCCATTCACAGGAGAGTCAGCCAACCTATTAGTTTTCAGGTGCCTGAAATAATCCTTCAGAATTGGGATAAAATCCAAAAGTATCCTCTTTACAGACAGACAGAAGACTCCCTAGGTGGGCATCAGCCAACGTGCAGCATGTGGCACAATCCCACCCAGTTCTTCTCTCTCACGTAACCCTCGGATCCTTAAGAATCTGGCAGTGTTGTTTCAGGATTATGAAGTACTGGGAAAATGGAAGAAAGAGCTCACCCCTCCTCCCCTGCCAGGAAGGGGAAGTGAGACCAGAACTTGCAGAATGTTTACAAAGTAGAGGAGAGAGGAGAAGGGGTCAGAATGGGAGTGGTGCTGGGTCAGAACCAGTTCTGACAAACCATCACTCTTCATACCAAGGATTCTGTTCTTGGCCCATTTTTGGTAATAGATTTTCTCCCTCCCCATTCTTGGGTCTTTGTAGCTTGTGGCTAAACTGTAGCCCCATTCTCAGTGTTTTATTAAACATGTCCTTGAAGGCTAAACGGCCAGCTGAGGCTACATAAGGCACCCAGTCAGGTGTAAGGACAGGGAGGCAGCTTCCCTTCTCTGGCCTTGGAGGCCAGGGCCGCCCTAACAGGAGCGTGGCTCCAAGTCAAGTTGCTCACCTTGACTAATACAGAGTAAATATCAACTGTTTTCAGCAGAGAATAAAGTTGGATATACTTAAAGCCAATTAAATAAGAGCACAACTGCCAAACAGGGCTCCAGACCAGTTCCAAATGTTGGTCAATCCCCAGCATAGATTAGGCGCATGAAAAATTGGAAGGAAAAGGAGACGCAATTAATTATCAAACTTTAATTGATAGACTAATCTTACAGGATAAACAATAAGACAGCTAGTCAAGGTTACACTTTAAAAAAAAAAATCCAGCAGCGCAAATCTAATAGACTAAATACGTTCATCTCCTCCCAAACAGGCATTTGATTTAAAAACAGAAACCAGAACAGAGCGTACACCACAAGGAAACATGGTACTTACATTTATTGTCAAATAATTCTGCAGAACTCTTTAAAAAAGAAAAAGAAAGAGGTTCTTAGAAATCTAGAAAGCAGTAGAACCACCCAGCCTGGCAGGTAAATCTACCAGATGTTCTGCACATCAGAGGGCTCCTGACTGCCTGTAACTTCAGAAAGGCCTTGAGGCCCTATTAGGAAGGAAACAGGCGCCAGTCCTAACTGGAGATGACTTTATCACAAAGCCTTAAGACACAGGGACCATCCTTTTCCAAGACAAGCATGAACAGCGGCGAGGGGCGAGAGAGAGACGGCCCCCTCGGCGGATGGGTGGAAAGAAGGCCTGCCCTTGCACAGCCCTTGGCACACTGAATCCACTCCCTGTCCCTTCCCTGCCCCTGGCAAAGTAAGGGTGGGCCAAGTGCAAGAGCCCAGAGCGCTCCTCCAGGCACATGGTTAAAGAAGAGGAAAACAAGCCCCTTCTGGGTGAAATATGGCAACTTTTCTGAGATGTGGCAACGTGGCAATTAATCTCTTTGGCCCTCATAAGGTAAAGCAGCAACTAAGGAGCCTACTGAGGGCCTCACCTGGGACCCTACTATGACCACAAGATTATAACAAAGTGCATCCTTACTTAGCTCAGTTAAACTTTATTTAAAAAGAGCTAACGCTACTTGCAAAAGGCCCATCTTGGATTAAAATACTTAATACCAAGGAGTTCCAGCAACTCGTGAGTCTGTCTTTCTAAATTCTCTGATTTGACTGTCTGAAACAGCTGACAGGGACCGGGCTCAGCAGGGATTATATTGTCACATTATTCTGCCAAGGTGCCTCAGGCAGGGAAAGACAGGCATGATGTCTGTGAGCAAAGACCTGCAGGAGGATCACCGGAACAAACTCTGTAAAAGAAAGAAACCCATCAGCAAGCTCAGACAGGTGTCCAACACGGAAGAGCTAGCAGCCTCCTCGACCACTGGGGCAGCGGGCGGGCCAGCCCTCGACCTCTAGCTTCAGGTAACACTGTTAGAGTCCCTCTCCCGGAACCAGCTCTTCCTCTATCCACAGCATGCCCTCTGCCACAGTGATGGAAAGATCCGGTCCCCTCTGACAGTGAAGAAATTGTACAGAAATAATCCTGAGGAAAAAAATAAACACTGTGATGCTACCTAAGGAGAAAGAGTATTTCAATGTGTGTACACAGTATTTAGTCAGCACACTCCAGACTGTAAGAAATATATGAAGAGACTGCTCATGGGACTGAGTGACAAAAGAGTGAATACTGCTATGACCCAGACACAGATCTGAAACACTTCTCCCAGTGGCTTCTGATGCGGTCTACCTCTCCTCTCCTGAGAGCTTCCAGAGCAAGGTCTTCCATGCAGACAGGGCGAGGAGCCAGAGCTCAAGACTGTTGGAGATTTAGTGAGCTCCGTGAAGCAATACTCAAACAGCTCCATGGGAAAAGGTGTCATTTATGTTATTTATATATAATATTTCGAAGTAAGGAAAAAAGCACCATTGTACTTAAAATAAAAAGGCTCACGCAGGCTTTGGTCCTCCTGAAATGACACCAGCCTGAGTGAAAAGCAGTTGGCCCTCGGGGAGCGGGGAGACAATGGAAAACGTTGGAAACCGTGCTCTCGCTGCGAGGAAGGGCTGTCACGTAGCAGGGAGCAGCCAGAGCAGGGCAAGTGGGGGGAATGGGCGGAGGGGCCGCGGGGAGCAGCAAGGCCAGTCTGGGGACGGACATGCCGCTTTGAGAGCTCAAAAGTGGGTGTGCGGCACTATCAAAACAAGTCTCTAGGACTGGGGTGTTGGCAAACAGAGGGGGCAGTATTTGAACCGAGATGATGCTCTCCTTGCTATTAATACGTGTCATTTCCTCCATACACCTGTCACCCATAGAGGGAGGCTTGCACAAGTAGCAAAGAAGCACTCTTTTCCCCAGGAACTGCAGGCCAACAAGGACAGAAAAGCTGCAATGACCACTCCTTTTTCAAGGGATGAGAAACAGGCAGTTTCTTGGACGCTGCACTTCACATGTATACTTATGCCCCCAAAAAAGCAAAGAGTAGATTTTCCTGCTCAGATGCAGAACTTGGCATTGACTACACCACAGAAAGCAAGAGTCTGTCTACGTGGGCTGGATTCCCGAACTACAGCTTAGAAGGGAAGGGCGTAGAATATCATCATTAACTGGCTCACAAGGAATAGTCATCTTAGGCGAATACATGCTAATACGTTTCACAGAATGAGGGGTAACAGCCTAGAATCCAAAATGTGAAGTTTGGAAGATTTCTCGCCAAACTGTACTATGAGAGCCTGCAACCAGTGAGAGGAGAATTGCAAAGACAGCAGCAGAGAAACAGCAAACAGCACAAAGGATATCGTTCACCAAGAGACTTTCCCTCATTTCAGAGTCAATCAAGCCAGAAGGAGATGGACAGAAGTTCACGTGTACAAACAACAAAAGGGCTGAAAACCAGAAGAGGGTGAGCTAATCATGAAAGCAATTTATCCCACTTTCGTTGTTCAAATGACAGTGGCCAACCCACTAAGACAGATGTCTTCTTACGGAGGAAGGCGGCATCTCTGAACCTGGGATAAAGGACACTTGAACTTAATGCATGAGCAGAAGGGCCAAATGGAGAAGCATAATTGAAATAACCATCGGACTGCTTAAGAATTTCTTGCAAACTTCCAAAGAAAGAAGGTATCTGGATCTGTGGGTATGTGGCTGTATAAACTATCTCCTCCCTGGCTCCTCCTCGAAGAGGTCTTTGTCTGCTTGGGAGCTGGGGCTTTTGAGCAACACAGCCCAGGCACACCCATGCCAGGCTGGGCCTCAAGGCCAAGCTCAGTGAGGGCTGCAGACCAGCCATGGAACTCCCCAGAGATGGGGGCCCAAAGGGCAAGGCGTTTAGACAGGAGTCACTGTGAGATACTCTGCTGCTCAACAAACACCACAGCAAGTGTGAGAGCTCCCTGACCAAGACCAAAGACCTCTTCCTCTCCCACCGTGCGTTCACGAGCAGCAGCAGCACGGCGGGAGGGAGCCCAGGAAAGGAAGCGTTGATGAGGTACTAAAAGAGGAACTGACATCTTTGGGTTTTTAAAACAAAAACTAATAGCTAGGAAGTGAGAAAATGAAAAAGGGAAAGAATTAAATCTGAACCAATGGATAGAAATATATGGCTTACTAACCCCCCCATATTTTGCATACAATTTTATATGAAAAAGGAAAAAAATACAACCCAACTCATCATAATGCAGTCCAAATGTTTGCAACCAAAGATTTATGAAAATATTTCAGTTGAAATCACTTAAAAAAAAAACAAAGTTTTTGATCATTCCCTTCTCAACATAATTGGCAGAGCTACTCTCAAAAATACACTTAAGAGTATTCCACACAACATGTTCGGAATTCAAATTTATTGATTTCCACTGTTTTAACTTTAAAAATGGTATGAAGCTGACTGCAAGAAAGGGAACCGGTGATTTTAAGTTAAAATTAAGCTAATGGTGAAAGTACATCACCTCTGGCTTCAGTCACCACATCGCCTTAGATTGAATATAGATTTTTTTTTGAACAAAGTTCCAGAACTCTGAAATCCAGGGATGCTGCAGGCCTCTCCCGGCAATGTCCTTCACTTTGGGTCAGTCTCCTGGGCCAGAGGTGAAAGTGCTTTCAAAAATACTGCCATTTCCCCAGCACAGTGTCTTTGATTGCATCCACATATTGAGTTGGAACCCAGTACACCCAGTAGTAAGAGGCTTCCGTGGGGCCCAACTGAAACGCCTGGAAGGGAAAAAGGAAAACCAAGCGGTACTTCAGAGGTTGGGAGACCGAGCAGGCAGAACAACAAACAAGGGGGAGGGTTGGGAAGTGAATTAATTAAAAAGGGAAGGAGAAAAAAAAAAAAAACTGTGCACATGGGGAACATTCTCCTAACAGGTCAAAAAAGAAAAAAAAAAGTGGTCGTTAAGCATAGCCAACCCTAAAGCAGCGGTCGTCAAACTTGAGTTCTCAGAACCACCCAGAAGGCTTGTTGAAACACAGATCGGCAGGCTCCACCCCTTGGCATTTCTGATTTGAAAGGTCTGGGGATAAGGCCTGAGACTCTTTTAACAAGCTCCCAGGTGATGCAGCACTGCTGATCCGGAGACCCCAGTTTGAGAACCACTGCCCTAGAAAACCTGTCACACATGCACAAGGAAACAGGTGTGAATGTTCAAAGCAGCAGTCAGAAACGATAAAAACCTGGCAACAACCTACATATCCAGCAGTAAGGGAATGCATGATTAAAAGTGAGGTGGCCTATTCACACAAATACTGAAGTATTTTTCTATAAAGGTATGGACTAGATCCATATGGATCTAGAGTTAATAGCAATCGATCATAATGTCGAACCAAAAAAAAAGCAGGTTGTAGAACGATACATACCATGATACCATTTATGAAAACTGAAACAACACAAAATGATACTTGATTTTGTTCATGGATACATGTGTAAATAAAAGCAGGGATAGATGGGAAGGACACACATGACACATAATACGTAACAGTGGTAACGGGAAGGGGAAGACAGTGGGGATGTTGTCACTGTTGGGAAATTTTATTTCTTTTATTTAAAAAAATTTAAATCAAGTTACAAAATATTTACAATTGTCATTTCTCGGTGATGGATATATGGGTTTGTGATAGTATTATTCTCTGTCCTTTTCTGTATTTTTTAAACGTTTCTCTAAAAATGAAAAAGCACAGCCACACTTTTGTAATTGTGACACATTAATCTAGCTAGAGAAACAGCATCTGTGAAAAGAGGGAAGTAAATGCTTTCATTAGGACAAAGGTAAAGGTGCTACTTAATGGTGTCTAGAAAGAAGGGGGCTATTAGAACCACCCTCTGCCAGAAAGGACTGCAGAGTGAAATGACTACTTAATGGTGTCTAGAAAGAAGGGGCTATTAGAACCACCCTCTGCCAGAAAGGACTGCAGAGTGAAATGACTACTTAATGGTGTCTAGAAAGAAGGGGCTATTAGAACCACCCTCTGCCAGAAAGGACTGCAGAGTGAAATGACTATTTCACCTAAATACTAAGCCATTACCCATCCACACCAATTCCTTCAAAGATGTCTAAAATGGTCCACTCAACTTGTCTGTAATCCCTATCACCAGGCAGCTTGAAAACTGGGGCTGTAAACCTTACAGGGCCAAACTAGCAGCACAAATGATTTAAAAAGGAGCTAAGGGGCCCAGCTAAAATTATTAAAATCCAACTATTAAAGCAGAAAAATAATTGAAGCAGGCCAAACAAATCTGTGTGTAATCCTTGTTTTAAAGACCCCAGAGAGTAGAGGTGGAAGTGCTGCCAGAGCACCTGAAAGAAGCCCCAGTGACGTCCTCATTGCTCCCAGGAGCCCCACAGCCAGGGCCCTGTACTCTCAGCCATGGCCTTGTGGCCGTACCACTGAGCGGACAGACACTGACAGGGCAGAAGGGGGACAGAGCTGGCTCCCTGGCCCACCACACTTAGCGTCCCTTTGACTGATTTCTCCTATAGCAAGAGGATCTTCCAACACAACACACAACCCTCTGCCCTGCACTTGGTACCACCAACCCACAGGTCAAAACACTAGCTGTTTCTTCTCTCTGGGATGGGACCGATGTAGCTACACATCGCTATTGGCTGGACGCTGAAAAACCTGCCTCCTCAGATGGAGAACAGCAGACAGCCCCATCCTCACACTCCGAATGCTCAGGTCATGTCCCTGTCTAGCAACTTCAGACTTCGAGTAGCTCAACTTCATTGTTAAAGTGTCTCCTCCAAACAGTGCTGGGAAAATAGAAACTCTGCCTAAGCTGCTCACTTTATCAGACCACTGAATTCTTTGCTTTGTTCTGTACAGACTTGCAGAATGCCTCCAAACATTCTGTCCTGGAAAGGAGCAGCCTGTTGTCTGCAGAGAAGATTCTATGCAGAACAGAGGCTTCACAGACTCCTTCCTCCACACAGGGTCCTTGGCCACCCCATGGGTACAGCCTGGGAAGAGCAGGACCACTACAGAAGGGAAACTGCCTGGTGTCCTCACCAACACCATGGCAGGGAGGTGGTTTTGTTTTTACAGGCAACACAAAATTTAAAATGAAAATCCACCAGCCATTCCTCCTCTTTATGTTTATTCTCCTGCTCTAAAAACAAACTATTACAAATGAGAGGGAGGCTGAAAGACATTTCTAAAAGGGATAAAAAACAACCCCCTTTAAATTGGTGGAAGATGTATTGAGGGGATTTGCAAAATAGAACTAAGAATAGGGTCATGGATCAAGTTCTAAGTAGACGAAGAAAACATGAGGGTCTTAAAACAGCACATCTTCTAAAGACTGAGTTTTCCCTTCACTTAAAAAAGCTCAGTTAAAAATCCATTCCCTGTGAGATGAAGCAGAAGCAGGAGTCTAGGGAGAGGCCAGACGCAGCCAGTGCTACTTACCATCATGTGGTAGTCTTCATGTCCTTCGATAGGTTCACTGACCACATTTTTAATGGAGCCCATGGGCAATTTCTCAGTCCGCTCTAAGTTGAGAGGGATTACAGTGATTATTCAAAGCCCCTCCTGTTCTAACTCCTCTCATTCAGCAGTCCCTTGTCAGGGCTGGTGGCTGTGGGATCTACAGTCCAGTGACTGGCACCATGCCCTTTAGGGACAATAGGACAGGATCTTCTGGTCAAGTGCACCTAGAGCCCTGCTTGGGAGCTGGGAACTCCTTGGAAGCAAATGGGAAACAGGATTTGGCAATGATATAGTAAAGGTCTCTGAGAGTGGAGATACTGTCCCTGATATTATTTTTTAAAGTCTGACGGTTAAAAAATACCCAAGAAACTCTTTGTAACCTTTTACCCAAGCCCAGCGTTGGCTAAGGTCTTGGTTGCCTGGGACAGGGAGAGTCAGGAGGCCTAAGAACAAAGAGGTAAGAGTGTTCCCCTGTGACTCTGACAAGGAGGGGGAATGCCTGGCTTTAAGACTAGTTTCCATCCCATGATCCTGCTCCCTTGCCCCCTACCCCCACCCCCGGGTCCCCCCACCCCTCCATAGTCACACATTTTATGCAGTTCTCTGGAAACATTTATAACCTCTTGTGATGAACACTTGAGATACCACTGATCATATGGGATAGAAGACATCTTGAGGCAAGTGTAAAGATGGCAGGTGAGAAAGAGGAGCAGCAAGGGATGCCTGGAGTGAGATGGGACTGCTGGGAGTGAGCCAAGTACAGCGGGACTGGGTGTGAGGCACCTGCACGACAGGAAATGGCCACCCGGAAGCAGCAGACATTTCAGGTACAGGGGATGTTCTCAGCAAACAGTTAAATCAAGTCGGAAAAAAACTCATTACAGCCTTCATAGAAAGAAAAATCAGGAAAGGGACAATCTGAAGATAGGTCAGTTGACAAAACAGACTAGGAATTTAGAGACCTGGGTTCTGGTCTAGCTGGTGACTTAAGACATTTTACTTTCGTTCGATAGGCCTTGGTCTCTAAAAAAAAAAAATGGGGGTCAGGGAGAAGAGATCTGAAAATGTATGTTTAGGTTTTGACTTTTAGTGGCTTTAAAACAGTGGTCTCCAGGCAGGACCTGACCAGCAGTTGTCTTTAAGCCTGAAACTTTTAAAACACCTTTCATGTTGAAACATCTGGAGATTTCACATGAAAATATAGATTTCTGGCTTCTCTTGAAAACTTCTAAGACTGGACAATCCTGGACGCACATTCCTGCTCCCTAGATTAGACTATGAGCTACGTTACAGCTCCTACAATCAGGGCACACACTCTCCCCTGGCAGCTTCACACATTCCCATTTCCTCCCTGGAGCTTGTTCTTATCGCTCTGCTGTGCTTGAGGCTGTCAGTACTGCCGCCTCCTACGCAAGCTGGCACAGAGAGTTTAAGCCGAGTAGTAGCCCGTGAGGGACACTTACTCAGCAAAGCGCCCGCGGAGAAGCCAACCAGCTGCTGGGATGGTCACTGCACAGCACAGCAGCTTCTTGCCAGCAGAAAGATGAAGCCAGTGGCTACTAGCCAACTCCCAGAACAAGCTGTCCTCCTACATGTACTTATGACACTCAGGTGACACGACTCCTGGGCGAGTGGGAAGAGTGCCTGCCCCCTGGGCTCCAGAGGTACACTGGTCTGGGTGGGAAGGAAAATCTCAGCCTTGGTCAACCTTGGAAGACACGAGTAGTTCATGGCCATGCTCCCCAACAAGGCTGGTAAGGAGACCTTCAATAACTCAGAAGCCCCAACACATCCAAGCTTTATCTAGAGCTCTGCCTTCAGGCCAAAGCAAGAAGGTGGATGCTCCCACTAGCTGAAATAAAGCCTCCAACAGAGGTTCAGAAGGTTCTCGTTCTATCAGTCCCTGTGGTTATGATGTGTTCCCTACACAACTTCATAATACAAAAATATTCCCTGAGGAGCCAACGAGCACTTAGAGACTTAGTCCCCCATCTACAGCCTCCTGCCCGTACCTATCCTCCTGGCAGTGTCTTCCCAGATCAGCCTCAGCAACTGCCTTAGACTGCCCACAAGCAAAACTAGAAGTCTAGCAAGAGGTGGGAAGTCTATGCATTTCAGCAAGTGAATGCAATGAGAGAACTAAGCAAAATCATCTGCGAAGTCCGGAGGCCAGGTAGCTAACTACTGACAAGGGGGATGATGGGACAGGCTCTGCAGAAGAGAATGATCCAGCAAAGGGTTCAGTGACCCTTGGAAAAACTGGGGAAACCCTTCAATATTTTGCAAAACTTGCTTGGACCATGCAGTTAGAGTTGAATGTGAAGTAAAGAATATAGCAAGTTATCATAAAATTGTTAGAAGACTCAAGTGTTTTTGGCATTTCAATCTTTGTTCATTTTAAGAACCAGCATAGGTTTGAAAAATAAGAAACTTGTTTTTGTGTTTTAGATGACAAAAGTCTCACTCCCCACCATCCCTGCCCCGATTATTTTCCATTTGGGGGACCAAAAACTTTGGTCCCATTTTAAGTGGAGTCATACTAAATGGCCTGTCCCTGAAACCAATTAACCTCAGAGGATGGGACCCCCTATACTTCTCTGTAGCATTTACCTCGAACACTGAATACCTACAGTGCTGGCCAGAAACAGGTGAATTAGGCATGTTCGGTTCCCTCCAGGAATCTAACAGGGGGACAGACAAGTCAGAGAGTAATGAGTGAGTGCTCTGGGGATATAAATGGAGCGCTCTATGAACAGAAGCGGCAGCAATTCATTTGGAGGGTGGGGTAGATATCAGGGAAGGCTTCATTAGGAGAGGACATTTAAGTAGGGCCTTAGAAGATTTTATTAATAACAGGGAATGGAAAGAAGACATTCCGGGTGAGGGCACAGCATGAGCAAAGACAAGGAGCTGTGCAAAGCATGTTGGGAAGGTCAGGGAGTGGTGCGGCCGAAATAAACAGGGGAAACAGGGCAAACGAGGCAGGAAGCTAGGTCAAAAATTGAAACTGGGGCTCATTGTTGAGAACATGGAACACCGTGGTTAGGCAGTTGAACTTGGCCTTACAGAGCCAAAAGTTTTTGAGCACAGGAACCAGTGACAAAAAGCGGTATGCAAGATGGACAGGACAGAAGAAAACACAGGGGGGGCAGGGAAACAGGTTAGCGTGCTTTGAACAGACCAAGTTTAAAGATGCAAGGAGCCTCAACTGGCACAATAGCATGGCAAAGAAAGGGACAGACAATTCTGGAGTGTAATTAACAGGACTTTGTAACCATCTGGGGGAAGGGAGAGAGGGGACAGTCAGAGACGCTTCCCAGCAAACAGCAAGGCTGGTCGAATACCGTGCAGGGGTGGAGCGGACAGAGGACAACCAGGCAGGGAGGGAAAGGCAGGCTCCTAGGCAGCGGGTGGGAAGCCTTCACCTACTACAGGGTCAAACTCTGACCTACAGGGGCCAGGCAGGTGACATAAATGAATGAAGCTGGCTATGTATAAAATACAAGGGACCACAAGGACTGTAGCCCACTGGAAACCACTACTTGGCTCTACTGTGAGAATGCCATGTGAGAACGCAGGCCCCAAATGGCCAGATCATTTGATTTTTTTCAAGAGAAGCCAAAAAAAATCAGATTAAGTGAAATCTCCCGATTTTTATACACAGTGTGTAATCCCATAAAACCCTTATCTGAGGACCAGACCTGGCCCTTGGGCCACACGTTTGGGACCTCTGATTTTGTATGCAACTGAAGAGCCAACATTTCATGGATTGGCCCTGAGATTAGACCAAAAAGAACAGGGAAAAGGGTCCAAACAAAAGGCGAGCATCTAAAAGCAAATTCCAAAGCCAGAAGCACGCAAAGCACAGTGAAGAGAGAGAGGTTTGAGAATGAGGAGCAGAGTCGCACTCAGGAACCAGAGTGCTGCTAGGTGCTGGAGGCAGGCAGCGCGCCAGGAGGAGGAAAGGGATAACGTACCTTTAGTGCCGATCCACAGCTGGTCTTGCTCTAGCTTAAAGGTGAGTCTCACTTTTCCTCCAGACTTATTGTACATGCCAGATAAGGGTACCGCCGGCAGGCGCTCCTGGAGGCACAAGAGCATGGTAAGAAGTGGAGGGACAGTTAGAACAAAAGAAAAGGGACAGGACTCGAGGTCGCGATTACAGGAATCTCAGGAAGTCAGAAGTTGGGAATGGCTCGTTTTCAGAATGTTCACAAAGAAATCCCAGCTTACCTGGGCACCCTTAACAGACGGCATCACATCTTCAGGCTTGCCTTTATCCAACACTTTCCTGTGTTGCTATAACATAAATCAGAAGAGAGAATGAAAACAGTTGACTACACTTTAGTCATGTTACTATCCCTCTGAAATATAGGATGAAGAAAGTCTTCATGTTTTGATTCAAAAGCTTTTAATGTCTACAGACTATGGGTCTTTTGATACTGCAGAGCAGTGTTGTCCAGCAAAACATTCTGCAATGACAGAAGTGTTCTATACTGTGCTAGCCACTATACACTTGTGACTAGTAAGCACTTGAAATGTGGCTACTATGACTGAGGAACTGATTTCTTAATTTTATTTAATTTTAATCAGCCACATGTAGCTACCATATTAGATATCAAAGTTCTAGAGCAAAACAGGATTTCCAGATTGTCCTTCTCCCCCTTAAAAAAAACATCACCACCGAAAGGATTAAACATCAAGCTGCAGAAAGCCACAAAGGGTGTTGCTCCCCTGGCAGGGAGAAAATGGCAGCCACTTCTGTCAACCGAAACTCCTAAAGAATACAACAAGATGCTGGTAATCAGCCTAAATGCCTAGAAGGGGCAGTTTGTCAACAAATGGAGATGAAGCCCATCGCAGAAGTCTTCTCCACTGCCCTACCCTCAACCCCAGCTACACAGAAAGTGTGAAGAGCCACCATTCTAAACAGAAATGCTGATTACTCTATAACCTGACATTAAGAAGCCTCTAACTCTACCCCCACCCAACCCTGAGGACTTGGAGGCAGCCCATTAAGGGTTCTAAAGTTCATGACTCCCTAAAACAGCTCTCTTGCCTAGACCAAATGCCTGAGTCTTGTCTCCTCTCCCGTGTCTTTTTTTTTGAGACACAGTCTTGCTCTGTCACCCTGGGTAGAGTGCCGTGGCGTCATCACAGCTCACTACAACCTCAGATTCCTGGGCTCCAGCTATCCTCTTGCCTCATTCTCCCAACTACAGCCTCCTGGGCCTACAGGTGTATGCCATGATGCCCAGATAATTTTTCTATTTTTAGTAGAGACGGGGTCTTGCTCTTGCTCAGGTTGGTCTCGAACTCCTGACGTCAAGCCATCCTCCCGCCTTGGCTAGGATTATAGGTGTCAGCCACCACACCGGCCTCTCCATCTGTGTCTTTATAGATACAGTCATGGCTTGGTAAAGTTCAAACTATGGGGCAATGAATGAGTAGAGGGTAAAAATTTAATCAAATTTGATCACCAGGTGGCCATGAGCCAGCCCAAAGCCTCATTGGCATGGCAGAAACCCTCTGGTAGGAATAAACTCAACACTGCCAGGCTGCTAGCAGCAAAGAGTCACTCCAGACATCAGCCCCAGATTCCTTAACAAGCCGATAAATAGCAAAGGGACTGTATCCTTCATTAGGCCATGTTATGCCTCATAACTGGCATCAATGCAACAGAGCAGCATGGGTTAGAAGATTTTGAGTCACATCTTACAAGTACCTTTTGAAGAATTTTCCCTGCACTGTGAAGACCAGTTCTAGGCCTGCTAAGCTACCATTAGTAACTCAAACCCTGTATTTAAGAAGCATGTTATGCTCCAAGGGTGTGACCAGTGGGAACGCTCACTGACATCTGACATGCTCACAGTTGACTATTTCATACATGTGGCAGTGAAAGCCAGGAAAATGGAAATAAACTCAATCAGTTATAAAACATTATGATGCAATGTAAGGGTGAAAAGTGCCTAAATAAACATCTTTTAGATGTCAATATAGGTTTACAATTCCTTTTCTGAAATCTTATAGACAGATGTTTTGGACTTTAGTGTTTTATGATAACATAGCTTTAAAATACATAATACCCTCCATGGGGTCTGGGGCAGCACCTTGTCAGCAAATACATTAATATTTCTATAGTAAGGCTGGGCAAGGTGACTCACACCTGTAATCCCAGAACTTTCGGAGGCCGAGACAGGAGGATCACTTGAGGCCAGGAATTTAGGACCAGCTGGGGCAACATAGGGAGACCCCATCTCTAAAAAAAAAAAAAAAAAACGAAAAATAGCCAAACATGGTAGCATGCACCTATAGTCATAACTACTCAGGAATCTGAGGTAGGAGAATCACTTGAGCTATGATCACGTGACTACATTCCAGCCTGGGTGACAGAGTGAGACCCTGTCTCAAGAAAATTTTTTTTCTATAGCAAAACATGAATGCTCACACTAATTCTGGTAAGGTTTTGCTGCCAAACTTATAAAGACACTTTTGATTTTCAGACTATTTTTGGGTTCTGGAAGCACACACAGATGATATGGATCTATAACCCCAAATGGTGTCCTTCTTTCAGTGTTGGTCATTTATCTTAGTGCTCATGGTCACTAAAACCATGTTGGTTCAAGTTCATCTACTCTACTCAGGACATAGGTTAAGTTGAGAACACCTGTTTTCCTAGAACACTACCAAGAAGGGCTAGGAGGCAGCAATGAGTAGGATTAGCTGGGTGATAGGAACCTAAGTGATGATTCTTCCAACCTGTTCCTTGTATAGCAAAATAATCTCACCTTTCCTAATTATAGAAAGAATTTTAATGGCTATGATGAGCATAAAACAAGACTGGATCTCTTCAATCCAAAACAAGCAACAGAAAATGTGAAAAATCAGGCCCTTATTTCAAGGAGCATGAGGACAAAAAAAAAAAAAAAAAAAATCAGTGTAGTTATTTTCCTACTCAGCTTCATTTGGCTTCCTGAAGTGCTCAGTTTTAGAGGAACCTTGAAAGTTTTTGATTTCCATGCCTATCCAAAACCAGGCTTGTTGATTTGGGGGAAGCCACAAACCAAAATACAAATGTAAGCACTTATACAGAATGAGGGCTCACTTGTAGTACTGCATTTTGCTCTGGCACTAAATAGGAGAGAAACCCACAGCTGATTCCTTTCAACACCTGGTCTGAAGCCTCCCTTTACCAAGGCCTTATCCTAAAGTAGGTAGACTTGAGACACACTGACCCGCCAGATGAGACAAAGTTGCAAATCTCAGGTAGTTGTCACCTCCACTCTGCCGCACCCAACTGCTGCCATAAATTTCCATCATGGGCCCTGTCCGAAAAGGAGCTTATTCTAGGGAGAATATAACCAGCCAAGGCTCAAGAGGACAAAGCCTCAAATTTCTCAGGACCAACAAGCACACAACGGACTCACTTTCTGCCTGCAGAGAGGCTCCTTCTTGTTCTCTTCGGCCTTTGCATCCTGTTGCGCAGCATCTTTGGGCGTGTTTACTGCTAAAACATCATTTATCGTGGAGCCAACCACCATGATCTTGGCCCCACTGGTCACTTTTATCTCTCTCAATGTCTTATCCTCGGGGACGAGTCCCTTATACATGACTTTCTGCATGGCAGGAGGGAGACCTTGGGAAAAGGTAGAGGGAAGACAGTGAAAGGAAGGAACAGAAAACCGTATGGACTGAGCACAGTCCTTCTGTAACAGACCAGTAAGTGACCACTGGCTCTACCACCTATTAGCTTTGCAAACTTGGGCAATTCACACCCTCTGAGGCTCAACTTCCAGAACTTCATAAAAGTGATGAGAGTAGGTCCTTCTGTATAGACTTGTTGTAAGGATTAAGAGACAGGACAAATATACAGCATTTAGTGTGGCGCCTGGTATTCCATAATTGTTCAATAAATACTAGCTCTCATTCTTTCTAAGTTACTCTTCAATCATCTGATTAATTACTCAAACATTAAGTGAGAATCCACAGGCATCAGGGATACAGAAACCAATACAAAGTTCCTATTCTTATGGACCTCACAGGCTACATGTAGAAAGCTCAAAAAAAGAAATCATTTCAGATGGCACAGCACTATAAAGATAAAATTAAGAAATATGAACAAATGTGAAGGGCCAGCATGATAGTTAATAGCAGTGTTTCCTAAACTTCCCTTATGAGAATTACCTAAGATATTTGCTAAAAATAAATCCCTGGCTACCTCCCAGACCCACTGAATCAGAATCTCCTGGGGAAGAGCCTAGGAGCTGTAAATTTAAAGAGGGCCTTAGGTGATTTTTTTATTAGAGATGCTAGGGCAACATTAGTGAGAAGCTCAGGCTAATTGTCAGTCCTGGCCTTGAATCCTAGCTCAACCACTTACAAGCTCTATGATCTTAGATCTCTTTCCCCATCTTAGTAATAATGGGCATTCAAGTATCCTTCAGAAGATTGAGGGAACTGATAGAAGAAAGTGGTCAGTGCAGTGCCTTCCATGGTATAAGCACCAAGGAATGAACAAGCGGAGTGGGTAAGGCTGGCTGTCAGCGCCTCGGGGATTACCTGTAATCGAGTGAATCTTCTGTTTTAGCTCGGAGCCTGTGCTGTCCAAGGGGAACTTCACGTCGTGCTTGGTCTTATTCCAAATGATTTTCAGGTCCACCAGCTCCCTGCCTGCGCCGCCGCCCGCGTCCTCGCCATTGCTAACCGAGGCCTGGGCCGCGGGGTCCCCAGGGGGCTGGGCCGGGGCCGGCTGCAGGCTGCCTCGCGCGGCGCAGGAATCCTCGGCCGCCGCCCCCGCCGCGGCTTCGGCCTCTACGCAGTTGAGGGGCCGCGCGGGCGCCTCGGTCGCTACCGTCTCGGCCTCCGTGTCCATGCCAGGTTCCTCCATGCCTGCAAGGGGGTTAGGGGGTGGGCGCTCGCCGCGGGCTGGGCCTGGGACCGGACGCTGCCCGGGCTCCGCCGGACCACGGCTCCCGAGCCACGCTCCTCCCTCCGGAGCCAGGCCGCATCCCCCGACGCATCGCCCGCAACCTCGGCCCCAGCCAGGCGCCCGCCACCCCCTCCGCACTCACCATCCGGGGCCCCGGCCGCCGCCATGATGATTGTGTACAACACCCACCACTCCCGCAGAGGCCGCTGGGAAGAGGCGAGCTGGCTGAGATTGGCCCCCGCTGCAGCCCCTAATCTCTCACAGCCTGGCCGGAAACAGGTGGAGGTTTCTATGGAGACCCGCCTCCTCCGCTTCCCCAGCCCGGCCCCTGCCACGCTTTAGCTTTCCCGAGCCGAGGGGGGCGGGTCCGGAAAATCGCCCGCTCATGGGCTCTGCCCCCTAGTGGCTGAGTGGGGCCGCAGCCGTCCAAGGGGGCGTGGGCTTTCGCGCCAGGAGGCCTGCGACTTTAAGGGGCGGGGCTGCTCTCGCTGTGGCGGAGGCGCATTGGCTGGGAGGTGTCGCCGGAAGTGACGCAAGGCTAAGCCCACGGCGTGTGCGGCGCCAACCCACATGGCGGCCCTCCTGAAGAAGCTGCTGCGGCGCGGCAGCCCCTGGGCGGCCTTGGGCTGCCGGGTGGGACGGCGCGAAGCCAGCCTGGGCGCTGATCCCGCGGGTGCGGTGCGAGTACGGTTCGCCCCTAGCCCCACAGGTAAACTTGGTGGACGTGACGGTGCAGGCCGCAGCCCACTGTCTCGTCTCCGCCCCCTGGAACGTCCCCGAACGAATCCCTTCCGGTGGTGTCAGACTGGGCGGATCGGCGGGCTGCGCGACCCCATTTTACCGAGGCAGAAACTGAGGTCCACGAGCGAAAGTGATTCACATTGCCAGGACTTTCTGTTAGTTGTACTAACGCATTTCTTTCGGTATCTTTTTTTTCATGTATCCGGTAAATGTGTGTTGATCATAAACTATGTGCCAGGTACTGTTGTAGGTACTGGGACACAGTGATTGTTGAGAAAATTAGGGCACCTGCTCTCAAGAAGCCTACATTCTAGTGGCCGCAACAAACACCTATAAAAATAAGTGTAATTTTAGAGTCACGTGTCGTGTGGGAAACTAAGCAGGGTAGGAGATTAGGCTTTGGAAGGGTGACCAGGAAGGCCTGGCTGAACAGATAACATTTGAGTTGAGAACGAAATGACAAGGAGCCAGTTATGTGAAGCTGTTACAGTGTGAGTGTCGTGCCAAAAATCATTAACCTGCCATTCTGCTTTAACCTGCCATTCTGCTTCTGTAAACCTGCTTGCTCCTGCTTGCTACTCCCAACACAGAAGTTCCTAAGTGTTTAAAACACCCATGTTTTGTGTAAACAAGATATGGCCCAGAGCCCAAACTGCCCAGATCCTGTTACGCCAAAGATAAGAAAATGATGGCTTAAAACAGGACCAATCAGGAGCAAGAACAATGGCTTGAAACTGGACCACTCAGGACCCAACACAATCAGCAACTTTTAAAGAAACAAATGAACTAAGGGGGCAGGGGGGATGGTGTGCCCACCGTGTCGTGTGAAACCAGCGTGTCATGTGTAACCAGCATGTCGTGTGTGACCTGCAGAAAAGTATAAAAGCTCGACTTTTACCCCAGGGAGGGGTCCTGGTTCATAGGGAGGCCACTGCGTTGGCGTTCTGGGACTTGGACCCTAGCTCGAGCTAGTCAGTAAACTCCTTTGCCGTTTGCAGCCTCGGTGACTCTGCCTCTCTGTTCCTGGGGCCGAGGGGAACCGGCTCTAACAAAGCCTCTAGAAGGAACACTTTGGGCAAAGGAAATTGTAGGGGCAAAGGACTTGTGGTTAGTGTTGTTGGGAGATTAACAAGCTAGAGGGAGGCAGAGGCCCATTGTATAGCCTGTTGGAGATCTTGTCAAGGCCTCCCCACCAGTTTCCAACATTCTCTTACCAAGGCTGTCTTCTGCCCTGACCACACGGAGCATGCCTTTTATTACAGACCGGGTCCCGCCCGGGGGGGCAGCACGTAAGGATCTTTGTGGCAAGATCCCAGCTGTGCAAAGTGATAGGCTCCTTCTGGGCAGGCAGTATAGCAGTGCTTTTCAAACCATTCATGGTGGAAGCACTGGTTTTTAATTTACAATCAGTTGTTCAATGTTTGTATAAAGTTAATCTAAGTGAATTACCAGAAAAATGAACATTTTGGAAACATACAAAATACAAACCATTTCTCTTTATTAGTTTCAACAGACATAAAATCACTCTTGTGAATTGGCTGTACGCTCCTAAACCTTTACTCTCAGTTTCTATGCTTGTTTGTGAACTGACAACAGTTTCCAGACCAGCACTGGACTGCGTACCCTTTCTTTGAGAGGGTATGTAGAATGCCAAGGTCTGGGATTGTCTGGACCCAAATTTGCCTTTGCCACGTCCTAGATGTGTAAGTTGGGCAAATTAATGTATCTGAGCCTCGGTTTTACTATCTGTCAAACAGGGCTAATAAGAGCAACTGTCTCATTGTTTAAGCTCTTTCAATTGAGCCACTTAGCAAGGTCTGGTACACATAGAAAGCCCTTAATAAACAGCATCTATTACGATGATTACAATTTTCATTTATTTGCTGATTTGCAGGAAAAGCCAATATAGGAAACGCCGTTGACTATAAACAGACAAATGAAAGAATTATCAAGCACATAGATCTAATTATACTAGCTGAAATTAATTGAGGGTTTACTTTGGTCAGCATTTAGACCTCACAGCAACCGAATAATAAGGAGGTTCCTATTTTTTGCTTTAGATAATGCTGATAGATGAGGATATTGAGGCCCATAAAAGTTAAGTAGAGTTCCCAAGAGGGAACAGATAGTAAATGGTGGGTGCAGAATTTGAATCCAGGTGTATGTGATGTAAGAGGACGTGCTTTCAATTACTGAATCCAGGTGTATTTGACATAAGAGGACGTGCTTTCAATTACTGAATCCAGGTATATTTGAGGTAAGAGGACATGCTTTCAATTACCGAATCCAGGTGTACTTGATGTAAGAGGAGGTGCTTTCAATTACTGAATCCAGGTATATTTGAGGTAAGAGGACATGCTTTCAATTACTGAATCCAGGTGTACTTGACGTAAGAGGAGGTGCTTTCAATTACTGAATCCAGGTATATTTGAAGTAAGAGGACATGCTTTCAATTACTGAATCCAGGTATATCTGACGTAAGAGGACATGCTTTCAATTACTGAATCCAGGTATATCTGACGTAAGAGGACATGCTTTCAATTACTGAATCCAGGTGTATTTGATGTAAGAGGACGTGCTTTAAATTACTGAATGAAGATGTATTTGAGGCTGGGCGCGGTGGCTCACGCCTGTAATCCTAGCACTTGGAAGGCCGAGGCGGGTGGATTGTTTGAGCTCAGGAGTTTGAGACCAGCCTGAGCAAGAGCGAGACCCCGTCTCTACTAAAAATAGAAAGAAATTATCTGGCCACCTAAAAAAAATATATATATATAGAAAAAATTAGCCGGGCATGGTGGCGCATGCCTGTAGTCCCAGCT
>CM052448.1:13723931-13743346 GCA_028533085.1 Varecia variegata | reverse complement strand
ACGTAAGAGGACTTGCTTTCAATTACTGAATCCAGGTGTATTTGACATAAGAGGACCTACTTTCAGTTACTGAATTCAGGTGCATTTGACATAAGAGTCTGTGCTTTCAATTACTGAATCCAGGTGTATTTGACATAAGAGTCTGTGCTTTCAATTACTGAATCCAGGTATATTTGGCATAAGAGGACTTGCTTTCAATTACTGATTCCAGGTATATTTGACGTAAGAGTCTGTGCTTTCAATTACTGAATCCAGGTGTATTTGACGTAAGAGGATGTGCTTTCAATTACTGAATCCAGGTATATTTGGCATAAGAGGACTTGCTTTCAATTACTGAATCCAGGTGTATTTGATGTAAGAGGATTTGCTTTCAATTACTGTCTTCTGTCTTGGGGACTCCTGAGACCTGGTGCCACAGAACACCACTGGTTTTGTGGAGGCCTTACAATAACTAGCCAAAGGTCACACATATAATCAGTGTTGGACCATGTGGTGCCTGAACCCAGAAGAGCTTTTCCTCTCTTGTGCTGCCTCCTATACTTGGAAATGCAAATGAGCCCATTGTGGAGACTTAGGGCTGTGGGTTGGTCCAAGAAGATAAAATAAGGGGGCAATGACAGCCCTGGGAAACTGCTAATTTTAAGTTTTCAGTCAGGAATAATGAAAAAATAAAATCTTATGGGTTTAAACTCTAGTGTAGAGACATATAATGGAATCACTTACTACTTTTGGTGTTTAAAGCCAGCACTGGAGTGTACGTGGTCTGGGCTCACTCTGGGCTCCATGAGTCCCCTGGTCCCCTGTAACATGAAAATAAAAAACAAAATACCAGCACTTAAAGTATATGATATGGATAGTCATGTACAGTGCATGGAGTGCATATGCAAAATGTGATTTTAGGGTATTTTAAATGTGTAATTATCTTTTTCCCCAGAGCACATCATTGAATTCGAGTAAGTTAAATGCATGTGTAATATGGCTTCAATGGATAATCCTCTGCATCTCTTCCTTTTAAAGGCCAAGTTTCAAAGTAGAGAAATGGGTGCAGTTGGAGCCTTTTTACAAAATGACATACTCCAAAACCTGGGTAGTCTTCCACTTCCAGGATGAGGGATTACACAAGTCCACCACCCAGTCCTCTTCTGTGGCAGTTTGGCTGTCTGGATGCTGGCTGGAAAGATGGAACAGGGGCAGCCGTTTCTTGGTCTTTGAAATTTGTTGGGACATTCTGTTATGAGCAGATCATACTTGCCCTTCGGCTAAGGCCTGTTAGCTCGTCTCCTCTGTCTTGTCTGAGCTGTTCTCTTGTGCTACTAGGCTTCTTACATCTGGGCGGCCTCCGCACAGCCCTGTACAACTATATCTTTGCCAAGAAGCACCAGGGGAGCTTCATCCTGAGGCTGGAGGACACAGATCAGACCCGCCTTGTGCCTGGGGCAGTGGAAAATATTGAAGACATGCTGGAGTGGGCAGGTGAGGCTGGCAGAGAATGGTCCCTTCTCCAGGAATGAACAGGAAGTGGGGAAAGAAGCCTGTAGATCTTTTCCTGGGGTCCAGGGTAGAGAACAAGGAGTTCTTGGAGAAATGGGTCCATTTGTGCTACCTGGGGTGGCAGGTGCCACCAAAGCTCCAAGGCTGTTTTGAGATTCCTGCTCTCAAGTCCATTGCCTACAGGGGCCAGGGAGGAAATACAGGCCAAGTGGAAACTGGAGAAGCTAGGCCTGTGGGGAGCAGGAGAAAGCATACCTTGTCCAAAGGTGGCAGCACCTCTGAGCTCCAGCTCTGTGTCCCTGTGTGGGAATGCTGGCCCAGCTTGTCCAATCTTCTGAGTTCCAAGAGGAGCCACAAATCCAGATTTTTTGGATGAATACTTAACCATTGTTAAGTCTGGGTTAAGTCTGGGTTCATATTTATTTTGACCACATCGTATAAGCCAAACAAAACATGTGCAGCTTCTGAGGTTTATCTTCTTGTGGGAAGTTTAATCCTGAGGACAGCTAAGGTCAGGGAGAACAAGGAGAAGTGTGTTTGCCTTTCCTAAGTCAATAGTTGCTTACCTGTAGGGACAGGTATGACTAGGAAAGGTCAAGATCCCCAAAGAAAACTACCAAGACTATTTTGAAATGTGTGCTCTAATCTCAGGTAAATTATTCATTAGACTCTGAGTTCCTAAAGGGCGGAAACTGATTTCATTTCTGTCTTCTGTTGTAGACGGTTTTAGCAGATACTCGGTTGAAGTTTGTTGAATAAAAGAACTTATTCAGCTGGGCATGGTGGCTTGCACCTGTAATCCCAGCACTCTGGGAGGCAAAGGTGGGAGGATTTCATCTCTAAAGGGGATAGCACAATAGTGCTGACGTTGTGGATTAAGCTTTAATATGTGTGTAAAGCAGTTAGAACAGTGCCTGGAAATGAGTGCTATGTGCATCTTAGTTGTCATTATTCGATGACGATTCTGTTGACCTGTGTTTCAGGCATCCCCCCTGATGAGAGCCCCCGCCGAGGAGGTCCTGCTGGGCCCTACCAGCAATCTCAGCGGCTGGAGCTGTATGCTCAGGCCGCGGAAGCACTGCTGCAGACTGGAGCTGCCTACCCCTGTTTCTGCTCTCCACAGAGGCTGGAGCTCCTCAAGAAGGAGGCCCTGCGGAACCGCCAGACGCCCCGGTAAGAGCCCCCACCTGTCGCAGATGCCTCCCCAAAGTGGGGTGTGTTCGTTATCTGTTGCTGTGTAACGTGTTACCCCAAAACTTGTATTACCTCCCAGTTTATGAATCAGGCGTCTGGGCACGGCTTAGCTAGGTCCTCTGGCTCAGGGTTTCTCTCAAAGCTGTAGTCAAGGTCTTGGCCAGGCCTGCATTTATCTCAAGGCTCAATTCCAGGAGGATCTGCTTCCATCTCCTCTCTCAAGGCTATGGGCAGACCTCAGGCTCTTGCTGGCTGTTGCCTGGAAACATGAGTTCCTTGCTGTGTGGGCCTCTCCGTAGGGCAGCTCACAGCGTGGCAGCTGGCTTTCCTTGGAGTCAGCCAGGGAGCTGGAAGCCACCCAATCATGGAAGTGACATCTCACCATTTTCATTTCACAGGCTGAGTATCTCTTACTTGAAAGATTTCGGACCCGGAGTGTTTCGATTTCAAATTTTTTAGAATTTTGGAATATCTGCATATACATAATGAGATATCTTGGGGATGGGATTCAAGTCTAAACATGAAACTCATTTATGTTTCATATACCCCTTATATACATAGCCTGAAGATAATTTTATATAATATTTTTAATATTTTTGTGCATGAAACAAAGTTTTGACTATAGCCCATCACATGAGGTCAGGTGTGGAATTTTCCGTTTGTGGCATTGTGGTGCTCAAAAAATTTTGGATTTGGAGAATTTTGGGTTAGGGATGCTTGGCCTGTATTCTGTTCATCAGGCCACACTCAAGGGGAGGGATTGCACAAGGGCAGAGACACCAGTAGGCAGGGATCACTGAGAGCTGTGTCAGAGGCTGCCTGTCTCGTTGGGTCTCAGGCAGTAACATGTAAAGTAATTTTAATTACTTTTTAGTTTGAATAAGTAAAATTTTATTATGTTCTATATTTTAAAAGTCTGGAAAGAGCCAGGTATGGTGGCATGTGCCTGTAGTCTCAGCTATGTACCAGGCTGAGGTGGGAGGATCACTTGAGGCCAGGAATTTGAGGCTGCAGTGTGGCTATGATCACACCTGTGAATAGCCACTGCACTCCAGCCTGGGCAACATAGCAAGACCCTGTCTCTTATGAAAAAATAGATAAATAAAAAGGCCCAGAAAGTTATATGTTGAAAGATCTTTCTCCCAACCTTGACTCTGGCCACTGAGTTCTGCTCTCCAGAGACAAATGGTGTTGGAATTCTCTTCTGTGTCCTCCAGAGATATTCAGCGCATGTGGTGATAAATGCGTATTATTTCCTCTTTTTCCCCATTCCAATGGTAGCACATAGTGTACTATGCACACAATATGTTGTGCAACTTACCATTCCCATTTATTGTCTTTAGGATCAGTTCCTTATCAGTCCATAATTTTTCCATTATGCTTACATAATATTCCATTGTATGTGTATACTACCATTTACTTAATTCCCTGTTAACAAACCTTTATGGCATTTCTAATCTCTTGTTATAAAAAAAGAGCTGTGATAAATAACGTTGACAGCATCATTTTGCACATGTGCAGTGTGTTTGTTGGATACTTTCTTTTTTTTTTTATTATTATTATTATTTATTTTTTTTTTTTTTCAATTACTGCCTGGAATGAATGGATACTTTCATAAGGTGGAATTGCAGGGTTGGTTTGTAGCCTTTCTAGACGCTGCTGCATGGCTGGCTCTGTACTAGTTATACTCCCTTCAGCCCTAGCATTATAACATTTGCAGTCCACTTCCAATGAGCTGCTGTACAGGGGCTCAGATGTTTGTACAAGGTCATGGCATTCAGTGCACCATAGCTTTTTTATTGTAACAATCTTTAATACTTGTCCATTGACAGAAGATTATTTTTTAAAATTATGATCAAGCTCTATTGTGGAATCTATGCAGCCATTTGTTGATTGAACACTTAGCTGTGTTAAGGACTAAGCTTACAAGCTCTACATCTGTGTCTCAGTTAGGACACCTTTGGGTGTGAGTAATGGAATACTCCGTTAAAAGGGACAAACCATGCTTTAACATGCAGACGCATCACCTGGGGACCTAGTTAACGTGCAGGTTCTCATTCAGTAGGTCCATGGTGCCTGAGAGTCTGCATTTCTGACAAACTCTCAGGTGCAGCTGATGCTGGGTGTCCACAGACCACACTCTGAGTAGCCAAGGCATCAACCACACAGACATTTATCTCATTCTCCTGAAGTGTGGGGGTGGGTGACTCCAGGATAAGGCCAGCAGCTTGGAGAGGCCCAGGCTCTACTTTGGCCTCTCTCTGACTTCCTTGTCTTCTCTCCCTCAGTTGCAAGTAGCTGTAGCAGGTCCAGCCATGCTCTCCCTCACAGGACAACATCCAAAGAGGACAGAAGGGGAAGTAGGAAATTTTCAGAAAGGCATTTTTCTCTTGTGGCTTTCTTACCCTTATTTGGTGAGAAAAACCTTTCCCAGACTGTAACCCTTCCTTACCCCCCAAGCATACTTTTTTTTGAGTCTCAGTGACTAGGGTGGGGTTACATTCCTCCCTGGACTGATCACTGGCATAGGGCAGTGGGATTGCCAGATTGGCTGTACCAATTATGATTCAACCCCCTGGACTAAGCATTTTGCCATTAGCAAGGAAAAGGACAAATGGCTGGTAGGTAGGCAGACATTAGCATCTGGCACACTGTTCTCTCACTCAGTTTTCCTACACAACAACCATGTTGTTATCCCTATTCTGGACTGAGGAAGCAGCTTAAAGAGGTAAATGGCTTGCCCAACATCACATGGCTATCAGAGACAAAGGTAGGACTCATGTCTGTCAACATGGTATTCATGCTCTGCTTCCCAACAGGTATGACAATCGGTGCCGGAACCTGAGCCAGGAGCAGGTGGCCCAGAAGCTGGCCAAGGACCCCAAGCCTGCTCTCCGCTTCCGCCTAGAGGAGGCAGCCCCAGGCTTCCAGGACCTGGTGTATGGCTGGACTCGGCATGAAGTGGCCAGCGTAGAGGGAGACCCCGTCATCCTGAAGAGTGATGGCTTCCCCACGTACCACCTGGCCTGTGTGGTGGACGATCATCACATGGGCATCAGTCATGTGCTACGGGGCTCTGAGTGGCTTGTCTCCACCTCCAAGCACCTGCTCCTCTACCAAGCCCTGGGGTGGCAGCCACCTCACTTTGCCCACCTGCCCCTGCTCCTCAATAGGGATGGCAGCAAGCTATCCAAGCGGCAAGGGGACATTTTCCTGGAGCACTTTGCTGCTGTTGGCTTCCTGCCCGATGCCCTACTCGACATCATCACCAACTGTGGCTCAGGGTTTGCAGGTATCCACCCAGCTGAGCAGTCCCAATGGCAGAGATCCCAGCCATGAGTGAGCAGGGGTTTTGGTTTAGGCAGACCTAATCTTCAGTCCCAGCTTTACCATCTACCAGCCATGTGATCTTGGATAAGTTCATTCTTTTATTCAACAAATGTTTATTGACCCAGACACCAAGTTCAGTGTTGGGGCCACAACAGTGAACAAGATAGACATAATTCCTGCCCTCAAGGAGCTTATGGTCTCTGAGCTCCGGTTGCCTCATCTATGCAATGGGTATAAGTGTCTCCCGCATAAGGTTAGGATTCGCTGAGCTCATGAGTATAAGGTACCCAGCACAGCACCTGCCACACAAGAAGCACAAATAATTACAGATTCTATGAAAATTGCAATTATATGATTACTACTATTACAAGTATATACTCTTAAGAGTATTATTATTATTACTATGAATCTAGTTTATTTCAAGCTGAGCCCTCCTTGGCCCAAGACTTAGAGCCCAAACCTTGAAGAAACAAGCAGTGAATAGGATGACCTCTTTGTGGCAGGGATTTCTGAAAATGTGGCAGTAATAGTCTGCTTACTGTTTATTCTGCTCTCATTTCATTTCACCCTTAAAACATCCTTGAGGGGTAGAGATTTGTTATCCCCACTGTTCAAAAAAGGATTCTGGGCCTCAGAGAGGTTGAGTAACTTGCCAAAGTCACATAGTTAGTAAGGGATACAGCACTTTAGTCCTCTGCCTGACCTGACTGCATGGGCTGGAGCTGCTGCTTGTAAAATGTACTGATGCTCAGACCCCGCCCAAAACCAATTGAATCAGAATCTCTGGGGTACAGCCAGGCAGTGGGCACGCTGTTCTTGTAGCTCACGTGTTTGGGGATAATGAGGATTGCTTTTGTTCAGTTGTTTTCAGGCTTTTTTCTCTTAGTGACAGCTCTTTCTGAAAATGAAAGTCTATTTGGCCCTTGATATATGAATAGCTAGAAGTTGAATCCCTTTGGTCAAAGTGGAATGAGGAGCCCAGGGCTTGCTCGCTTGGCCTCCCTTGTGTTTGAAAGTGAAAGGAGGAAGGGAGGGAGGAAGCTAAGTGGCTGGGCCTGCCTCACTTGCAGAGAACCAGATGGGCAGAACCCTGCCCGAGCTGATAACACAGTTTGACCTGACGCGGGTCACCTGCCACTCAGCCCTGCTGGACCTGGAGAAGCTCCCAGAATTCAACAGGTGAGTGGGGAGCATGGAGATCCCCTGATGGGAAAGGGCTTTCTTGCCTGTGATGGTCCCCACGGCAGAGGGTACAGTGGGCTCTGGAGTCACAGACACCTGATTTTGACTTTGGGCTCTGATATCTAATGCTGTGTGACCGCAGGTAAGTCACCTAACCTCTTCATGCCTCTGTTTCCTCTTCTCTAAAATGGGACTAATAGCAGTACTCACCTTAATGCAATTGTTGTAAGAATTAAGTGTTGGAGGAGAGTATCTTGCATAGCCCTGGTGCATAGAAAGTGCCTAATAAATGATTGGTACTGTTTTCTCATTAGCATTATGTTCCTGGCCACCCCCATATGTGGATGGTTCTGTTAGTGTCCAAAGCCTAGAGAGAGGCATCTTCATGTTAGAGTCACCCTCTGCCTAGCCAACACAGTGAATGAGCCCTGTCTCATCGCACCTAGTTTATATTTTATGTATTTGATATTTCAGGTAGTTCTGGACTTTGACACCTCAAATATAGTTACAATTCAGATCATTGTTGACATGTCCGAGTCAAAGGGTATCAGTTGTAAAGCCATTGGCCACGTTTGCACCTGGGGACAAGGCTACACCAAGCGCTCCTGTCTGTCTGACGTGGGCAGCCTCCACCCTGCTCTAGCCAACTAAAGCCCTGGACAGTGAGGGTCCTTTGCAGCCAGATCTTTTGATTGCCTACAAGAAACCAGAACTCTATTGTTATGTCACTTCTTCTAGTTTGAAACGTCATCTACTATTTTAAAAGCACTGGAAACAAAGGGTGTCTGTGAGTTGCTTGGGACTCAAAGGCTATCTGTTTGTGACCTTGGTCATATCCCTTTTCTTTTATAAATGTAAAGAGAATGCTACTTCTAGCTTGTGGGAGGGAGGGCTCACGTGATGTGACATGTCATTCTTAAACTCTACCCATCCCCTGGGGAGAGAATGTTTGGGTGGGCTGGGGGTGCCGGCAGCAGGGCAGCCCGTTGACTTCCCCTATAGGCTGCACCTCCAGCGGCTGGTGAGCAGTGAGACCCAGCGGCGCCAGCTGGTGAGGAAGCTGCAGGCCCTTGTGGAGGAGGCGCTTGGGAGCCAGCTGCAAGGCAGGAATGTCCTCGACCCAGCCTATGTGGAGAGGGTCCTCCTGCTAAGACAGGTGTGGGGCTGGGGAGATGGACGGGGTGAGTGGGTGCCCCCATTCCTCCTTTCTTCCAGTGTGTTCACAGCCTGTCCCCAGTGCATTCAGTGACTGCCTCCTTCCCTTCCCCAGGGCCACATTTGCCACCTGCAGGATTTGGTCTCCCCAACGTATTCCTACCTGTGGACTCGCCCTGCTGTGGATCGAACTCAGCTGAGTGCCATCTCGGAGCAGGTGGATGTGATTGCCAAGCGCACACTGGGGTGAGCAGCCACAGGCCAAGCTCTAGGTTCCATGCCTTCCTTCCCTGACTCCCTCCCATGGCCCCCCTTCCTCCAGGGCGTGTCTGTTGGGCCCATAGCACAGCCCCATGGCTACTGAAGAAGTGGTCACTCATGGCTTTCTTTGGGAAGACAGGCTTACCAGAGGACCTGGGCTCTCCCTGGACACAGACAGTGTGTTCAGTGCTTGCACCAACCTGTGTCACATCCCACCTCTGTCACTTACTCACCAAGTTCTGTCCCTTTGCCCAGGTGGTGTCACTTTGGCCAGGTTACTGTACCTCTTTGAGCTTCCATTTCCTCATCTATAAGATGGAGATGATGGTACAAGTTCTTACTGTAACAACTCTTTTAATTACAAGGGCAGAAAGCACACCCAAAGCTGGCGTAAGCAAGAGGGGAATGATTGTTTATGTGAATGCAGAGTCTGGAAGGGCTGCCTTGAGGCACAGCTTGATGCAGGGGCCAGCGCTACATTATCAAGACCTGCTTCTCTCCCTGTGCCTTTGACTTTCTGCTCCCCACTCCTCCATGCTGGCCATTCTTTCTACAGAGACTCTGTATTAGGTAGACTGGCAGTCCCCAGCGTTTTTGGCTCCAGGGACTGGTTTCTTGGAAGACAGTTTTTCCAGGACTGGGATGGGGAGGGCAGAGCTCAGGCAGTGATGAGAGGGATGGGGAGCGGCTATAAACACAGATGAAGCTTTGGCTCGCTCACCTCCTGCTGTGCAACCCCACTTCCTAAGTTTCATGGAAGATAATTTTTCCATGGAGGGGAGGGTACAGAGGAGGAGTGTGGGGTGCAGCAGAGCTCTGTGGCCTGGTCCCTAACAGGCTGTGGACAAGGGTTGGGGACCAGAGAGGTAAGCAAAAGAAATCATGGTGCCTATTCCGTGTGGAAGTACATTTCTGTCTGATACAGCAATCTGCAGGAGGCAATCAGTCCAGGGCTGGCCAGCTTTTCTGCAGATCTCAAGGGTCCTGCATCCCTAGGTTTTGCTCTGGCCTGCGTGGTCCACGGTGGTTCATGGACTGTCTGCAGTTCAGCGAGAGGAGGAAGGAGGTGAAGGAGTAGGGGATAGGACACTCCTTCCCCTTAAGGACCTTTCGTAAAAGTTGCGCATATCATTTTTACCTGTATCCTGCTGGCTAGAACCATGCCTTTTGGACACATTAAGCTGCAAATGAGGCTGGAAAATGTAGTTTTGTAACTTGGCAGCCATGTACCCAACTAAAATTGTTATTACTGCCTAAGAAAGGGAGAAAGGATACCAGGGGATCATTAGCAGCCTGTCCCACTGTGGTTGTGAGACAGCGTCAGCCACTCTGTACATCAAACCTCAACTTCAGACTCCATTGGTGTTTTGGGATCACCTCTTCCCCAGTGGCTTGGGATTAACTCTGATCGGGCCTGAATGGCCTGGTTTTCCTTTCCCTGAACCAGTTACCAAGGCCTGGAGAACGTGATGTGCTGACTTACTTCGGCCTAGGTCGTGTGCTGGACCCTGAGTGGATCCCTAAGCAAAGCACGAGGGCTGAGGGCTGAGAATGGCAGCTGGGTAATTCCCTGGGGAGATTCGGGGTGCTAGTATCAGGAGGAAGGGGCTTGGTTGCTGGGCAACAGAAACCACAGATACTCATTTTACTTACCCCCCCAGCTTTGCTGTGAAGATCAAATTAAAAAATAATAGCAAGCACTTATGTGTGCTTGCTTACAATGTGTTATTTTATATATCAGGTCCATTTTATGTATACATACACACACGTGTGTGTATATGTACTTAAATTCACAGCAACCTAATTAAGTAAGTACTGTTGTTATCCCCATTTTATAGATAAGAAAATTCAGGCACAGAGAGGTTAAGTAACTTGTCCAAAATAACACAGCTAGTAAGTTGGAAGAGTATAGATTCAAACCCAGGCAGGCTGGGTCTATAGACATATGTCTAACCATATTCTCTATTGCTTTTCTTATGTGTAAGGTGTTTGGACAGTGCCTGACACCTAGGAAGCTTCAATATGTTATTATATATTTTGAAGAGATAAGAATATATGCATTATGTATGCAAGAAATCCAAATGGTATAGAGAATTTATGACAAAATAGATGTCTCCTCCTATTTCAGCCCCAACAGAAAGGCAGCTGCACCTAACAGTTTCCTTTGTGAAATGTCTGCATATTCAAGGATATGTACATATAACCCTATTCGTACAATTTAAAAGTTTTTAAATTAAGATTTTTATTATAATAATACATTAAAATCTTTCAAAGTTTGGTTTAAAACCTAGAAATTATTTTAAAAGGATATACATGGAAGTCCTCTTTTTAATTCTTATCTACCATCTGTCTAGTTCCAGAACCCTCTGCAGGTTACTACTACTTTTAATTATATCTACATAATCCTTACTTTTTCCCTGTTTTTACCCAAAAGGTACAGTACAGTAACACTGTTCTGTGTCTTTTGGGTATTTTTTTTTCCACTTAACAATATATCTTTAGATTTGTCCAGGACTTGGGGAGCATCCCCATTCTTTTCTATGACTAAACTTATTCCATTGTATGACTTTACCATAATTTATTTAACTCATCTCCTATTGGTAGCCATTTGAGTTGCTTTCAAATTTAGCTGTTGTAAACAATGTTGTAGTGAATAACCTTGTATGGACATCAGTAAGCAGTTTGCAAGGATATCTCCAGGATAAATTTCCAAGAGCTGTTATTGTTAATAATAATACTCTCTTAATTTAGGGCATTACATTACACCATAGGGGCTATTACTTTTTATTCTCTAGGACTCAATGTCTTAACTCCCCACCCTGCCCTGGGATTGGATTTCAGAGACACTCTGGGATTCCCACTCAAGGAAAGCTGATACCCAAATGTTCAGAAGCTGCCAGATCACTAGAAGTCCTTTTTGTGCCCATGCCAAGCTCTGGGCCAGCTCTAACGTGTCCTGAACTGCCATTGTTGACTGCCTGGGGCCTGCCATTCTTTCATTAGCTGCTTGGCAGCCTGCATCCCTGCAGTGACATTAGGGAGAATGTCTGTTTTTTCCTACATTACATTTTATGTTTCCAGTATTTCATCTCCTTGATGTTATAAAGAGCTGTAATCATGTGGCCTTTCCCTCTTCCATCTTTTTGCTTTGTCCTCACATGGCAGAAGGGAAGAGGGATCTCTCTGGCGTCTCTTTTATAAAGGTCCTCATATGTTCATCCAAAGGCCCCACCTCCTAATACCACCACCTTGGGGGGTTAGAATTTCAACATGTGAATTTTGGGAGGGACACAAACATTCAGACCATAGCAATGATGCAATAAGAGCACTTAGGCCGGGCGCGGTGGCTCACGCCTGTAATCCTAGCACTCTAGGAGGCCAAGGCGGGTGGATCGCTCGAGGTCAGGAGTTCAAGACCAGCCTGAGCAAGAGCGAGACCCCGTCTCTACTAAAAATAGAAAGAAATGATCTAGACAGCTAAAAATATATAGAAAAAAATTAGCCGGGCATGGTGGCACATGCCTGTAGTTCCAGCTACTCGGGAGGCTGAGGCAGGAGGATTGCTTGAGCCCAGGAGTTTGAGGTTGCTGTGAGCTAAGCTGACGCCATGGCACTCTAGCCCGGGCAACAGAGCTAGACTCTGTCTCCAAAAAAAAAAAAAAATAAGAGCAGTTACTTTTGCCTTAAATGGAAGCTCACTTGCCCAAGTATTGGCAGTTAGTAAGGAAATCTATCTACACTAAAAGGTTGTTCAAGTTGCTTATGAGCCCAGTTCCCTGAGCCAGTGGCGCTCCACACCGAGTTGACTTTGGAATGCAGTTGTCTGGATCCCGTGTGAGCAGGCAGTGCCAGAATTGGCATCGTGGAGCATTCATACAAGTGAAGATCTCCAACCCACATCCTTCTTCAGTGTCTCCAATTTGGAATCCCCAATAAAAACTGAGGAGAACTGGGACGTTGCTGTGCAATATACTCATCCCCACCCTATTCCCATCTCTTGCTTTAATTCAGACTCAGCACTGGGGCAAATTTTTTGCAAGCCCAACCCTAACTGAATGGGGGATTTCTCTTGAAACTGAAGCCTTTTGGAAGAGGATGTCTCTTAGCTGGACTGCCAGGAAAGTGAGGGATGGTTGCTGGCCCATTTGGTTTTCGATCTATAAGTGCTTCAATTTGTGAGAAAAGAATGGTTATAGCAAGTGGGTGGCAGGGCTGTTCCTGGATCTGGGGTCTCCTGATTTTCTACTGTTTTACATCCCCAAAGAAGTCTCCCCACACCAGTCTCGAAGCTGTGTTTCAGATAATTTCCCAGAAATAATCCATTCTTCTATGTCTAACCCTTTTCTAAGTTTCTTTTTAGATCTTCTTATAATGTCTCTGAACTCTTTGATGTAACAAATATTATCTAATTTTTTAAAAATTTTTATTCAAATATAAAATCTAATACTTTTGAGTATTTGCTGTGTTCAGGCACTGTACTTAGTGCTTTATAAGTTCTAACTCTCCATCATAGCCCTCTGCGGGACAGATACTATTATTATCCCCACTGTACAGGTGAGAAAGCTGAGGCATACAGATTACATGACACAGAGGTAGCAATTAGTAAATTCTCTTATTATCGTACCCTCTTAGTTCCCTATATTGTGCCCACTTGCTTAGATCATCATTGGTGTTTTTCTCTTCCCTAACTTGGATAAGGGAGGAGGGGGTGGTGGATATCTCTCTTCCTCCCCCAAAACTCATTTGAACATTGGTTGTGCTGCTTATATTGTAGCCGATTAATAGTATTCTAAAGTTCTCCCGCTCACCCACTTGCCTTTGGTCCGTGCAAGAACTTCATAGACTGACCCTCTTCTAGGCTTTTAGAGAGATCCGGTAAGAGCTTAACTCAGGAAATGCTGAGTGGAGAACTGAAGAAGCTGTCAGAAGGCCTGGAAGGCACCAAGCACAGTAACGTGATGAAGCTCCTCCGAGTGGCCCTCAGTGGACGGCTGGTGAGGCGGGGAGATGGGCTGTACTGTTACCTGGAGCCCCTCATTTATCCTTTCAGCTAACATTTACCGGCAGTCACTGAGCTAAGTTTTGGGGATACAAAGATGAATGAAACATGATCACTCCCTTCATTCAGTCAATCAGCATGCACTATTTATTATCTACTATGTGCAGCACCATGCCAGGGGTCCAATAGATATATGTATTAGTGAATGAAACATGTGCGATCCCTGCCTCTGTGGAGTTTGCAGTTTCCTGGGGATAACAGACCTATCAACAGCTTACTTAATCTGGGAAAAACAGGCTCCTGGGACCCATCCTCATCCAGGGGAGTTAAAGACCAGTGAAAGGCAAGCTCTGCTCTTTGGAACGTAGGCAGCAGAGTTGGGTCAGGCCAGGGGATTACTTCCACAGACAGGCTGAACATCAGATCCTTACACAGTGTAAGGCAATGCGGCAATATTTCCTCTTTTTGTTCTTAGCAAGGACCTCCTGTTGCTGAGATGATGGTGTCCTTGGGACCAAAGGAAGTGCGGGAACGAATCCAGAAGGTGCTTTCCAGCTAGGGAGAGGATGTGCGGCACGGTGCTTGTGGCCCTAGGAACCTGTACCCCTGGAAACTGCCTTCAGAGGACAGAAGAAGGCTGGAGGCCCATCAGGAAGCTCGCAGAAGGAACTAAAAGTGGAAACAGAATCGGACTGCACACAGTGCGTTTATGGCTCCATGACAGGCCCGTCCTTGACAGTTGGCTGGGGAAGCTCAACCCATCTCATCTCTTTGACTCTGGAAGAAAGAGCTTGTGTCTGGTTTTCGACACCACTTTGCACTGTAGAGGTTAGGAGTCAGTTCACAGAAAAGTCAACATCCCAGAGCAGTCCAGAGAGCTTGGGTATTAGTTTGCTAGGGCTGCCATAACAAAATCCCATAGAGCTAGATGGCTTAAAAACCAGAGATTTTCTCACAGTTCTGGAGGCTAGAAGTCTAAGATCAAGGTGTCAGCAGGTTTGGGTTTTCCCGGGGCCTCTCTTCTTGGCTTGCAGACAGCTGCCCTCTTCCTATGTCCTAAAGTGGTCTTTCCTCCATACACGCACATCCCTGGTTCTTCCTCTGGGTCCGGAGTTCGCAGGACACCAGTCAGATTAGAGTATGGCCCGCCCTACCAGCTTCATTTTATCATGATCACTTCTTTAAAGGCCCTATCTCGAAATACAGTCACCTTCTGAGGTAGTGGGGGTTATTTCAACATAAAAATTGGGAGGGGACACAGTGCAGCCCATAAGAGCTCAGCAGCAGTCTGGAGTCGTGAATCTCGGCTCTCAGGCCCAGTTTGGATTCAGAGCAATCAAGGACAGTTGACGCAGCAGGGCTGAGCTGGACACCAGACTTGCTCTGGGGGCTGTAAAGGGAGAAGTTACTTATCTGCTGAGGGTAAGCGCTCATGTTTTATACTAGTCTTTGTCCTTGGTCCTTGGGGCAGCCTGTGTTTCATTTCCCTAAAGGTCATCTGTTCCTGTTTTCCAGTTCTCCAGACCTCGTCCTTGGACTGGAGACCTTCACCCTGCCTATTTTGTGGCTTTTTCTTCACATCCACTTCTTCCTTCCACCATTACTTGTAAGTCATCATCTGTGGATTTCTGAAATGAGGTGTTCTTCTTGGGGTCTTCAGTGAACAGGAATAGCTAAAGTGAAAGAAGGATTGTGATAAGGGACAAAAACCCCTGTAAGGCTTCTCAGCTTCTCCTGTGTGGCAACCAGCCTCTAAGGTGGCCCTCAATGATCTCTACCTCCTAGTACTCACCCCCTGTGTGGTTCCTTCCCACACTGACTAGGGCTGACTTGTGTAACCTGTAGGCTATTGAGAAAATGATAAGAATTTGACTTCTGAGGTAGATCATAAAAATACATCATGGCTTCCATCTAGTTCTCTTGGATCCTTTACTTTGAGGGGAAAGCCAGCTTCCAGGTCATGGAGGTACTCAAGCCACCCTCTGGAGAGGTGCATGTGACAAGGAATCGAGCCTCCTGCCAGTAGCCACGAGAGTGCACCATCTTGGAAGCTGACCCTCCAGCCCCAGCTGAGCCCTCAGTCCTGGCTCACGTCTTGACTGCAATCTCCATGAGAGACCCGGAGCCAGAACCACCCAGTGAAGCTGCTCCAGAATTTCAGACATACAGATTGTGAGACAGTAAATGTTTATTACTTAAAGCTACTTGGTGTTGGGATAATTTGTTATCTAGCAATGGGTAACTAATATACTCTCCTTGCCCAGGGGAGTGGAGAGAGGGGATTGAAGAGTTTGTTGAGCCTCATGGAGTCCTAGCTTTTGCTTAAAGACTACACTAGATAAAGTGCTTTGGTTGCAAGCAACAGAAACCAACTCTGCCTAACTTAAGAAGTTTATTGAAGACTGTGGAAGAGCCAAAGAACCAGATTTTGGAAAAGACAGTAAGCAGTTGGCAAGAGCTAATGGCCAGTCTTGTCTGAGTTCTTTGGTGTGGACACATGAACTACAGTTGTGGTGGTGGTGTTCATTTCTCTATGTTTTCCCCTCAGTTTTGGATGACTCTGCTAAAGATGCAGATTCTAAGGAGTGAGCGTCTAGTTGGGCTAATGGAGATCATATTGGCATTAGCCAGGAATAGGTAGTCACACAGAGATTATATCCAGTGGAGAAAAAGTTATTCCCAAGGAAAACTAGGAAGTTTTTTGTAAAAGAAGGAGTAATGGCAGAAACAACAGGTGTTGACTACAGAAGGGGACACAGAGTAATGACAATACTTGGGATTTTATTGTGCGCTTACATGAGCCTCAACCACTCCCAGGTTTCAGATTATGCTGGTAAATGCTTTAGCCCATCTCAGTAAATCTTCGCAACTCCTTGAGAGAGGTGGTACTGTTACTATTTTTTCTATGTTATAGATAGGGAAACTGAGGCTCTGAAAAGTGAAGTAATACTTCTGAGGTTATAGTCATGAAGGAAAGCCAATATTTAAACTCAGACCTATGGCAGTGCAGAGTCCGGGCTCAACTCTTACCTGCTAAGTGGCATCAGAACTCCTGCTTTGAAGACTTTAAGCAATGTTAGAGGGAGCTCTTTGGCTCATGGTAAGGGAATATGAACGTTTTAACAAAGTGAGTGATCAAAATGCTGAATTGATTCTGACATATGCTCCAATATGGATGAACCTCAAGGACTTTGTGTGTGAAGTGAAATGTTAGTCACAAAAGGACAAATACTATATGATTCCACTTATATAAAGTACTTAGAATAATCAAAATTAGGTCGGATGCAGTGGCTCATACCTGTAATCCTAACACTTTGGGAGGCCAAAGCAGGAGGATCACTTGAGCCTCAGGAGTTTGAGACCAGCCTGAGTAAGAGCAAGACCCTGTCTCTACAAAAAAAGAGAAAAATTAGCCAAGTGTGGTGGCACACACCTAGAGTCCCAGCTACTTGGAAGGCTGAGGTGGAAGGATTGCTTGAGCCCAGGAATTCGAGGTTGCAGCACTGAGCTATGATGATGCCACTGTACTCTAGCCTGGGCAACAGTGAGACCCTGTCTCAAGGAGGGAAAAAAAAGCATAATCAAAATTATAGAAACAGAAAGTAGAATGGTGGTTGCCAGGAGCTGGGGAGAGGGGGCGACCGGAAATTACTGTTTAATGGGGACCGAGTTTCAGTTTTACAAGATGAAAACTTAGGGAGGTAGGTGGTGGTAATGGTTGCACAACATTATAAATATATTTAATACCATTGTACTGTACACTTAAAAATGGTTGAGATGGTAAATTTTATGTTTTTATCTATTTTGCCACAATTTTTTTTAAATGCTGAGTTGATAAAGCCACTGCCACTTCCTCAATTGGAGTGAGCTGTCTAGAAAGCAGCATGTGTCTTCTGATTGGGAGTTTTGCTCAGGACCAGTAGAAGTGTTTGAAGGGACTCCACACATTTTAACCTCAAGGCCATCCTCCAGTGGTATTGAGAATACAGTGCTGTGATAAAAGGCATGGGGCTGACTGTCAAAAACCAATTCTGGTTTACTAAAAATAGAAAAATTATGGCTGGGCTCAGTGGCTCACGCCTGTAATCCTAGCACTCTGGGGGGCCAAGGCGGGAGGATCACTTGAGGTCAGGAGTTTGAGCTCTTGCTCCAGCCTGAGCAAGAGCAAGACCCCGTCTCTACTAAAAATAGAAAAAATTAGCTGGGCGTGGTGGCATGCACCTGTAGTCCCAGCTACTTGGGAGGCTGAGGCAGGAGGATTGCTTGAGCCCAGGAATTTGAGGTTGCAGTGACCTATGATCATGCCACTGCATTCTACCTGGGGTGACAGAACAAGACTTTGTCTAAAAACAAACAAACAAAAACCACTTCTGCTACTTACTGTGTGACTTTTCTGTACCTCAGTTTCCTTGTTTATAAAATAGGGGTAAGAATTGTACCTATCTCAAAGAATTGTAAGGATTAGAATAGATGACATATGTAAAGGCCCTGGCACTTAATAAGTGTTAACTGTTACCATGATCATCACCATCATTTTCATCCTTAGAAATGATGTCAGTCGGAAGGCATAGAAACACCCAGACTAACTGAAACCATGAAAGGAATCAACTGGAAGAATTTTGAGTCTAACAGATCCAAAGGGCAGGACTTCCAACTGGACCTCATAAGAGACTGGAATCTATACCTGGAAACCCAAGAGGACCCAAGACAGTAACTTTTTGTCCCTCTGAGACCACACAGTTTCTAACATTTCTATCTCTGTGTCTGCTCCCTATGTCTCCTCTCTGCAGCCTGGCTTTCTCTTTATCTCTGCAGTTGCCCCAACAACTGCCCCAACCCTAAAGCTAAATCATCCCCCTTCTCCTACACCACCACTTAAATAACCAGTATTCCACAAACAAACTCCCAGGAGAGAATCTGGTTGGCCTAGCTTAGGTCAATCAACTGTGGTGGGGGGGACAGGGTTGTAATATGATCATGGCTTCAGGGGACCCACTGTAGTAGGTGGGAGAGCAGTTCCTACCACTGAGCATGTTCTCTTTCAATGTCATTTAGAGAATATCCTCCCCCCAAAATTACATTTTATGCCAAATTTGGAATCTCATCCAAATTGCCTTTTTCCTGCTTTATTTTTCTTCATAGTACTTTTTACGATATGAAATTATATAATGTATTTGTACATATTTACTGTCTATCTTACTCAAAAGAAGTTAAGATTAAGGCTGGCAGGAAGTCTTTTTGTTTTTTTATTTAAGAGGCACGGTCTCACTCTGTTGCCTTGGCTAGGGTGCAGTGGCATGATCATAGCTCACTACAGCCTTGAATTCCTGGGTTTAAGTGATCCTCCTGCCTCAGCCTCCTAAGTAGCCAGGATTACAGGCATGAGCCACCACTCCTGGCTCAAATCTCTCTTATTCTTGGTTATAACTCTAGCAGCTAGGACATTGCCTGATACATAGTAGGGAATCAGTAAAGATCTCACAATGCAAAAATGTTTGAGGGCTTCATCGGTCAGATCGGTTTCTTTCAAGTGGGGATCATCAACTGGTCTAACTCTGCCAGATTCTAAGTTTCCCATATCACCTACTCAGGGAAATCTTACCTCTTTTGCAAGGTTTGCAGTTGTAATTAGCAATCTGGTCTGTTGCCTATAATTTGCATTGAATCCAGCTGTCTGGGAGAGACTTAACCTTTGACAAAGCTTTGAAGTGAAGTGTGGGAACAGATGGGAAGGGACCATATGGAGGGATGTATGTTTAGCGGGGACTAAAGTTAGAAGTTTGTCTACTTGTCAGTTAATATT
>CM052448.1:13699282-13723431 GCA_028533085.1 Varecia variegata | reverse complement strand
AAAAAAAAAAAAATGGCAGCTGTTACTTTTGGGCCTTGATAAACCTTGAGTGAATACAAGATCTAGCAGATAGAAGAAACTGTCTTACATTTTATAGATCTTTTCCTGCTTTGCCTTTGTTAAGGGTTTGGAACATGATTTAACCTCAGAGATTTTTTTCTTTGAAAAAGCTGGTGCCTGTCGCTGTGTCTTTTTCACTTGGCAGCTGGGGAGGAGGGAGAGGTTGTAGACTCTGTGTGGTGGGCTTGGGTCCTGCCTGTCCTCTGCCTCCAGGTCCAGTCACATGTTGAGGTCAGAATTCCTTTGAGGTGTCAGCCTCGACCTTGTAGTGAACTGAAACTGAAGCTTAAATGGTATAGAATTACTTTAGGTGATTCAGAGGCAGAATCTGTGAGAATCACTGCTTTAAATAATTTATTTGATGAGTATCTGTTTTGTACCTGTGGGTAAGATATTGTGCTAACTGTAGGGAATATATGTCTTCTGTCTTCAAGTGTTTCATTCCTTTTAGGTACAATAAGGCATGTATACATATTTTATAGTAAAAGGCAGAGACTGTATTATAATAATAATAATTATCCTTTACTGACTACATACTATACGTCACTGTGCTGAGCATTTTAGATACTGTCTCCTTTAATTCACATGACAATTCCATGAGGAAGGTACTATTTTCTCTGTTTTTTTTTTTTTTTTAGAGATGGGATCTTGCTGTGTCACCCAGCCTGGAGTGCAGTGGCACGATCATAGCTCACTGTAACCTTAAACTCATGGGCTCAAGTGATCCTCCTGCCTCAGCCTCCCGAGCAGCTGGGAATACAGGTGTGCACCATCATGCCTGGCTAATTAAAAAAAATTTTTTTTAGGAGATAGGGGTCTTGTTGTGTTGCTCAGGCTGGTCTCGAACTCCTGGCCTCAAGTGGTGTCCCCACCTTGGCCTCCCAAAGTGCTGGAATTACAGGCATGAGCCACTGTGCTGACCTCTTTATTTTATAGTTGAGGAAACTGAAGCTCAAAGTTCAAGGACTAATAAGATAGTTCAAGTAACTAATAAGGGTGGAGCTAGAGATCCCTATCAGAAAGAGGGATGGATAAAATGTCAGTTCTGGGGAGGAAGCAATGGCTTCTGTTTTGTGGGGGCCGGAGATAAAAAGATCAAAGAAGTCTTTATGAAAGGGTGGCATTTTGAATTTGTACTCAAGGGTTGATAGGATTTTGAGATAGGGAACAGAGAGAGAATGCTTTGTGGGGCAGTGAGGAGAATGTAGGAATTGATAATCTGATTCCTTTTCCTGTTCTCTTTTCGCTTAGAATGGAGTAAGTAGGTGGGAAGATGAGTGATTACTTGCTCTTTGAATCTCACTGAGACGCATGACTTCCACATGACAGAAATGTGACTGCAGTCAGGAAAAGTGCACTCTAGGGTGACTATGGAGTATTGAGTAGTCAGAAGGGAGAAGTAGTAGGGGCTGGCACAGTGGGAGGAGGTTTCCTGAAAGAGGGGGAAATTCAGGTGGGTCTTGAATGGATAGGATTTTGAGAGATGTGGAGTGGACATTTGGGCAAGAGGAATAGCAACATCAGAAATAGAACCCTCAGAATCAGCCTTTTATTTCCAGAGTCTGAAAGAGCTGCTCGGTCAGAACCAGTATGATGTTTCATTGCAGAGGCTGGCTAAGCCAGGCTGGGCTGGAGAGTGGGGAGTTGGGAAGTTTCACGAAAGGCCAGAACAAAATCTTCCTGTGACATGTTCTTGTCTTCCTGTCACATAGCTAAGAAATGTCCAGGTAGCCTGAGATGCTGGCTCATGCCTGTCCTCATTGCAGGGACTGAGTGGGGGAATCCTGACATGTGGCATGAAGAAGATACACACAGGCCAGCCTCTACACTGGAAATGGAGCCACTTTCAGGGCAAGGCTTGTTAATTAATTTGCTCATTCATCCAATCAGCAGATAATCAGTAAGGGCATACTGTGTGCCAGACACTGTGCTTGATGGTCCCTTTCGGCTGTCTGCCCACTAGTCTGATCCTGTGGAGGTTTGATGATATAGCCCTTGGCTGCCATGTTTATGAGGAGGGGTGTAAATTTATTTTTATTATGTTTTTTTTTGTTTGTTTTTTTCCTCCTGAGACAGGGTCTCACTCTGTCGCCCAGACTAGAGGGCAGTCGTGTCATCGTAGCTCACTGCAACCTCAAACTTCTGGGCTCAAGTGATCTTCTTGCCTTAGCCTCCTGAGTAGCTGGGACTACAGGTGTGTACAACCATGCCCAGCTGATTTTTCTGTTTTTTTGTAGAGATATAGTGTCTCTTGCTCAGGCTGGTCTCGAACTCCTGGCATCAAGTGATCCTCCCACCTCAGCCTCCCAGAGTGCTAGGATTACAGGTGTGAGCCACGGTACCTGGCCTTCTTGTGCTTTCTTTAACTTTATTCATTTCCTTGACAGACAAAGCCACAGACCCAAGCGTGTTGGAACAGGATTGGTCAGCTATCCAGAATTTCTGTGAGCAGGTGAACACTGACCCCAATGGGTAAGGTGACTTCACACACACAACTCTGGGGGCACCCAGGCTAAGTGTAGGCCTTTGTCTTTCCAGACTGTTTACAGTTAGGCCTTCTTTTATTCTGTTGTCTTTCCCCACAATCTGCTGAGCACATTATTTTTCTAAAATTAGTGAATTCATATGCTTTTTGAAAACACAGAATAGTCCATTTGCAACTGGCAATTATTAAAAGTTTAATGTTGTAAAACACTAATGCAGAGGAGAACTCTGAATGTTACTGATAGAATGTAGCCAGGTTAACATAATTGAAAGAGATCCATGTATTCTCCATAATTTAAATGTAATCTCTCAAGAAAAAGGAAAAGGGTAAGGTTTTATTGAATTCTGGACAGGTAATAAAGAATCAAGAATCAAGTCAGTCTTCCAGATGTTTAATCTACATGGTGCCAAATATTCAGCTGTTTTGAATTGAGCCCAGACTTTGATCACACTTTCTGCACTTGTGTTCATTGAGCATTTATCACACACAGTCGGGGCCTGTGCTGCTCAGGTCCTGGCTACACATAGGTCTGGGCCTGGACTGCCCAGCTTAGAGTTCGGGGACTGGGGGCTTGCTTGGCTGGGGGGTGGGGTGAGGTTGATGTGCCCTGGGCAGGAGGAGGACCTTGGGTTTCTCCCTGACAATGCCTTGTTGCTGGCATTTATCTACTGAATGAATGAATGATTCATACTGTGCTATGCAGTGGTTGGCCAGTTGGCTGGGTTCTGTAGGTACAACAGGGTGGGTTAGGAGTTGGCCCCTGTTAGGAGCCCGTGTGTGGGCTTTGTGTCAGTCACACTCCATCTGTGCTTTGGGACACTAGCTCCTGGAAGAGAGGTGACATTACCGAGCATACTCAGCCATACCGGATAGTTGTTTCCTGCCCACCCAGAGTCCAGGTCTTTGTGTTTTCCCTTAGCCCCACACACGCGCCCTGGCTGCTGGCCCACAAGATCCAGTCTCCGCAAGAGAAGGAAGCTCTTTATGCCTTAACGGTGAGTTTGGCTTGCCCCTTAGCCTAAGCTTTTCTGTCCTGGTGCTAGAGAGAGTACCGAGAGGGACTTTACCTCCTCTCTAGTCCTTTTTGTTGGGGTGGGGAGAGCACCCGAGTGGTTCACCTTCACAGGCCTTGAACAGCAGGCTGGAGGAGGGAATTGTGGGCCAGATTCTCCATCTTAGACCTGTTTTTGAGCTTGCTGTGGGAGAAGGAGAAGAAGGTTTTATTTCCATTTGCCCTTCTTAGGCTGGCAAGTTTAAGTGTCCGCAGGGCCAGACAGGTAACATAAACGAGTGACGCTGCTGGGTGAGGACCAAAAAGCTGGAGAGCACGTGCCCGTCCAAAGAGGGCAGCTGTGGCACAGAACCGGTCAGTGGTTGCCAGGCGTGAGTTCGGGACCAGGGTGCTAGAACTTCCTGTTTTTTCAAGAGAAACTGGAAGTCCAGATTTTTGTATTTATTTTCTCTGAATGTTTAAATGTTGGTGATTAACTTGAAATGATGAAAACCATAGTGTGGACCAAAGGAAGCATGTGCAGGCCCAGCTTGCCTCCTCAGTGCCAGTGGGTGACCTGTGGTAGAGTAGTTCTTGGGCGCTGGATAGAAGATTTCTGCCTCTGGGGAGGGGGTGGTTCTCCAGCCAGTTTCACTTCCCAAAGGGTCTCCTTAAAAGGTGGGATGGATGACCTCAGGGTATGATACACCCCACTGTGCTATAAACCTGGCAGTTAAAGCAAGATTGAACAGGTGACATTTTTCTTGATCTGAAATGTCCTCTTTCACCAAAACTTGTATCATAGGCTTGAGGAAAGATTAGCTGTGGTTCCAGTAGAGTCACCAGCAGATGGTCATCAGCTTCAAGGAGAGCCCTGGAGCCACTGGCTTTCCACCTTCTCATGGGGGTCCTGTGTCTGTGCAGGTGCTGGAGATGTGTATGAACCACTGTGGAGAGAAGTTCCACAGCGAGGTGGCCAAGTTTCGCTTCCTGAATGAGCTGATCAAAGTGTTGTCTCCAAAGGTGAATACCTGGGCTTGCTCCTGCCTTCTTTGCCCTACTTACGCCCATCTTTCAAACTCCTGTCACCCTTCTCAGGCCAGAGGCAGGCCTGTGTGTGGACAGAACCTGCTCACCTGTCTCTGGCTTGTGAGACAAGGGCCTGTGTGTGACAGCGCTCTCCTCTCTGAGCCCTGGGAAGACAGTGGTGCTCGTCAGATGACCTCTGCTCTTCCACTGTTAGCATTTTCAAATTTCCCCTTTAAGATGGCCTGGGGGATGTGTGGCCTAGAGGAGGTGAGGAACTCTAGCTTAGAGGCACAGTTTTCCTGGTAGAGACAGTACCAGGTGTGACTTGAAGTTTTATATAGCTTCTTGTCTTGTCCTCTGCACCTTCCTCCGGGCACCTGTCTTAGCTACGCCACTCTGAGGTAACCAACATTGATTGAGCCCTGCCTTGCTGCATTCCAGCAGCGGTTGTCTGGTGCCTATGATTAAATTCAATTCTGACACTAAGAATTACGAGTTACCTAGCCCCTACATGTTGAGAGCTCAGTCCTACTTAGGGTGCCCCTACTTCAGATACCAGCCATGAGTCTTATATGTCCTCAAGCTACTGCACTTCTGCACTGCCAACTACAAATTCAGGGGTTCCCTTGACCCCTTCTTCCCAGGTTCCCTAATTCACTAGAACGATTCACAGAACACAGGAAAGCACTATATTTCTATTATTGTTTTATTATAAAGGATACAAACGGAAGTATACATAGGGCAAGGTCCTAGTGGTGGGGAAGGGGAACACAGAGCTTTTGTGCCTTCTCATGGAATCTGAGCTTGCCACCTCTGGTCATATCAGTGTGTTCACCAACCAGGAAGTTCTCTGAACCTGCTGGTGTCAGAGTTTTTAATCTGGGGTTTCATTACCCAGGCATGATTGATAAAATATCGGCCAGTTCACACAATCCTAGGGTCAGGGATGGAGCTGAAAGTTCCAACCCTCTAATCACATGGTTGATGTCTTTGGAGTGACCAGCCTCTCCCTTGAAACTAAGCAGCCACCATATGTCATTATTAAAAACTTGGATGTGGTCCAAGGGGGCTTGTGAAGAATAAGACCCTCCTATGACTCAGGAAATTCCAAGGGTTTTTGAAGCTCTGTGCCAGGAACTGGGACAAAGACCAATTTTTTTTTATTTCCATGCTTGCCCCAGTCAAAAAATGAATGTCCCCATGAATGTGGACAAGGATCTGACCTAGGTCCATATATGGTGGTCTTTAATTTTAGCAGTTTTGGAGATTGATTCCATGAAACCCAGGAAGGGCTCTGGGACAGGGTGCCAGATAATTTGGCCTGTAGTTGTGCCTCCCTCTCAACCAGCCTCGGGCAGCTTGTTCCCTGGTCCTGAACAGCCCTCTGTTTACTGGAAGTATTGGCTAGGTGGTCTCCCATGTCCCTTCCAGCTCTGAATTCTTTCCTTTTTACTTTCAGTACCTGGGGGCCTGGGCCACAGAAAAAGTTAAAGGAAGAGTCATTGAAATACTCTTTAGTTGGACAGTCTGGTTTCCAGAAGACATCAAGATCCGAGATGCTTATCAGATGCTAAAGAAACAAGGTCTGACTTCCTTTACTTTTGTTGTATTCCCTTTTGACAGTGTCTTGTTTCTTCTTGCTTTTTTGTGTGCCTGTTTTTTTGTTGAAAGCTGGACTTCTTGTATAGGATAGTAGACACTGAGGTGATTTTTTTTTTTTTTTAAGTTTTTTGCTTTTTGGGTTTTTTTTTAAACACAATATGGCCTTTATTTACTTTAATAGTCACAGTGCAGATCTTCTAGGAAGAAGACGTATAGGTTTGCTTTTCTCTGTCTGCCAGAAACTACCAGCCCAACAAAGGTCAAAATACAAACTATGTCACTAAATTAAAACATTTATTTTTATTACATTTTTTAAAATTTTGCATTGCATAAGAATCAACCTCTTTCTTTGAAATAGTAGAATTTTTCCATGAAGTAGAAGTAAACATTACCTCTGAGCCAGAGTTTGAAAAATACTATTCTGATAAAAGTCGTAACTTGCAGGCTTATACTATGTTACGGTTACAAAAGGTCTTTCAGTAACCATATAATGGATTTATTTTTTAATTTTTATTAAGAATCTCACTCTGTCACCCAGGCTGGAGTGTAGTAGCATGATCATAGCTTAGTGCAACCACCAACTCCTGGGCTCAAGTGATCCTCCCGCCTCAGCCTTCCAAAGCACTGAGATTACAGGCATGAGCCACCGCACCCAGCCTTATCATTTTTAATTGACACACATAATTACACATATTTATGGGGTACAGTGTGATATTTCAATGCATGTATATACGATGTGTAATGATCAAATCAGGTTAATTAGCATATTCATCAGTGAAGTAAATAGTTTTTTTTTTCTGGAAATGGGTGGACTTTTCCTTCTGGTAGGCAGGATTTGAGCTGGGTTTGAGATTTGTTGTTGCTGTAGCTACCCTCACTGTATCAGACTTCAGATTTTTATAGTGTTAGCTCATGTTTAGGTTGGTGGCTGATTTGCCAGAGTTTTTCTCGGTAGCTGTCTGCTCTACTCAGCTGTAGGTCTTCCTCTCAGCGAGGGTCTTCCTGCTGTTGCTGCTCCTCAGAGTAGACAGCTGTCACTTGTTATTCAGGGGGTGGGAGGGTGGGCAGGGTCAGTCTGTTCTGATTAAGCCTCGGCCTTAGGCAGACACCGTGTCCCTGGGTCTTGATAGGATCTATTTGTGATCCTGCCCCACCCCAACATAGGTCTGGGTCCAGGACCTAATTCCTGCCCCGCTGCTTCCAAACTCTTTCTCCCGCTGCAGTGAGTTTCCACCACTGCTGTAAGGACTACAGGGTTTCTTGCCCTTCCCGGAGCAGTTTAAGACTTTTGTTCTGTAGAGAGAGAAGGATTTAGATGGAGCCTCACGCCTTCCTACTCTTTTTGTGAGCCCCTGGTGAGGCCCCTGGAGAAGAGCTTATTTTCTTTGTGTTGCAACCTCCAGAAGTTCTATATTCTCTTGATAGCTTACACTGGCCTGCAAACAATTTTTAAGCAATTTCAGCTGAGTTATTTTTATTGGTATTGCCTCTTGTCTTTCCTTGGGGGCATTGTTTTTCTAAGATTTCAGGTTAATTGCTTGTTGCCCTGTGATCTCAGCTCTCTGAAGGATTCAGGAAAGTTGTGAATGTGCATGTTGTCCAGTGTTTTGTTGTTGTCACAATGGGGGTGGTGCCGATCCCACTTTTGTGCATCCTGTCTGGAAGGTGGGAGTCTGAATTCGTTTTATATTTGGCTCTTCAGAAGAAGGAACCCATGTTCAGGATGGACTATTGTTCTATCTATATGCCCTCACTTAACATTTTTAGGAGCTTCATCGTGGATCCCACAGTAATTTCTGGGCCCTGGGAAGTTATGTAGCTGCATAAAATGATCGGTATTTTTATAGCAAGTGTAAGGCCCACAGACTTACAGGCCTTAGAGACTGGTTCTTCTGACATGGCTGGCTCTGATGCCCCTGACTTCGTGGTGGTTCCTTGGATTCTCCTGAGAGGTGATGCAGAGCTTCATTCCATGCCCTGGTGTATTCTTTTAAGGCCGTTGACAGTGTTTTCCTCTTGGAGTATCAGGAACTAGTGGTTTCTGGACTTTATTTTGGATTCCAGCTGAAGTCACTAAGTGTCCATATCAGTGTCTTAACTTTGTGAATTGCATGTTTTAGGAATTATAAAACAAGACCCTAAGCTACCAGTGGATAAAATCTTACCCCCGCCTTCTCCCTGGCCCAAGAGCTCGATCTTTGATGCTGACGAAGAAAAGTCAAAGGTAAGGAACTCCTCCCTGACCTCAGTGGTCTGTATGGAGTGTATTCAGACCCTTTCTCTTAGGGACTCTCCTTGAAGTGTCCTCTGATCCCTGAACCAGAGTGGAGAATGTGAGGGGTGGTTGGTGAGTTTTCTGCAGAGAGGCCCTTGGGTGTAGAGGAGCAGAAGGTTTGGCATGGGCTGCACGGATGGGCCAGATAATAACTGCTGTGTTCGTTGTGCCCTCCCACTTGTCGTTACAAGCGTTTCTGGGGGCAAGAAGGTTCAAAAGGACAACCCAAGGGCAGTGTGGGGCATGTGGTGGGTGTGTGAGCCTGCCCTCACCCATTTTCTTTCTACTGTGGCCTCCCAGAATTGTTGGCCTTGGGACATCAGTAAGGAGAGGGAAGAGAAGAGGAAGGTGGTCAAAACCTAGGCCAGGACCCAGGGGTGACACTGTAGTGCCTGTGAATGGGGACACTGCTTTTAGTCATTACTCTTCTTGGTCAGTCACAAGGTCTGGGAAGCTCAGTATCAGGACAGCTCCATGCCACAGACGCTCTTCTGTTTGGTCTGCTCCGCCTGCCAGTTACACGCTCTCCCTGTGCCCTTCCCTTCGTTCTGGATGCTCAGCGGCCATCAGGTCACTGTTGTCAGAACAAGCAAGGCTAGTCTAGGTTCTGGCTGCGTTGCTCTCTGGCTCCTCTCCTACTTGGTGCCTTAAGTTTGCAGACGGTGGGAGGAGCTAGGGAGGAGGTAGGTGTGGGGTGACTTCTGAGAAAGTTAGAATCCTGCATCACTGGGGCTCATTATCCCAATCTTTCCTGCCATCCATCTGACAAAGATTGAGCGACTTCTGTGTGCCAGGCACTCCGCCAGGCATTGGGAACAAAGTGACAAACAAGATCACCAAGGTCTGTCCCGTCCTAGAGCACATGGTCCAGGGCAACCTCAGCACTACTGACCTTTTGGGCCAGATAATTCTGTTGGGTGGGGGGGCAGCTGTCCTGTGCTCTGTAGGATGTTTATAGCGTGCCTGACCTCTACCCAGTAGGTGCCAGTAGCATCCCCTCCCCAGTTGTGACAACCAAATGTCTCCAGACTTCGCCAGCCGTCCCCTGGGAGATATAATGCTCCCAACCCCGACCCCGTTGAAAAACCAGTGGTCTCCTGGGATAGTCGTAGTACCCGCATCATAGTATCATTGTGACCATCTGGTAAGGTGATGCATATAAAATGTGTGAGCTGTTACTGCTGCTTCTGTTCTTCTATTCTGCTTCAGTTCTTCTATTGCTGCTGCTTCCACTCTGGGCCTGAGGGAATTATGGTTTCACCTACTCCTCTTGTTCACTCCCCAGCTTCTGACAAGGCTTCTGAAGAGCAACCACCCTGAGGATCTTCAGGCTGCAAACCGGCTGATCAAGAATTTGGTCAAGGAGGTGGGCATTTTTCCAACTGGCTCACTAGAACAAGGATTTCAAAGGACAGTGTATATGCGTATGTGCTTGAGGGGGTGAATGAACAGTTGGCCGGAACAGTTGCCCAGGAAGAAGAACAGCCTCTTGTCCTTGAATGCTGGGGAATAGCCGTAAGCTCCCTGAAGGGCAGCAAGGTGGTGATTAGAAGCAGGAATCCTCCAATAGATGTGAAGGCAAAAAAAACCCAAATCCTGCTACCATCCTTCCCAGCTGCTCTCATCCATGGTTCTCAAAGCAGTTTTTAGCTACTGGCTTCTGTCCCCAGGACAGGCATTGGTGTGGACAAAGCCCAGGCTTAGGAATCTGTTTTTCAGAGGGATTTGAGGCTGGTGGTACAATGGAGTAGGTCACCAGGCCCCAAACTGCATTATTCTCCCCAGGAATTCTGGGTTTTGAGTATTTTCTTTACCCGCCGAGTGAGCATTCACTTTACCTTACTCCTGGTGACTCCCCTGAGCTTTCACCACTGACCCTTTCTCATCCCTTGTTCAGGCTTCATCCAGGGTTTCTGCTCCACACTTCATCCTCCTTTTTCTCCCTAAAGGAACAAGAAAAATCAGAGAAGGTGTCCAGGAGAGTGAGTGCCGTGGAGGAAGTGCGAAGCCACGTGAAGGTGCTGCAGGAGATGCTGAGCGTGTACCGCAGGCCGGGGCAGGCCCCGCCAGACCAGGAGGCCCTGCAGGTGATCTTTCAGTGCTGACAAGAAACTGCACATGTTTATTCACAGCATTTGATGTGTTTTGACCTGTATACTTCCTTGAAGCGTCATCATGATCAGGATAGTAAATATATCTATCACCTCCCAAAACTTCATGTCCCTTTGTCATCCCTTTGTCTCCTCCCTGTGCCCCCATGGCCAAGCAACTGCTGATTTGCTTTCTGTTCTGATCAGTTTACAGTTCCTAGACTTGTATAAATGGTCTTTATTTTTGTCTAGTTTCTCTCACTCACCATTGAGATCCATTGATGTTGTTCTATCAGTAGTTTTCTTTTTATTGCTGAGGAGTATTCTATATATATTCATTTATCTGTTGATGGACATTTGAGTTGTTTCCGGCTTTGGGTGAGTATGAATTAAGCCGCCATAAACAATTGTGTGCAGGATTTTGTGTGAATGTCTAGGTTTGAGATTGCTAGGTCATATGCTAAGTGTATAGTTAACATTTTAAGAAACAGAGCATTGTCCTTTGGATGAGGAAAATGGGACTTCGCAGATGTCATTGAGGAGAATGAGGTTTGGCTCTGGGGGAGCCCTGTGGGCGGGCATCGTGGGAGTGTTACAAAGGGAATGCTGGCATCAGGCAACAGTGAGGATGGGCGGCTTGGATGTTAGTCATAAAGCAGGAGAAGTCAGCCTGTTGTTGGTGCTGTCCAGCCATGGGCAGAGCAAGGAGACTGAGGAAGAGATGATGCTGTGCACATAGAGACAGTGAGTTTTTTCTGAGCTAAGGTCTTTTGTCATTTTTTTAACTTCTTTTATTTTGAAGAAAATCTTACACTTGTAGCCCATACTTTTTCTCAAACTCTTAACCTCCTGTGTTACTTCAAATGTGCAGTCATGAATTCAGGACAGACTGAGGATGGCTTCTGAAGCCACAGACTCTGCCACATGCTTGATTGGAGGCCCCTGGGGCCTTGTGTGTGGGCCTAGGTGTGTGTTGTAAACCAAGCTCTGTTTTTCCAGGTCGTATATGAAAGGTGTGAAAAGCTTCGGCCTACCCTGTTCCGGCTGGCAAGTGACACCACTGATGACGACGATGCTCTTGGTAACAGTTTTATGTCCCTAGGCATAGCTAAGTGCAAAATAGACATGGTCCTTCTGTCGTGCTGCTCTGGTGCTAGGATCAAGACAGAGTGGACTTTAGGTTCTGTAGCGATTGGATTTGGGAAGGGCATGGCGTGAGTTGCTTTAGAGCTGATTTCAAGAAGATTCTAGGCTTGCATAAGACATCAACAGCAGATCTGAAGCCTAGAAAGGGGTGGAAATTTACCATGGAGATTGGGTGTTAGAGAGGTAGAAGAAAATCCTGCTGGAGGCTTGAGGGAAGGCTGAATGATCGATCCCACAGAGGTCAGAGAAACAGCTGGGGGTGGTGCATCTTGAAGGGATCACCAACTTGTGTACTTCAGGGGCCAGGTAGGTCATCTAAATGAGCCAGGCCGATGGGGTATGGTAGGGATGGTGGAGAATTGTCCATAGGTACTAAAACAATTTTAAAACTTTTTTATTATGGAAAATCCGAAAACATAAAAGAGGGGAATAGTAGGATAAATCCTACATATTCTTCACTCATCTTTACTAATTACCAGTTAATGGTGGATTTTCTTTTCTTTCTTTTTTTTTTTTTTTGTAACTGGCTGATCTTTGGATCTTACTTCATCTATACCTCTCTCTTTGTACCCACCCATACCCTAGTCTATTTTGGAGCAAATTCTAGACTTGTTAAAATAACCAAATATTCAGCCAGTTTTCAAATTTCCCTAATCATTTCTCTCCTTAATCATCTCTGGATAACTTTGTAAAAAAAAAAAAAAACCCCAGCAAACAAAAAACAATTCTAAATCAGACTCAAAAGCCACAGCTTGTAATTGCTTGATATTTCTTCAGTCTTTTAATGGATAGCACACACCTGACCTCCCCTCCATCTCTCTTTATTTTGCATGAAAGGTAGATCCTTTGCCTTGTAGAGTTCTATTGGTCTGTTTTGCTCATTGCATCCCCCATGATGATGTTTAATGTTTCTGTTTCTGATATTTCTTTTTATAGCCAATTGGACTGGGGGCTTGATCAGTTCGGGTTCAGTTGTGGGGGTGGTCAAGAATACATCATAGATAGTTGTTCAGGAGGCCGATGGTATCTAGTTGTCTGTTTTTTGTGACGTAATTATTGTCTAAACTCATTATATTCTCAGTGATTGCAGTGAGGTCAGAGTCAAATTTAAGTTTTGAAACCACTTGCACATACCAAATGAAATACTTTACATTGAATTCAACCCCATGTTGCCAGTTTGCCATCTTTGTCCACAGTCAAAAAATTGGCAGGAAATAAGCAGTTGGTCACCCCTGAGAAGTAGTCTTCCAGCACTTTGGCCTGCAGTGTTTGTTACACATCGCCCCAGCCCTGTTGCTATTCTGTCTCTCCTAGGAGAGAGTTGTCTGCAGGTAAACCAGACCGTGGGATGCTCATGCAGTTTTTGAAATCCAGTGTGTGTTTTATGATTTTGGTGTTTTTTTGTTTGTTTTTGAGACAGGGTCTTGCTCTGTTGCCCAGGCTAGAGTGTAGTGGCGTCATTATAGCTCACTGTATGTACCTTCAAACTTCTGGGCTCAAATGATCCTCCTGCCTCAGCTTCCCAAGTAGCTATGACTACAAGTGCCTGCCACTATGACTGGCTAATTTTTCTATTTTTGTAGAGACAGGGTCTCCCTATATTGTTCAGGCTGGTCTCAATCTCGTGGCCTCAAGTGATCCTCCTTCATTGGCCCCCCCAAAGTTCCAGGATTACAGCATGAGCCACCATACCTGGCCCTAGTGTTTTATACTTTGGCATGTTTCAGTTTGGATGCCAAAATTTTGTGAGAAATACTTGATCTGTATTTAATATTTTTTAAAATTTATAGGTTAAAAAGTAGATTCTCATGCCAATTTGTTACCTAAATACTTAAAAGGTTTCTAATAACTGAATCAAGTACTAAGAAATTCTTTCAATATTTGTATCCACATTGACAAAACAGCTTCAGGTTTTAATTTTAATTAAAAATTAAAGGCTAGGTGCAGTGGCTCATGCCTGTAATCCCAGCACTCTGGGAGGCCGAGGTGGGAGGATCACTTGAGGCCAGGAGTTTGAGACCAGCCTGGGAAACATAGCAAGACCTTATCTTTACAGACAATAAAAAAAGAAATAAAAGTTTTAGTTCCTCATTGAAAGAGCTATATTTAGAGTGCTTACTGGCAGCCATTATGTTGGACAGCGCAGACATAGAAGGTAAAAAAAATTTGCTTCCTTCTACATTGGGAACTCAGAGTATTAGGGCTGAGAGATTAAGTGACTAGACCTGATTACATGATCTTGGGGCAAGAAGCACAGTTAACCTGAACCTAGTCAGGCCGCGTGTAGGCTGCTCTGCGGAATGGCTTAGATTGTTGAGATTGTTGGTAGTTAAACCAGGGGTTCTGAGTCTTCTCTCATTCTTCAGCCGAGATTCTCCAGGCAAATGATCTCCTCACCCAAGGAGTTCTGCTGTACAAACAGGTGATGGAAGGCCGTGTCACCTTTGGAAACACAGTGACCAGCTCAATGGGAGACATACCTGTCTCCAGAGGTATGTTTGAAAGCCTCTCCGTGCCTTGAGGCAGCCTGCAAATCCCAGGAAAGAAATAGGTCCTCAGAATATTCTAGGTTGTGGCACAGAAACGAGAGAACTTGCCCTCTGATCCCTTTCCTGTGAAAACAGATTTCACGTACCCTGACTGTGCCACAGGAGCCATCGCAAGCTGACTGCCGGGCTGGACCTCAGCTTTGGCGACGCATGGAAGCAGATGGCTAAGTTGTGCCTGGGTTTGCATTCTCATGAGTGCTTACGTATGGGACCAAAGAAATGGTTTTCCTCGGTGGTTCCTGGTGCCAGGCTAGCTGTGTCCGAATCACCCGGAACACTGGTTAAATTGCAGACCCTTAGGTCCCTGGTTTGAACCTTGTGAATCAAGACCGCCTGGAGCTGGGCCTGGGTATCTGTTTATCGGGCACTGTGGGAGATTCTGACTCGCTGTGGTCAGGAACCTCAAAGGCCCTGAGCTGGAAAAGTTCGAGTCTGCTGCTGTCCAGGGTGACAGGACCTTTAGAGGAAGACTCTGTGATCTCTGGGGTGGGAAGGCAGTCCTCTGACTACCTCATGGTCCAGATGCCAGCTCAGGCTGTGTGTCAAGACATGCTGCTGAGGTGAAAGGTTCTTGGGGACAGTGTGTTACCTTTTGATTAGGAGGAGCCTGAGGGAAGCTGATAGGATTTAAGGGGAGACTTTGCTCTAGTGTATTACTTATTTTTCTAACCTTGTATGTTTTCTAGTCTTTCAGAATCCAACAGGCTGCATGAAAACCTGTACCCTGATTGACTTAGAGGTGGACGATGGATCTGAGCAGGCTGGGACTGTGGCACCATCTTTGCTTCATCAGGACCTGGCAGCCTTGGGTGAGGGGGGCATTTAATGGGAGCAGACTCAGAATGGTTCTGAGTAGGGAGAGAGAGAAAGGTGATTCCACCCAGGGAGCATGAGCTGCTTTTGAGGGAATGGGGTGGGCTGGGCAGTTCAGAGAAGTCCCCTTTGCACATTACTCATCGATTTGCCAAGGATGAGTTGAGTGACCTTGGGTAAGTCGTTCCTAAATGTCCTAGAAAGGGTGAATGTGGTATTGATCTCCGCCTTGAAGCAGGTGGAGTTACTGTTGTGCATCTCACTCTGTTCCTTCCTTACAGGAATCGGTGATGCTCCTGTTACCAATAAGGTAAGGAAGCTCTTGCCAGGGCCCAGAGAGAGGGAGGGAGGGTCTCTCAAACCGGCCTTCATGACGCATTGCTACGTGGCAGGGAAAGAGGTGCTGTTGCGCTCTCCTGGCGTGAGCTTCATGGACTTGGAGGTCAAAAGCCTCTTCCTCATTCATACTGTCTTGCTGGAACCCTCAAGGGGAGGCATCTTTTTCCTCTCCTTACCCCTTCCCTCTTCAGTTGCACCAGGCTCCTGCTTCCTGAAAGTCTGCTCAGGAGACACATGTTCTCTTGCCCTTTCCTTCTCCTCCTACCCCAAGAAATGTAATAAGCTTGGGCTGCACCAGCTTTGGTGTGCTCAGGAGAGCTGTGCCACAGTTTTACCATGGCCGATGGTCGTCATCATACACGGGCCTTACTTTAGCCATTCCTGGTTTGACAGGTTGCTGGTCCGAATTGCTGTAAGGAAAAGAGGAATCCCTCTGCCAGCACACTGCCAGGTGGTGGCATTCAGAGCCCTTCTGCAGACCGGAACTTGCTAGATCTCCTCTCACCACAGCCATCCCCCGGCCCTCCGTGAGTCTTATGGGCAAGGGAAGTGGAAGGGTCTGGCTGCCACGTACAGTTCCCTCTCGTCACACAAGGGCCAGGGAATGGTGCTCTGGGAGCCAGAGACCTCTCACCTTGGAGGGGTGTCTTCTTTCTATTGAAAGTTTAATCTGCTGCTCCCACTTTTCTCCTTTTAATCTCCTTCCTAAGTCATCAGAAAACACATGATTTGGCCAGGACATCTGAAAAGGGGTTTAAGAACTAGCAATAGTAGATGATGGTAATGTTTTTGCTATTTATTTATTTTTTCCCAATTTGCCATGTAATTTGAAGTTAAGCAAAATTTGATCATTAGAGAAATATCTAACAGAAAGTGCTAAATACCATCCCTTAAGAACAATGTTGACTACTCGTTCTTTGCCTTTTTTTTTTTTTTTTTTTTTTTTTTTTTTTTTTGAGACAGATCTCACTCTGTCACCCAGGCTGGCATGCTCATAGCTCACTGCAACCTCCAACTCCTGGGCTCAAGCAATCCTCCCACTTTAGCCTCCCCAGTAGCTGGGACTACAGGCGCATGCCACCACACCCGGCTAATTTTTAAATTTTTTGTAGAGATGGGGTTTCGCTGTGTTTCCCAGACTACTGGCCTCAAGCAGTCCTCCTGCCCTGGCCTTCCAAAGTGTTGAGATTACAGGCATGAGCCACTGCACCCCACCCTCTTTGCTTTTTTCTATTGTGGCTAATTTTTACACAAGTGGGATTATAATTTACAAACTCTACTCCAGCATGACCTTTTTGTATCATGTTATATCTTTGACACAGTTCCATATCAGTTTATGTGAATATGCCTCATTCTTTTTAATAGCTACATTATAATTCATTATGTGAATATATTTAATCATTTCCCTCTTATAGACATTTACATAATCTCCAGTTTGGAGGCACTTGGGGGAATGTTTTTATAGTATAGATTCCTAAAAGTAGAGGTTCTCTAAAGTGTGTAATGTAAAAACATTTTCATAGATCCTGTCCATTTGCCTCTGGAAAAGTAGTAGTCTGCCTTCCCCCAAACAGTCTAAAGAGTGCCCATGTTTCTGATAGAACAGGGCTGTGGCAGAAATGGGAGATGTGCAAAGAGTTCCTTTCTTTTGCTACCCAGAAGTTGTTTCTTGTGGTTTTATTTTTTCAGCCACTCAATAGGGTAGGTTACTTCTCCTCTCTGGACTTTAGTTTTCCAAAATGTTTTCAGTTTGTGTTCCTAATGGACAAAATCATGACGTGTAAAGTGGTCAGTGTAATTTGTGTATCATCTGCCTAGCTCATGTCACTCTGGTGATCACGTTTAGGAAACTTAACCTGACTGAGCTACTTGTCAAGGACTGCCTGACAACTACAACATGAATAACCATAATAATAGTAGCTCTAGTTTATTGGGTTCTTATTCTGTGCTGACACTCTAAATGCTTTCCATATGTTGTTTCATTTAATTCTTATGACAGCTCTTTGAGGTAAATACTTCTGTTATTCCCGTTTAACAGATGGGGAAACTGAGGCATAGCTTAGCTCACTTGTCTGAAGTTACATATTTTTTCCTTACCTTCTTCAGAAAAACCTAAGCACAGATTCCTGAAATTCTTTACAAGTTTTGCTAGTCTTTGATATTTTTATTTCTTTTTTTTTTATTATTATTATTATTTTTGTACCCATTCATATAATAGTTAAAAGATATTTTTTATTTCTTCGCAGGAATTATGTCTCACAGAAAAGTATCCCCAAGGAAGTGCCACCAGGTACTAAGTCCTCCCCAGGTTGGTCCTGGGAGGCTGGCACATTGGCTTCTTCCCCATCTTCACAGAATACGCCTCTGGCTCAAGTGTTTGTCCCTTTGGAGTCTGTTAAGCCCAGTAAGTACAGTTTTACCCCCCTTTTGTTTCCTGGAAGTCTATTAGACTCCCAGCTTTTTCCATTCCAGATTGGTAGAGGTGGCCCTTAAATTTGAAAAATGAATGAGAGAGATTTTGCAAGGAGCAGAGAGTAAGAGTTCCTTCTTGGTCATTTAGCTAATACTTTTCTTAGTCGTCTTAGTGTTGACACTGTAAAGGATGTTAGCAGACAGAATGTAATGAAGAGGCTTATTACTGAGGGACGTGATGTTCATTTGGAATCCAAGAAGGGAATGTTTGATGTGGCATGGAATGACTGGGAACTGGTAGAATTCGAAGGAAAGGAAGAATTCAGTTAGTGATCCTCCTTTAGTAGTGCTCTTCATTAAAGCAGAAAAGTGGACATTACCTCTGTTACAAAGGACAGGAAACTTGGAAGGCCCAGCTAGTTAAGGTGCCTGTGGTCCAGTCCCTGTACTACTGTGCAGAGCAGCAAACAGCTCAGGTCTTTGGTTCCAAGGCCAGAGCCCTCCTGTGGCTTGGTGTGCCAAGGTCAGACTGCAGAGGGCTCTGGAAGCCAGGCAGACAAATCTGAAGTTATTACAGAACAAACTTTAAAATAACATTTATTTTATTGGATGTGGTGTCTCACGCCTGTAATCCTAGCAGTTTGGGAGGCTGGGGTGGGAGGGAGGATTGCTTGAGACCAGTTGTTTGAGACCATCCTGAGCAAGGGGAAGACCCTGTCTCTACAAAAAGTAGAAAAATTAGCCGGGCATGGTGGCACATGCCTATATTCCCAGCTACTCAGGAGGCTGAGGCTGGAGGATCACTTGAGCCAGGAGTTTGAGCTTGCAGTGAGCTATGATGATGCCACTGTACTCAAGCCTGGGTGACAAAGCGAGACCCTGTCTCAAAAAAAAAAAAAAAAAAAAAACCCATTAAAAGCAAAAATACATGTTTACTGTAGAGTTTTAGAACAGATAGAGCAGAAAAGTAAAATTATCTGTACCATAATCAGCCAGAGATGGGAGTTCTGTTAACGTCTTAATGTATTTCTTCTTATCCGTGTACATACAGGTACATACAATTCTTAATAAATTGATACCACAGTATGTATGGACTGCTTTATATCCTGTTTTATTTACTATTACATAAAAAGCCTGTACCATTTTTTCATGCCCTTGTTCTTCAAAAACTTGATTTTTTAATGAATCTATACCATTAAATAGATGTATTATAATTCATTTATTCAGTCCCTTTCTGAAGGATAGTTTGTTTCTACCTGTTTGCTGTTAAAATAGTGCTATAAGGAATGTCTTAGGACATCTTTGATATATTCCTGATTATTAGGAGATCTTCTTAAAAGTAATGAAATGCTGGATTTAGACATTTAAAATTTTGATCTGCATTACCAATTTCCCTTCTATAAAGAGGTTACTTTTAAATCTTTGGCAGTTTCATTATTAAACTATATTTTTATAATGTACTTTTTTTTTGAGAGAGAGAGAGACAGGGTGTCACTCTGTAGCCCAGGGCAGTCCTCAGCCTCCTGAGTAGCTGGGACCACAAGTGTGCCATTACACCTGGCTAATTTTTAAAATTTTTTTGTAGAGCTGGGTCTCACTGTGTTGCCTAGGCTGGTCTTTGGACTCCTGGCCTCAAGTGATCCTCCTGCTTTGGCCTTCCCGAGTGCTGGGATTACAGGCATGAGCCACCATGCCCGGCCTATAATGTACATTTTGATAACTGATGCTTGGCATGAGATATAAGGGTCTTCATTAAAATTTCTTTCCAGATGGTTAGCCAGTGATCTGAGTGCCATTCATTGAATCAGCCACTGATTTTGAAATATGTATTATCATGCTACAGTCTCATATTTGAGTCTGTTCTACGTTCTGTTCTATACCACTTTACTTGAGTTGCAGTTTTACCTGAATATTTGCTAATGCAAATGTCCTGCTCCTCTTTTGTTTCTTGGTTAGACTCATATTTTTTCCCTTCAAATTAACATTAGAATCACTTCTTATCTAAATTAAAACAATCTTTAGAATTTCCATTGGAATTTTATTAAACGTAGTAGAGGAGATTTGGTATCTTTACAGTTTTGTACAATTAAATATTAACATAAAGGTGTGTGTTGGGGGTGTTGTCATATGAAAGAGACTAGAAGGAAATAATTCCAGTGTTAGCAGTGTTTATTTCTGGGTAGAATTAGGTGATTTTTATATTTCATTCTCTGTAATTCTGTATTTTCTATAGTGCTCATGCATGATGTTACTCATACTTAAATCTCCCTCAAAATAAATATTCTTTAAAACTGGTAATATGTGCTTAGGATGGTTGGATGGTGGGGAGAGGTCAGTCTGGATGGTCACAGGAGTCCAGCTAGAGAAATGAGGACTTGGATTCTGGTAGCCCGAAAGGGTTAAGTCTAAGGGATGTTCTGAATGGAAGAGCAGCAGCACGTGGTGATGACATGCACACCTCTCCAGACTGGCTGTTGGGGGAGTTTATAGCAGGTGCTGACCCTTCTGGTTGGGCCCTCTCTCCCAGGCAGCCTGCCACCTCTGATCGTGTACGACCGCAATGGATTCAGAATTCTGCTCCACTTCTCCCAGACTGGGGCCCCTGGCCACCCTGAGGTGCAGGTGTTACTCTTGACCATGATGAGCACTGCTACCCAGCCTGTCTGGGACATCATGTTTCAAGTGGCTGTGCCAAAGGTGAGTTATCTGCTGGCTGCCTCCTTTGAACTTTTCAGTACTGGCTATCGGTTCTAAGCACTGGGTCCTTTGCTGGGACATCATCTGTTAGGTGTAAGGGGAAGAATCTTCATTCAAGCTAGTTGAAGATAAAGTGGCTTACCACGCTTCCTGAATATCAGGACTTCAGATATGAGCGGATCCAGGTTCTTAAATGATTCCTTAAGCATGGTCTCTTTTCATCTCTTGACTTTGCTTTTCTCTTTGGAACTGTTCTCTGATAGTCTCTCCATAAAGCAGGATCATGGCTCCCAGCAACTCCAGGGTTGCATGGTTCTTAACCCTTTTTATCTCAGAAAGAAACTCACCTGACATGAGGCATGCATATAATTAGCCAAGAAAGGACTGTGATTGGCCTTGCTGAGGTTACTTTCATACCTTAGACCAATAACATGTGTCCAGGGATGTAAGATACCTGGACAATTTGGGATGATATATCTACCCCTTTCCAAGGGAAGTAAGGCCCCACTGATTAACAGCCATTTTATAAATTTTTATAAATTATCAACCCCAGGCTCAGAAGTTTAGTATTTTGCCCAAGATTACAGAGCTATTAAGAAGTAGAGTTAGAATTCAAGCCAAGATGTGCCCTGGCTGTTTATGCTGCCTCTCAGATGCCAGCTGTTGACCACACAACCTCAGATATATTCTGTATGTGGAAGGAAAGACCTCTTGGATCCTTGCATCAATTAGTGGGAGCTGTCTGCTTGGGCTTCCATGGGTGCCTTGGGGACATCATGCCTCCTGAGAAGCCCGTTTCTCCTTGGAGGAGTGGTGTGGAGATCAAGCTCCCGTTCACCTGATCTCCCTCATGGAACATGTAGTTTGTTAGGAATTTGTTATCTGTTGGGTTTTTCCCCCAATAGTCAATGAGAGTGAAGCTGCAGCCGGCATCCAGCTCCAAGCTTCCTGCATTCAGTCCTTTGATGCCTCCAGCTGTGATATCTCAGATGCTGCTGCTTGACAATCCACATAAAGTATGTTCTGGTATCTTTGGTAGCAGGGAAATGGGGACCCCTGAACTATAGGGAGGTAACTTTGTGGGTGGAGAGAGCCATATTGAGGCCTTGCTCTGAAGTCTGGTTTGGCTGGATGGGGCTGTGTGGATTATCCCTTGCTAGAGTCTGTTTTCCTTTGGGGTTATTGAAAGAAGATCTGTGATGGATTTGTCATAGCTGGGAACCAAGGGAGGGACACATGAACTTTCCCTAATCCCATGGAATCCTTTGAAAGGGTGAGGCCTGTCTTCCTTAGCTGGTCTCTGAATTGCAGTCCATCTCAGGACTGCAGAAGTGTAGAAGGGCTCCCAGGATGTGTGCCTGGCTGCTTGCGTGTGTAATCCCTAAGAGGCTAAGCCAGGGTGGTCCATGCCATACAGTTGTTTGAAGCCCTCACTTGACTTGAATGAATACGTATCTACTGTTCCTTAGTAACTCCTGGGTGGGTGAAACCTTTTACTCTGGGCTGGCCTCTGGGTACTCCTCACTAATTTAACATCTCTCTTATGTCCCAGGAACCTATCCGGTTACGGTATAAGCTGACATTCAACCAAGGTGGGCAGCCTTTCAGTGAAGTAGGAGAAGTGAAAGACTTTCCAGACCTGGCTGTCTTGGGTGCAGCCTAACTTTTCACAAGATGGACCCTTCAGTTCAAGCTTAGGCCAGCGTTACTTTGCTGTCTAGACCGGACTAATCACGGTGTTGTAGTGCACAGTGCCAAGAGTTCTATCCTGACATCAGGCTCTGGATGCCGACCTCTGACTTATTCTGCAGATACTGTGTGTGTGTGGGTGTGTGTGTGTGTGGGTGGGTGGTTGGGGGCGGGTGTGGGAGGGTAGAGCAGGGCTTGGGATGTGGGCAATGTGAGAAATGCTGAAGCATTTCTGATAATCATCTCTGCTACAATCATATCTGTTACTGCATGTTAGTGGACACTGATGTCCGTGCCTCAGGTTGGAGGTTTTATAAGCCAAAGTTTTTTGTTTTTTTTTTCTTTTTCATGTAGTGTTATCTTTCCATTCATCCACGTTGTGCCTTGTCAGCCTTTGAAAGTCGTGGTTGCTCCCGGGCTGTTGTTCTCAGGGACCTTAAAAGGGACCTGGTTGGTCTTGGGGCAGAGAGTGTCTTCTGGGGCACTCTCTTCCAAGAAAGACCTTGTCTCCGTTTTCATTAGAGAATGCTGCTTGCATGTGTTTGGGAAGATCTTCTAAATGAAATACTTGTTGCACTGTTTCCAGGCAAGGAGCTGCTGTGAGACCAGAGGACTACACTTGGGGGACCAATCATGTCCTTCACCATTGTGCCTTAGAATTGCCCTTAGATGGACCCTCTGGGCAGGGGGGAAAGCAGATCCCAGGCCTTATTCAGGCCTCAGCTTCCGTGGGTTGGGCAGCCAGTCTGGGCCCTTCCTCAGGACCCTCATCTCCATCCTCATCCTCTTTCTACACAATCATCTACTCAGAGTTCTTTGATTGTGAAACCATGTTAGTCATTGTAAATTGTAGCTCACAGGCCAGCCCTTGCCTGTTGACTTCACAATCTAAGAATTGGAACTGTGATTCAGATAGACATGAAAAAGAGCTTAGCAATGATTTAAGTGGTGACTAAATATAGAAAGTCATTGAATAAATACCACATAGCAAATGTACTTTGTGGAGTGTTGAGTAAGCAGAAGGTGCAAAGCCAATTGTATTTAGGAATGATAGGTCTAAAGGGAGCTGTCTTCTAGTGAGAAGTAAGGAAAACTTCATAAAGGATGTAGTGCCTTAACTGCCTTGGTAAAGAGAGAAAACCTAAAGATATGAAGAAAGCTGGAAAAGAGAGATGGATATTAGTTACATTTATAATCAAAGAAAATTTCAGGTTTATAATCAGTTCATACTTAGTGAGCTCCTACTGTGTGCTGGGAGCTCTGATGTGCATATTTAACAAGTCCTGCTTGGCCTGATCAGTGGGAGAAGGAACCGGAGTGAGCCCGGCTGAGCTGGCCCCATGGAGGGCTTTGAAGTTGGAGCAGCTGACGTGGCCAGGTGGGGTTCTGCCTCAGAAGCTGCAAGGCTCTGTGGGGAGCTCTTGATCATGTGGTATTTTTACAATCTGATCTTTTGACTGCTATGTATAGTTAGAAATCTGTGAATATTAATTGGTGGGTTGGGAACTGTAAAAGATCATCAAGAATGCTAATTTTTAAGCAAATGTTGGAACAGGAGATAAACGGATGGGGTGATTTCTTCATTTGGCATAATTCTCATGAGACTAATTTGAATGAAAAATTACTTTCATGCTCGAGTGTTCTATTAATACATAGCTTTTACAGGCTGTATAGTTATTATATAAAGTCCTGAAGGAGGTACCCCTCACAAAGACAATGTCTGCCTGTGAAGTGTTTCCATTAAAATGGGTGAATGAGATGTACACATAAAGACAGGCCTTGTATCCTATACTTCAAAGGTGAACTCACATTGAAGTACCTGAACATTCTTCTGTTTTCCAGGAGACAGACTCCCAATGGTAGTCTCCTTAGGCATTGGACAGATTATGGATGAGAGCGGAGAAGGAAGGAGGGTGTCCTGAAAGTGGCCCTGGTTTATGTCATCAGTGCCTTCTAATTGCCAAGTTTAGTG
>CM052448.1:13669625-13698782 GCA_028533085.1 Varecia variegata | reverse complement strand
CAGGCCTTGTATCCTATACTTCAAAGGTGAACTCACATTGAAGTACCTGAACATTCTTCTGTTTTCCAGGAGACAGACTCCCAATGGTAGTCTCCTTAGGCATTGGACAGATTATGGATGAGAGCGGAGAAGGAAGGAGGGTGTCCTGAAAGTGGCCCTGGTTTATGTCATCAGTGCCTTCTAATTGCCAAGTTTAGTGACCACTTAGATCCTAGCCCTTATCCTTTCATTCACTCGAGTATTGTTGACCAGCTGCCCTGAGCCAGGCACTGTTGTAGGCACTGCAGATACAGCAATGACAAAAGTCCCTGCTCTCAAGGATCTTCTGTTCTCTGGGGAGAGACAAGTTCATAATGTGCCTGCTGGAGATCAGGCACAGATGGACCAGGGTTTTCTCCTGTCCTGAGCTCAGCTAGGATGTTGTTGGCCTCTCTTTCTTAACCTGTCTCTGTGACTGCTTTTCTTCTTCTGTCCCTTAACTGTGGTGGTTCCCCAGGGTCTAATCCATAAGACTTTTCTAGGTCTATACACTGAGGCCTGGCAGTCAGGCTCCTCCAAACTGGTAGGTGGGTTGTGTGATAACCGCTACCATAAGATACAGCAAACTACTAGGGAAGAAGGCTGCCTTTGAGCTATTGCTAAATGAAAAAATATCTTTGGGTCATAGAGTTACAGATAAAGTTTTCTTTAAATTTTAGCTGCATTTTCTAAAATTTTTTTATGCTCAATGTTAATTTTTAACACATAAAGACATTCACATGATTCAGAATTAGGTGAAAATTCTTCCTACTCAATTACTCCTTTGTTATCTGTCTTTTCAGAGAGAATCTAGGCATGTTCAAGCAGATAGCGTTCTGTGTTTTGCTTTTTTTTTTTTTTTTTTAAGAGACAAGGTCTCTGTCATCCAGGCTGGAGTGCACTGGAATGATGATAGCTCAAGTGATCCTCCTGCCTCAACCTCCCATGTATCTGGGACTACAGGCACACATCACCATGCCTGGCTAATTTTTCAAAATTTTTTGTAGAGACCAGGGACTCACTATGTTGCCCAGGCTGGTCTCGAACTCCTGGCTGCAAGTGATCCTTCCACCTTGGCCTCCCGAAGTGCTGGGATTACAGGCGTGAGCCACCTTGCCTGGCCTAAATTCAGTATATTCCCTATCAAAATTCTGGGGAGAGCTAGGAGGCTAAGGCAGGAGGATCACTTGAGCTCAAGAGCAAAACCCTGTCTCTACAAAAAGAAAAAAAATTAGCCAAGCGAGTTGGTGCAGGACTGTAGTCCCAGCTATTCAGGAGGCTGAGGAAGGAGGATCGCTTGAACCCAGGAATTTGAGGTTGCAGTGAGCTATGACGCCACCACTGCACTCTAGCTGGGGCGACAGAGGGAGACTCCGTCTCCAAAAAAATTCACAAATCAGTTGGAAATAAAAGAATGATAAAAGATGAGTCATGCAAACAGTAACAATAAGAAAGCTTCAGTGGCTATACTAATATCAGACAAAATAGACTTTAAGACAATTTTACTAGAGATGAGGTACATTTAATAATAAAAGGTCAATATATCAGGAAGACATAAAATTATAAATGTATATGCTCCTGACATCAGAGCCCCAAAATACCTGAAGCAAAAATTAATACAATTGAACACAAAAATGAACAATTCAACAATAATAGAGATTTCAATACTTTATTTTCAATAATTGATAGAACAACTACACAGAAAATCAGCAAGGATATAAAAGACTTGAACAACACCACTAACCAACTTCCCTAAAAATATATACAACACTCCACCCAATTACTGCAGATAGATGGAATATTCTTCAGGGAGATCAATGCTAGCCCATAAAACAAGTCTCAAATATAAAAGGATTTAAATCATACCAAGTATATTTTCCAATTACATGGAATTAAATTTAGAAATCAACAGGAAATCTGAGAAATACTCAATTTGGAAATTAATATACTTCTAAATAACCATGGTTAAAGAAGTCAGAAGTGAAATTAAACATTTTGAATCAAATGAAAATGAAAACATCAATTTATGGGATGCAGCTAAAGCAGCGCTTAGGAGAAAATTTATAATTTCAAGTGCCTCTATTAGAAAAGCATAAATTTTCAAATCAGTAACCTAAAATCCCACTTTAATATACTAGACAAAGAAGAGCAAACTAAACCCAAAGAAAGCAGAAGAAAGGAAACTGATCAACACAGAGCTCAATGCTAGAAAATTAACAAAGTCAAAATTGGCTCTTTGAAAAGATCAATGAAATTAACGACTTCAGCTAGAGTGAACAAAGGGGGGAAAAAAGAAATTACCAAAATCAGGAAAGAAAGGGGGGACATCACTACAATTTTTCAGAAATGAAAAAGGGTTATAGAATATTATGAACAATTTTATGCCAACAAATTAGATGAAATGGACAAATTTTTAGAAAGGCCCATATTACCAACTGATACAAGAAATAGAAAATCTGGACCTATAACAAGTAATGAAGTGGAATTAGTAATTTAGTCTTTCCATAAATTAATATCCAGGCCCAGGTAACTTCACTTTGAATTTTGTCAAATATTCTTGCTGTACACTGTGCAATAAAAAAAATTACAAATGAATTTTGACAAATATTTAAAGAAGTAATACTCCTTCACAAACTCAGAAAATAGGATCATTTCCTAACTTATTCTGTGAAACTAGTATTAACCATATACCAAAATCAAAGATATTTCAAAAACAGAAAATTGCAGACCAATATCCCCCATGAACATAGACATAAAAATCCTCAACAAAATATTAGCAGAACAAATCCAGTAACATAAAAATCATTATATACCTTGGCCAAGTAGAATTTATCCCAGGAATGCAAGATTAGTTTACTATCTTAAAATCAATTACTATGTCATGAATAGAATAAAGGACAAAACCCACATGATTATCTCAATAGGAAGAGAAAAAAACATTTACAATATCCGACATCCTAATAAACTCTCAACAAACTAGGAATAGAAGGGGACATCCTTAACTTGAAAAAGGGCATCTATGGAAAACCTACAACTAGCATCATACTTAATTGTTAAAGACTGAATGCTAAAGACAGATGCTTATGATCTGGAACAAAGCAAAGATGTCTGCTTTTGCCACTTCTATTCAACATTGTACTGAAGATTCTAACCAGTGCAATTAATAGTAGGGGAAAGAAAAGCATCCAAATTGGAAATGAAAAAGGAAAAGTGTCTGTATTCACAGATGACATGATCCTGTATGTAAATAATAAATCCCAGGGAACACAGGCACACACACACGAACTAATAAATTTAACAAGGCCAAAGGGTGCAAGATCAATACATAAAAATCCATTGTTTTCCTATAACAAGAAACAATATGAAAATTAAATTGAAAAAATTCCATTCACAATAGCATTAAAAAGAATGCCATACTTAGGAATAAATTTAACAAAAGAAGTGCAAGATTTGTTCAATGAACACTACAGAATATTGTTGAGAGAATTTAAGGATCTAAATCAGGTTTTCAACTAGGGGTGATTGTTCCCACTTAGGGCAGCAGTCCCCAACCTTTTTGGCACCAGGGAGGGACTGGCTTCCTGGAAAACAGTCCTTCCACAGACGGAATGCTGGTGGTGGAGATGGTCCCAGGGTGACCCAAGTGCACCACATTCATTGTGCAATTGAAACTCTCTGCCAGTGACAATCTGCACTTGAGGCCGCTCCCCAGCGCCAGCAGCACCGCCACAGCTACGCCCCAGATCATCAAGCACTAGACTCTCACAAGGAGCGGGCAACCTAAATCCGTTGCCTGTGCAGTCTGCGGTAGGGTTAGCGCTCCTATGAGAATCTGATATCCTCTGCAGATCTGACAGGAGGCGGAGCCCACGCAGTGATGCAAGCGATAAGGAGGGGCAGCAGAACAGATGAAGCCTCGCTTGCCCACCAGCCCGCCGCCCACCTCCCCCCCTGCGGGGCGGGGAGCAACAGGGCACGGACCTGCACTGGTCCGAGGCCCAGGGGTTGGGGACCATAGCACTAGGGGACACTTAAAATGTGGAGATATTTTTGATTGTCACCCCTGGAGAGGGGGATGCTACTGGCACCTAGTGGGTACAGGTCAGGGATGCTGCTAAACATCTTATAATGAATAGGACAGCCCCCATAACAAAGAATTATCTGGCCCCAATAGTGCCAAGGATGAAAAATCCCAATGTCAGGAGTGCCAAGGAGAGGGGGTGGGTGGGGAGTGGATGTGAGAAATTACTTAATGGGTATATGTACATTATTTGGGTGATGGATACACTAAAAGTCCAGACTTCACCACTATGCAGTGTATCCATGTAACAAAACTGCACTTGTACCCTTTAAATTTATACAAATAAATAGTGCCAAGGCTGAAAAATCCCAATTTAAATAAATGGAGAGGCATTTCATGTTATGGATTGGAAAACTCATTAGTGTCAAAATGGCAAGTCTCCCCAAATTGATCTATAAATTCAATATAATCTTTTGTTTTTGAGACAGAGTCTTGCTCTGTCACCCAGGCTAGAGTGCAGTGGTGTCATCATCATAGCTCACTGCAACCTCAAACTCCTGGCCTCAAGCCATCTGCCTCAGCCTCCCAAAGTGCTGGAATTACAGGCATGAGCCACCTTGCCTGGCCTAAACTGAATATAATCCCTATCAAAATTCCTGAAGGATTAGACTTTTTATAAACTAGGGTAATCAAGACAGTTTGCTCTTGGCACAAGGACAGGCAGATAATGAAACAGAATGAAGAGTCCAGAAACCCTTATATTTATGTCAGTTGATTTTTGACAAAGATTAAAAGCAATTCAGTGGCGAAAGGATAGTCTCTTCAGTAAATGATTCTGAGATAATTGTATACCTGCATGTAAAAAAACCCAAACCACCAAAACAAACCTTAAACCTTTACTTCGTACCATACACAAAAATTGAACTCAAAATGGATCACAGACCTAAATGCAAGAGCCAAAACTTTAAAATTTCTAGAAGAAAATTTAGGAGAAATTCTTCATGATTTTGGGTTAGGCAAAGATTTCTTAGATACAACACCAAAAGCATGATCCATATAAAGGTGATAATGAACTTTATCAAAATTTAAAATTTTTGTACCTCAAAAGACATCATTAAGAAAACAAAAAGACAAGCTAGTGAGAGAAAATATTTGCAAACCATATCTGTAACAAAAGAGTTATACCCAGAATATGTAAAGAACTGTGATAACCTGATAATAGGAAGACAATCCCATTTGAAAATGGGCAAAAGATTTGAATAGACATTTTATCAAGGAAGATAAAAGAACTGTAAGAACAGCTGACAAACACATGAGATGTTCAACATCATTGGTCATTAGGGAAATGCAAATTAAAGCAACAATGACCACTGACTACATACCAAATATTGGTGAGACTATAGAGAAACTGCAACCCTCATTCATTGTTGATGGTAATATAAAATGGTACAGGTACTCTGGAAAAGTTTGGCAGTCTCTTAAACAGTTAAACGTAAATTTACCTTACAAACGATCAGTTTCACTCCTAGGAATCTATCCACAAGAAATGAAAACATGTGTCCGCACAAAAATATGTGTGAGAATGTGCATCACACTGTTTTAGGCTAGAAGAAACAAGTAAGTGCAAAGACTGGTGGGTTCCAGCGTGGTGTTTCAGGAAAGGATAGAGGGCTAAAGCGGCTAGAGCGACGTGGGAAACGTGTGGGAAGAGTGGTGGGCAGAGGTGAGATCACGGAGGCTTCACCCGCTCCCTTCAGGAGAGCAGTAAAGAGTGAAGGTTCCAGTGGCCAGTTTGAGTTCAAATCCTGACAGTGTCGCTTTCTAGCTCTGTGACTTGGAACCAGTTGCTTAACTGCCTCAGTTCTGCATCTATGCGTTGAGGAGAATAATAATATTCATAGGACTGTGAAGATTAAAGGCGCTAATATATATAAGGGGTTTATAGTAAGCACATCGTTTCTTGCTCAGAGAATTGTTAACGGAAGTGGGATGCTCGTACCTGCCGTGAGCGCTCAGCACCGCGGGGCATTTCTCTTGTACCCAGCGCACTCAGGCGCTCGGAGCGCCGGCAGTCTCTATGGTAACGGCCACCTACTTCCGGAAGAAGTACGGCGGGCGGCTGGGGTCAGTCTCAGCCGCAGCCTGAGCGAGCTGACTGAAGCAGCGGAGGGGCAAGTCTCCCGTCCTGGAGGTTCCGGGGTGTTGCCTCTGAGGCTAGCCCCGGTGCTCTCACAGGGTCGCCCGCTTCTGCCTCCTCGTTGTCACCCGCAGCCAGCAGTTAAGGCCTGAACGCCTCGCCTGCGGCCGTGCCGCCATGGACTTTTCCAAGTTCCTGGCCGAGGACTTCGACGTGAAGGAGTGGATCAATGCGGCCTTCAGGGCTGGCCCGAAGGAGGCGGCGGCGGGGAAGGCGGACGGCCACGCAGCCACCCTGGTGATGAAGCTGCAGCTGTTTATCCAAGAAGTGAACCACGCCGTGGAGGGTGAGCCGCGCTGGCTTCTGGCTGGGGTCCCTCCCCTGCGCTTGGCTGGGCAGAGGTCCCCGAACTGGGCACGGGACACCTGGGTGGTGACGTATTGGCCGGTAAACATCTGTGCTTCACTTGGTGAGAAAGTGAGCCCTGCAATTTCATCTTGACATAGGAAAGAAACCATATTCAAAGGCCACCCATCCAATATATCTTTTTTTCTGCTCTACATTGGGTGGTACTTTGAAGTAGTGCCTCCTGTAGTCATAAGGATAATCAAGCATATTCCTAAAAGTTTTGGAATTAGCAGAAATATAACCCAGAAAAAGCCCAAACAAATTAAAGGATATGGAAACAGGGGAAAAAGGAAAAAGACCATAGAAAGCAGGCTTTGGGGCCAGACATATGTAAAGCTTGGTTTTGGTTCTGTGAAATCTTGGGCAAGTTACTGCACTTCTCTGAGCCTCAGATTTTTTTATCAATAAGAGGTAGCTGCTAATGTTGCCATGGACATTAAGTGACAGAATGTATGTAAAGCCTGTGGTGCAAAACTAGCAATCACCCAATGCCAGATTTCTTCATTCTTCCTTGCAAAAAGAGTTAAGATTTCACTTAGTGGTAGCAAACAATTGGTGTTAAGTCAGGTTGATGGTTCATTCCTGATTTTTTAAAAAAATCAATTGTGGTGTGGTGGCTCACCTCCATAATCACAGTAACTTGGGAGGCTGAGGTGGGAGGATCCCTTGAGCCCAGGAATTCGAGACCAGTCTGGGTAACATAGTGAGACCCTGTCTCTAAAAAAAATGAAAAAAATTAGCTGGGCGTGGTGGCCCATGCCTGTGGTCCCAGCTACTTGGGAGGCTGAGGCAGGAGGATCTCTTGAGCTAAGGAGTTTGAGGCTGTAGTGTGTGCTATGTTCCCTCCACTGCACCCCACCTGGGCGACAGAGTGAGAAGGTCTCTTGAAAATTAATTTAATTTAAAAAGCAGGGTCTTGCTTTGTTGCCCAGGTTGGAGTGCTGTGGCTATTCACAGGCACCATCCTGCAGGCACAGGAGTGCCTGCTCCATTTCCAACCTGGGCCGGCTTACCCCTCCTCAGGGGGTAAGCCCTGTGGTTCATTCCATTTTAAATCACACAGCCTTCATGCATTAGTCCGGGAAGGACATGGTCCTAGCAAAGGTCACCTCGCTGCCCATCTCCTCTCCTGTCCCACATCTTCTGCAGGCTCCAAAAACTGTGTGGTTGGTAATGTATTAGGGAAAATTTCCTTTCTGTTGTCTGATTCGTTTCATATTTTTCACTGGTGACTAGTCCTCTTTTCACCTTTTGTGCATATTGCTGTTCTTTCTTTATTTATTTATTTATTTACTTTTGGTACAGAAACAAGTCTCCAGGCTCTTCAGAACATGCCGAAAGTGCTCCGTGATGTCGAAGCCCTGAAACAGGAGGCATCTTTTCTGAAAGAACAAATGATTCTTGTCAAGGAGGACATTAAAAAATTTGAACAGGACACATCTCAATCGATGCAGGTATTTTGGCTCCTGTCCTAAATGTTGATTCTTGTTTTTGGAAGGTGTACACTCTCATAAGGGGTTTAGAGCAGCACAACATTGTGGGAAGCCAACCTTAATGCAAAATTCTATTCAAACTGCTCTTTTGGGCTGGGCGCGGTGGCTCACGCCTGTAATCCTAGCACTCTGGGAGGCCAAGGCGGGCGGATCGCTCAAGGTCAGGAGTTCGAGACCAGCCTGAGCAAGAGCGAGACCCCGTCTCTACTAAAAAGTAGAAACAAATTATCTGGCCAACTTAACATATATATACATAAAAAAAATTAGCCGGGCATGGTGGCACATGCCTGTAGTCCCAGCTACTCGGGAGGCTGAGGCAGGAGGATCGCTTAAGCCCAGGAGTTTGAGGTTGCTGTGAGCTAGGCTGACGCCACGGCACTCACTCTAGCCCGGGCAACAGAGTGGGACTCTGTCTCAAAAAAAAAAAAAAACAAACTGCTCTTTTGCTTGAGTCTTTCAGCTGATTCATCTCTTCGGCACCTGCTGAACAAAATTAGCCAGATGATTGGTGTTTTGGGGTATAAAAGTTCCCCAAAGACCGGAGCATGCCACAATACTTATGTTTCAAGTCACTGGTGGAAGGTGAAGGAAAAGGACCTACCACTTCATTTTTTACCCCTCCTTTCTTTTTCAGGTGTTGGTGGAAATCGACCAGGTGAAGTCCAGGATGCAGCTTGCTGCCGAATCTCTTCAAGAAGCAGATAAGTGGAGCACATTGAGCGCCGATATCGAGGAGACATTTAAGACTCAGGTAGGTTTCTTATTTAGGGGATGTTGTGAAATGTATTTAGGTAGGAGCTTAAGGTTTGGGGAAAGCAAATGGGAGCCGTTCATCAAAACCATAAGGGATGGTCGACAGCAGCATACGGAAACATTCAGACTTAGAGTGGGGAAGATCCGAAACTGCTCTGAGTACTTCCACCCTCTTTAGTTTGCACCCTCTGCCTTACTGAAGCTCCTAGTCACAGCGAGTAAGTTCAGGAGAAGCCCCAGTAAAAATGCACAGAGAGAGAAGATCGGGGGTAATGATAGCATTGAACATGGGTACAAGGGCCTTACACACTGTGGAATGTTGGCACGTTATTTAACCCCTCTGGGCCCACATAGTGTGGAAAATATTAATACTTTTGATACCTAGTTGTAAGGATGAAGTAAGATGATATCTTGCCAAAACTCTATTTCTTTTTGTTTTTTTAAAATTAATTAATTTTTTTTAGAGACACAGTATCACTCTGTCACCCAGGCTGGAGTACAGTGATGTGATCATAGCTCACTGTATCCTCCAACTCCAGGGTTCAAGCCATCCTCCCATTTCAGTCTCCCAAGTAGCTAGGATTACATATGTGCGCCTCCATGCCTGGCTACTTTTTAAATTTACTTTTAATTTTTTGTAGAGATGGAGTCTTGCTATGTTGCCGAGGCTGGTCTCAAACTCCTAGGCTGAAGCGATCCTCCCCCTGCCTTGGCCTCCCAAAGTGCTGGGATTACAGGGAATAGCCACCATACCCGGCACAATTATTTTTTCATTGTGCTAAAATACACATAACTTATTTTATGAGTTGCCTTTTCATGTATTAAAGTATAATATTTTATCCCTTCCTAATTGAGGTATCAGGGTTCTTTTAAAATAAATATCCTGTATTCTTGTCTTTTCTAGGACATAGCTGTGATTTCTGCCAAGCTAACAGGTATGCAGAACAGCTTAATGATGCTTGTTGATACACCAGACTACTCAGAAAAATGTGTGCACCTGGAGGCACTGAAGAACAGGCTGGAGGCCCTGGCCAGTCCCCAGATTATAGCAGCGTTCTCCTCTGAGGATATAGGTGAGTGCTGGCTGTTTCTCCTCCCTGTGTGTATACCTGTCTGTGAAGATAAGGCCTCATGAGTCTTTAGTCTTTAGGATGTGTTAGTGGTGATTAAATTATGTAGATTAGAAGTAAACCTGTTACTTTATGATGCTTATGTGTTTTCAGCATTTTATATGAAATTTTTCAACCATACGGAAAAGTTGAAATGAGTATCGTGGACACACCCTCTAGATTCTAGCTTTAGTGTTTTGCCACATTTGCTTTGTCACATATTCATTCCTCTATCCATCCATCGATCCATCTTATTTTCTCTGATGCATTTCAAGGTAAGTTGCAGACATTAGTACACTTCACTCCTAAACACTTTGGCATTCATATCATTCACTAGAATCCAATAATTATTTTTCTTTTATTTTTTGAAATAGGGTTTCACTCTGTTGCCTGGGCTAGAGTGCAGTGGTGTCATCATAGCTCACTGCAACCTCAAACTCCTGGGCTCAAGTGATCCTCCTGCCTCAGCCTGCCAAGTAGATGGGACTACAGATGCGTGCCACCACACCTGGCTAATTTTTCTGTTTTTAGTAGAGACGGGGTCTCACTCTTGCTCAGGCTGGTCTTGAACTCCTGACCTCAAGCCGTCCTCCCACCTCGGCCTCCCAGAGTGGTAGGATTACAGGCTTGAGCCACCATGTAGAATAACTTTAAATGTAGCAGGAAGATTCATTTATTTAAGTGTTCTTATGAAAATAACATGCATTTTAAAGGCAAATATTCATTTTCTAACTCCTGGATTGCTGCTGATTAAGTTGAGATCCACTGGCAGGCTTCTGAAATTTAGCTGGGTTCTCTACAGTGCTTGCTGTTACAATTTTCCTTCTCAGCAGTTTATTGAGCTTCGCAGAAGTAAAGGCCAACAAAGGAACTATAAAAACGTTGAAGACCTGTTAGATTTTGTTTTCTTTCCTTTTAATTCTAAAGCTGTGTCATCTACGTTTTGGCCAGAAGAGGGCAGACGGGAGCTACAGGTGGCCTTGCCCTATGCGATGTTCAGAGACTGCCCTGAAACCCACTGCCCTGCCTTTTCAGCAGTAAGCCTGAAAGCAAGTGGTTTGTGTAGTCATTTCCCCTGCACTTTGGGAAATATCTAAGACACTACTTGATGTTAAAGCCCATAACTTGGCTCCTAGAGTCCATTGTTATGTGTGGAATGCTGATATTTACCAAATTATTTACTTATTCCTCAAACCACCAAATATGTGAACATGCAGGAGTTCAGTGCATTTGCTTTTTTATAGTTCCCATCTGGTATAACCAAAGTAGGAATTTTCAAAGGGATAACTGACTTGTAAATATTTTAATATATGTGCTACATGAGGAGCAGTGGGGAGTACAAAGGTGAAGAAGATAAGATTGCAGTCCTTCAGGGACCCTGCAGCTTTGTTGAGGGTGATGATCTGAGGTGGAGCTGAGGCAGTGATACTAGCGCTGGGGAGCAGCTGCAAATGCAGATTATCATTAGCAGAGAGGTTTGCACAATAAATGTGATGTGCTTGAATCATCCCGAAACCATTCTCCCCTGCCCCCCATCCATGCAAAAATTGTCTTCCATGAAACCATTCCTTGGTGCCAAAAAGGTTGGGGACTGCTGGCTTAAGGTACCAAATTTTTATTTTTTTGAGACAGGGTCTCACTCTGTTGACCTGGCTGGAATGCAGTGGCGTCATCATCATCATCGAGCCCAACGTCAAACTTATGGGCTTGAGCAGTCTTCCTGCCTCAGCCTCCCAAGTAGCTGGAACTACAGGCATGCGCCACAACGCCTGGCTAATTTTTCTATATTTTATAGAGATGCGGTATCGCTCTTGCTCGGCCTGGTCTTGAACGCCTGGCCTCAAGCCATCCTCCTGTCTTGGCCTCCCAAAGTGCTAGGATTACAGGTGTGAGTCACCGTGCCTGGCCAAAGGCACCAAATTTAAGGAGGCTGTCTCCCTGCTCTTGCACATCCCTGAGAATGAGCGCCCCCTTCAAATTTACACCCCAGGCTTCCGTCTCCCTCATCCCAGCCCTGAATCAAATTCATTTCACCATTCATGTGTAAGAGTTTTTTTGCTGATGTATAATCTTTGCTGTATTAATGATGCTTATTGATGCACTATATTAACAAGCTAGGGCTTGCAGTGTCTGATTATCAAATCACCTAGTGTTCTACTCTTTACTGATTTTTCATATGTATGATTCCTATGAGTGAGTTAATTCATTATCTAGGTAGGAACTCATGAATACTAGTATATATACATATATGTATACATACACACACACACACACACACACACATACATATATATATCTCCAAACTGATCCTGGTGAAGTCTTTCTCTTTGCTGCAGCAGAAAGGCTGGTAACAGTATATATACATTTTGTGGTGTTCTTTAGATCAGTCCAAAATGTTTGTGAAGATTTTTACTGAAGTTGACCGGATGCCCCAGCTCCTTGCCTACTACTACAAGTGTCACAAGGTAAGGTGCTGAGAGCAGTGACAATGGTGGAACGAATGCCCATGACACTGGGCCACAGACTCCGATTCATATACTCAAAGGGTAAAAATACTGTCTCCTCACCCCTTGGCCTTTTTTCCTTAGTTAGCCAGTAGGGGGTGCTCTTGGTCTAGCATATGGATTCATTTAATTGACAGTCGGAAAAAGTCATTAGTTTTCATCCTCTTTTGTATTTACAGCTGGACTCACTTATGGGCTTGTTTTAATTTATTCCCATTTTTGCCTTTTAAGGGAGATTCATGTCTTAAGCTTGATTGTGCCCTCAGCAAGCTGTAAGAAATTTTTTTTCTTAGAGATGGGGTTATGCTATGTTGCCCAGGCTAGAGCACATGGCTATTCACTGGTGTGATCACTGCCCATTGCAGCCTCGAACTCTTGGGTTCAAGCAATGGATTCTCTGCCTCAGCCTCCTGAGTGGCTGGAACTACAGGCTCACACTACCATGCCTGACTCGGAATTTTATGTTTTCTAGTGTTATAGAAGGTAGGGTACTGAAGACCTCAGCCTCCTGGGCCAACCTTAATTCCTTCAAATGCAAGCAGTGATGTTAGGACATAAAGCTTAAACTCACCCTCATGCCTACCCCTGAGGTTTGTTCGGGAGAGTGGTAGTGTGCTTAGTAGAAGCACGTTGGCATGCTTTGGGGGCAGGGTAAAAGGAGAGGGGATCACTTGAAAGGCAACAATTCAAGTTTTGGGTGATGATCAGAGCAGGTGACTGTAAATGTTTTTTCTTTCCTGCCTTGTTTTGAACTGGATGGACCTCACTGGGTTGCTCAGTGAGTCCATTGAGCAATCAGTGAGTGGTCAGGATAACAGGCAGCTGTAAATCGTTTGTCTTGCTAGGAGGGCAGGGCAGTTTTTGCAGGCAACGTATCCTGGCTGCCCAGTAAGGCCCCCTTTGTTCTGCTTCTGCAGGTGCAGCTTTTAGCAGCCTGGCAAGAGCTGTGCCAGAGTGACCTCCCCCTGGACCGGCAGCTCACTGGACTCTACGATGCCCTGCTTGGTGCTTGGCACACACAAATCCAGTGGGCTACGCAGGTAACAGCTCTTTTGCATTCTAGGGCGAACAAACCCCGTGGTAACACAGGAATGGGCGACTGGCTTGGGAGTGGTCGCCCTCAACTGCAGAGCACACCGCATATGCTGCCGTCACTCGAGGGGTTAAAAGATAAGCCTAGATTATAGTTAAATGGTTTAAGGTTAAACAAAAAACAAAAATTAAAAAGGAAAAAAAAGATAAGCTTAGAAACCCACGTCAGTGAAATCTTTAGGTCTCTGTGAAAACTCTTCTTATCACTCTTATCTATATCTTAAATGGAATCTAATGTGACAGTGTTGCCTGTTGTTCAGCCAGGCAGCCTGTGGAATTCCTGAAGGCCGTTATCTGCTGATCTAAAAGCAGGAGGCCCCGGGTCAGGTGGTGTTGGAGTGAACAAGATTGTTTTTATCTTAACTTCAGGTAGAATTTACCTGACCTGAAGTTAGTTTCCCTTTACACCAAGAGTCAGAGAAAGATAATTTTAAAGGCACCTCCTGCCCAAGAGTGAGGTAGGACAGAGGAACTTTGTTTCAAGTGGAAACTTTCCATCACTTACTTTCCCAATGTCTCTAGGCTTTCCAGCCATAAATGGTGTAAGCCTTGAGACAGGAGGTGCAGTAGAGCCTCTTTTAGAAGACGAAAAGCCTGTCTTACTTTGGAGTAACGACTTACTGGGCCTGTTTATGATGGGGCTTATTTTATTTTATTTTTTTTACAATTAGTCGTGAATCACTCTTCAGGTGTTCATCAGTCATTTGCTGAAATGAACTTGAGCGTAGTTGGAGAGAATTCCTCGTACAGGGTCCTGTCATTCAAATTGGTTAAAGCACTTTTCTCCATCCTTGTTCTTTTTCCTTGAACTAACCAAACTCAGACTTAAGGTTTTTTCTGTCTTGTTTTTGTTTTTAAGGGAGAAAACCTCCTGTAGGAAAAAAAAGGCACTTTTTTCCTCCTGTAGGAAAAAAAAGGCACTTCTCCTGTAGAAGTGTCATAGTTTTTATATAATCATTTATGTGTTTTTTCTCTTCTACTACTTCTTGTAGCATGAGGATAAAAACAGTTCATATCTATACATACAAATGCCTTTCATCATCTAAGAAAAAGAACTTAGACTTCCCAGACTTCTATTTGGGCCTCATCCTAAGTTTGTAAGTCATGAGTTTATACTAATTTGCACCTTTGGCCCATGACTCATTTTCTTTTCAGGATGTAAGCGTGATATTAATAGCTGGGCTGTCATCTCCTAAAGCTCAGTATAGTGCAAAAGAAGGCCAAAGTGCCAGGGTAAATGTGTCTCCTTCAGATTTCCCCCCCAGTATTTTAATATGAAAAATTTCCAGTATATAAAAATGTTGAAAGAATTATACAGTGAATACCCATGTACCCACTTTTTAGGTTATACAATGAACGTTTTGCTGTATTTGCTTTATCATAAATATATACCTCTGTCCCTGTCTCTATCCAATGCCCCATCTTATTTTTTTGATCCATTTCAAAGTAAGTTGCAAACATCATTTACTTCAGATATTAACTAGAGTTCAATATTTATTTACAGTTTTTTTGAGGTAAAATTGTGAAATACAATGATCTTAAATATGCCATTTGATTATTTCAACAGATACAAATACTTGTGTAACCTAAATCCCCTTTCAAGATCCAGAACAGGCCGGGCATGGTGGCTCATGCCTGTAATCCTAGCAGTCTGGGAGGCGGAGGCGGGAGGATCACTTGAGCTCAGGAGTTCAAGACCAGCCTGAGCAAGAGCGAGACCCTGTCTCTACAAAAACAAACAAAACAAAACAAACAAACAAACAAAAAGCAAAAGATCCAGAACATTATTACCACCCTAGAAAGTTCTCTCCTTCAGTCTTTGCACCAACACTGCTGAAGGCAACCACTACTCTGATTTTTTTCCACCATAAATTAGTTTAGCCTGTTCTAGAATTTCATATAGTGGAATCATATGATATGTGGTCTTTTGGTAAGGTTCCTTTCATTCAGCATGTTCTTAAGATTTACTCATAGTGTTGTGTATACACTAGTTTGTTCCTTTCTGTTGCTGAATACTAGTACCTGGTGTAAATATACCTCAGTTTGTTTACACCTTCTCTTATTGATGGACATTTGGTCTGTTTCCAGTTTGGAGCTATTATGAATAAAGCAGCTTTGAAAATTGTTCAGGAAATTTTTTTATAGACACATGTGTTCATATCTCTTGGGTGAATACCTAGGAGTGGAATTGCTGGGTCAAAGGGTAGGTGTACCTCTAGATTCATCATGTAAGAAACTGTCAGACCTTTTTCCAAAGTGGTTGTACTTTTCCCACTCCCACACAGTTGCAGTGTGTGAGAGTTCTGATTGCTCCACATCCTTGCCAAAATTAGATGTTGTCATTCTTTTTAATTTTAGCCATTCTAGTGGGTGTGTAGTAGTATCTCATTGTGATTTTAATTTGCATTTCCCTGATGACTAAGGACATTGGACACCTTTTCATGTGCTTATCACCTATTTGTACATCTTCCTTTGTGAAATGTCAACTCAAGTCTTTTGCCCATTTAAAAAAATTGGGTTATTTGCCTTTTTATTGAGTTGTGGGAGTTCTTTATTTGTTCTAGATACAAGTCCTTTGTTACATATGTTTTGTAGATATTTTCTTCTAGTTTATGGCTTAAGCAGAAGTTTCAATTTTGATGAAGCCTAATTTATCAGTTTTATTCTTTTATGGTTATTACTTTCTGTGCCCTAAGAAACCATCACCAATCCCCAAGTTGCAAAGGTATTCTTCCATCTTTTCTTCTAGAAACTTATTTATTTATTTTTTTTTTTGAGACAGAGTCTCACTCTGTTGCCCGGGCTAGAGTGAGTGCCATGGCTTCAGCCTAGCTCACAGCAACCTCAAACTCCTGGGCTTAAGCGATCCTACTGCCTCAGCCTCCCGAGTAGCTGGGACTACAGGCATGTGCCACCTTGCCCAGCTAATTTTTTTCTATATATATTTTTAGATGTCCATATAATTTCTTTCTATTTTTAGTAGAGACGGGGTCTCGCTCTTGCTCAGGCTGGTCTCGAACTCCTGAGCTCAAACAATCCGCCTGCCTCGGCCTCCCAGAGTGCTAGGATTACAGGCGTGAGCCACCACGCCCGGCCTAGAAACTTATTTAACTTTTACATTTAGGTTTATGATCCATCTTGAATTAATTTTTGTATGCAGTGTAAGGTAGGGTCAGACTTTTTTTCCTGGGCTACTTAGGTTAACTTTATAGTCCCAGGTAATAAGTTTGGTCTTATAGTTTCAATACCCATTTTGCTCTTGTCTCTTACTTAAGTGACTTGGGGATAGGGGAGGAATTAGACTAAATGACTCTATTCCAAAGAGTTCTAACTGGTTGGTCTATGTATAAAGTCATATCCTAGACCTCCAGGGGCCTTTTTAAAATGCATGTTTCAATTAACACACTGAGTCCCTGTATTAGTCCATTTTGTGCTGCTCTAAAGGAATGCCTGAGACTGGGTAATTTATAAAGAAGAGAGATTTATTTGGCTCATGGTTCTGCAAGCTGTACAAGAAGCACCACACCAGCATCTGCTTCTGGTGAGGGCTCCAGGGAGCTGCCAATCAAAGCAGAAGGTGCAGGGGGAGAAGGCATGTCAAGTGGCAAGAGAAAGGAGTAAGAGAGAGGCGGAGGTAGTGCCAGGCTCATTAAAACAACCAGCTATCTCGTGAACTAATAAAGCAAGAACTTACTTATTATCGAGGAGAGGGCATCAGGCCATTCATGAGGGATCCACCCTCATAAGCCAAACACCTCACACCAGGCTCCACATTTAATACTGGGGATCAAATTTCAACATGAGATTTGGAGGGGCCAAACGTCCAAACCACATTAGTCCCTTATACTCAGAGTTCTCCCATTTCCTTAAAGTCACTGGACAAAAGGGATTTTTTGGCCATTGGCTGAAGAACAACAAAAGTTCACAGACTCTAAGACTTGGGGGCTGGTGATGGTTTCATAGGGCACAGAAAGCAGTAACAGTAAAAAGGAAAAAAATGGATAATGTTGGCTTCATCAAAATCAAAACTTCTGCTTGAGCCACAGACTAGAAGAAAATATCTACAAAACATATGGATATATGATTTGTGAATATTTGCTCTCATTCTGTGGGTTGTTATTTTACATTGTTGCTAGTGTCTTTTGATGCATAAAAGTTTTTAATTTTGATGTAGTCCAATTTCCCTGTTTTTTGTTGCCTACGCTTTTGATGTCCTATCCAACAAATCACTGCCAAATTCAAGATCACAAAGATTTTCCTCTATAGTTTCTTCTAAGAGTTTTATAGTTTTAGCTGTTACATTTAGGTCTTTGATCAATTTTCAGTTAATTTTTGTATATGGCATAAGATAACGGTCCAACTTCTTTCTTTCTTTTGCATGTGGACTGTCCTTTTCCCATTAAATGGTCTTGGTAACCTTGTTAAAAATCAATCGGCCATAGCTGTATGGGTTTACTTCTGGTCTCTCTGTTCTATTTCATTGGTCTATATGTCTATTCTTATGCCAGTACCATACTGTTTTGATTACTGTATCTTTATAGTAAGTTTTAAGTCAAGCAGTATGAATCCTCCAACTTTGTTCTTCTTTTTCAAGATGTTTTGACTATTTAAGGGGGCAGGGTCCCTTGAAATTCCATGTGAATTTTTAGATGGGTTTTTCTATTTCTCCAAAAGGCATTATTAGGATTTAGATAGTCAATCTACATTGACTGTGTAGATTGCTTTGGGTAGTATTACCATCTTAACAGTCTTAAATCTTCCAATTCATAAACATGAGATGTCTTACCATTTATTTAGTTCTTTAATTTCTTTCAGCAATGTTTTGTAGTTTTCAGCGCACAAGTCTTTCAGCTCCTTGGTTAAGTTTATTCATAAGTATTTTATTCTTTTTGATGTTATTGTAAATGGAATTGTTTTCTTTAATTTCCTTTTCAGATTGTTTGTTGTTATTGTATAGAAAGACAAATTATTTTTGCATGTTGATTTCATATCCTACAACTTAGCTGAATTTGTTTATTAACTCTAACAGTATTTTCTGGATTCTTTAGGGTCTTCTACATATAAGAGCATGTCATCTGTGAGTGGAGATAACTCTGTTTTCAATTTTGATGTCTTTTCTTTCTTTCTTTCTTTCGTTCGTTTTTTTTCCAATTGCTTTGGCTAGGACTTCCAGTACTATGTTGAATAGAGTGGCAAAAACAGGCATCCTTGTCTCGTTTCTGATATTAGGGAAAAAGCTTCTAGTCTTTCACCATTGAGTATCATGTTAGCTGTGGTTTTTTATATATGAACTTTATTATGTAGAAGAGGTTTTCTTCTATTCCTAGTTTGTTGAGTGTTTTTATCATGAAGAGTGTTGAATTTTATCATGTGTATTTTCTGTATTAATTGAGATGATCATGTGTTTTTTTCACTCCATTCTGTTAATGTGGTATATTATGTTGATTCATTTTTGTATGTTGAGCCATGCTTGCATGCCTGGGTAAATCCTGCTTGGTCATGGTGCATACTTTTTTTAATATGCTGCTGAATTCAGTTTAGTAGTATTTTGTTAAAGATTTTTGCATGTGTATTCATAAGGGATATTGGTTTGTAGTTCTATTCTTGCAGTGTCTTTGTCTGCTTTTGGTATCAAGTTAATGCTGGCCTCACAAAATTAGTTAGGAAGTTTTCTGTATCAGTTTGCTAGTTGTTGTTGTTCTTTCATTTTTTTCTTTTCTTTCTTTTTTTTTTTTTTTTGAGACAGGGTCTTACTCTTACCCAGGCTAGAGTGCAGTAGCATGATCATAGCTCACTGTAACCTCAAACACCTGGGCTCAAATGATCTTCCCACCTCAGCCTCCTGAGTAGCTGGGACTACTGGTGCACACCACCACACCCAGCTACTTTTTTGAATTTTTTCATAGAGATGAGGTTTTGCTATGTTGTCCAGGATGATCTCAAATTCTCAGCCCCAAGTAATCCTTCTGCCTCAGCCTCTTAAAGTGTGGGAATATAGGCATGAGCCACTGCACCCAGCTTATTGGTTTTATAGTTTTAAATTTTATCTTTTTTGGCCTTAGAGTTTTCTAGGAACAGCTCTCATATCTCTTCATGTTTATACATATCTAAGATACATTATAATAAAAAAATATGTAATCAACACTGGGTGTCTGTGAGAACCCCCATGGAAATGGACTCTGTACATTATTCAAGTTTTGCCCAAGAGATCTAAAGTACATAGAATGTAAAAAAAGACTACCAGTGAATATATTAATCTGTAGTCTAAACAGGCCTAGATATAAACTATTCCTGATGGTCCTTAAGAATAAAAGAGAAATCCATCTAGACTGGAGATCTGTGTCAAGGGGAGAGGTGGCTGTAGGCCAGAGAGCTACTCTGCTTGAAGATTCTTCTAGCTCCCATTCAATGAAGTGCACTTCTTTCATTCTATTTTGTCCCCCACCTCCTGCTGCACCCCCTGCCACTTCTCCATTGTCATCTTCATAGTCCTCTTTCCAGTCAACTTTTGGTGACCATCTAAATACTATATGAAAGCATTTGATAGATTTGAAAATAGGTAGGCACTTGGGGGCAGTGATAGACATGAAGTTGCAAGTCCCAAATCTTGCCAGTGGACCTTCTGAGCATGTTCACGTTTGCAATGAGGGAAACTTTGGGATTATAGCTTTAAACTAGACCACCTTTCATCTATCAGGGGAGATGCCTTTGAGTGATCCGGGAGACAGCTTCTTTAAAAAGGTATGCTCCTCTTCGGTTCTGTGTGCTCTCTCCTACTACAGGTTTTCAAGAACCCCCATGAGGTGGTGACGGTGCTGCTGATCCAGACCCTGGGGGCCTTGGTGCCCTCCCTGCCCATGTGCCTCAGCTCCGGAGTGGAGAGGGCAGGGCCTGAGCAAGAGCTTACCAAGCTGCTGGAGTTCTACGAAGCCACCGCCCACTTCGCCAAGGGGTTGGAGATGGCACTGCTCCCCCACCTACGTAAACATTCCTTCCTCCCGGTTCTCTGGCTTGTCTATACTTGCTCTTTTTGAAACTTCTGGGGCCTGGGTTTGTTTGCCTTTTCAGATGACTGATTTTACAGAAATGGAAGGGATCAGTGTTTTTCTTCTCAACAGACGTGGAAAGCTTTTCCATGGAAGCGTTGCTGTTGTGGGAGTAGTTGTTTAATGTATTTGCCTAGCCCCCTTGCTTCCTCAGTGCTTTACACGTTCTGGGGAAGTGATGGACACTTCTGCGGGGGCTTAGAATGTAAAAGAGGCTTCATAGTGAGGCAGGTGGACATTAGTGGCAAGGAGCAGGCAGCAGGTTACGCTGGGAGACATGTGTCCTCATCCTTTCGAGTCATCATAAAGCCTCAGACAATTCAGCCTAAAAAGCAAGCACATTTAAGAGAACGAATAGGCAAGTGGAGCTTTTTGAAGGGCCAGCAGCGAGTTTTTCGGGGCAGGGGAGCTTAGGCGGAAAGGTGGCTATAGGGAAAATGGGCTTTCCCCAGCAGCTGACTGAGAGCAGAGTGCCTCTTGTTCCCACGTGGGTGAACAATGCGTGGTGTGTTACATTTCCCCAGTTCTTTCCCATCTATGTTAAAAGCATCGTAAATTTTTAAATAACACAGACCTCGTGACACATGCTGCAGTCAAATCAGGAAATCGCTTCAGGAAGGCCTTGTTCTGCCATTGGGCTGCAGTGTGTCACTAACTTGGTTTATTCAATAGTTATTCCCTTTAATTACATTTGTGTATAATTGCCTTGTACATTCCAGGGAGTGTGTTTATTGTTTGGATTCCTGATGATTCATAGGTATTTTTGGCATACTCACTGGTCAGGCCTTGGATACGATGCCATTGGGGAAGTGGCTGGAGAGTTGAGGCCGTGCATCCTGCTGGAGCAGAGCGGGATAAAAGTTGGGCAAGGAATGGGCTGCTCCTCCCGAGGGTGATGGGCGGGTGAAGAGGAGAGAACCACCCTCTGAAGAGTCAGCTAGAGAAGCGCCTTGTTAGTCAGCCGTGGGAGTGTAGATTTCAATCGATTCCTATTGCGGTTTTCAAAAGAGTTTTTTTTCTTTTATTTTAGTTTAAAAATACTTTGGAAACATACACAAAAATAAAAATAAAAAAAGAGAATGAAAATGATTTATAACCTCATTACTCACAGAGAGCCACTGGCAACATTCTGTCATATTTCTTCCCACTAATTCAAATATAAATAGATATTTTTCACAAATATTAACATAAATATTTAACATATGCCATATAAATAAATACATGTGACATTTTATATATTATAACATTACATATTCATATAATAAAAATTATGTTACATATGATATTTATAAAATATTTAAAAATATTGTTCATGGACAGTTTTACATTCTCTTTCTTTGCTCAAAATAATATAATGAGCATTTTCTTATGTCATTAAATGTTTTCCTAAGACATGTTTTTTAATGACCCCTATATAACTATGGCTCACTCTAATTTTTTAACCACTGTGATAAATAAAACTATTATGAGCTATCTCATACATTAATTTTTGAAGTCAACTCTGATTATTCCTTAGGATAAGTTTAAATATGCAGTTTGCCTGCATAAACTTTTATATTGCTGATTATAAAATGATGATTTCCTAATTCCATTATTCCTTCTACATTTATTTGCTGGCATTCTTTTGTAAAGATGAGATTTTCCTTTCTTTCTCTCTAATATCACTATGAACTCATGGATCCTTTTTTTAATTCAATGTGTTAGGATCCATTGTCATCATTGATCATTCATTTTGATGTTCAAATTATTTCGAATTAGACTGTGGTTGCCCCTTCAGGCTGACTCCTGTATCTTTTTGACTCATCCCTATCAGTCTTCAGGTGCTTCCTTGCATTTTGGCACAAAATGTTCCAGGAACACCATGTACTTTCCCTTACCTCAGGCCTGGAATAAGTCATTTTCCTAGGAAGCTTGGTTTCTTCTAGTGGGAAATGGTATTTAGAAACCAAGATCTGGGTACCAGGAATGTTCAGTATTGCTGGGTCATCATTACTTATAGGCTCTTGTGGTGGACAGAGCTAGGAAATATGTACTTTTTAAAAATTGCCAGTTTATACTAATATTTCCCAATCAAATCCAATGCCACAAGATTTTTACCTCTTACATACCCATTTGCATCTCCCATTTTCTTGCAGTGAGAATCCTAATTCCCAACAGTGTGTGTGTATGTCTTTTATATATGTATTTCATATATATTAATATATGCAATTACTTTCACAACTGCATTATGGATAGGTCAAATATATTTAATTTATTCATTTAAGTATAAATGGGGTAGTACTGGAGTACTGCTTGCTGAGGATGCAATGCTGAGCAAAAGCAGATACAGTCCCTGCTCTCATATAATGTATATTCCCATGGGAGATAATCATATGATCACACTAATGAATGTATAATTACAAAGTGAGAAAGTACTTTGAAGAAAAGCAAATGGTTCTAAGAGTATATAAACAAAGACTGGCAGACTTGAGCTGCGTGAGTATTAAGGAGTAGGAGTTAACTAGATGAGGAGGGATAGGGAAGACAGAAGGATCAGCATGTGACCACAGGGAACAGGGGCTTTTAGGAACTGGGAGAAGGCTGGGAGCTACAGGAAGAGCGAAGGAGGATGAGGCTGTAGAAGGAATAATAAAAATAGTTGATGTTTATTGAATGCTTACCACATGCTAGACACACATTATTTCACCTAATTTCCACAAAACCCTTGTAAAATTGATGCCACAATTATCTTTTTATAGTTGAAGGAAACAGGCATAGAAAAGTTAAGTCATTTGACGCAGTCAGTAGAGCTTTGATAGAAGAGCCGTCACTCTTTAACTACCACCATCTTTCCCTTCCTGAGATCATGCAATGCGGGGCTTTGTAGGTGCTAGAAAAGATTTTGGACGCCAACTAAAGAGCAGTGGAAGTTAGTAAAAAGTACAAGTAGGGCAGCAATGTGATCAGATTTCTATTGTGGGTTATTTTTCCGGCCTCAATGTCAAGGAAAAATTGGAGGGGACAAGAATGATGTGAGGAGATCAGTAAGTAGGCTGTTACATTTACCCGTTCCCTGTCGGGATTGTTTCCTAAACTTTCTAATTCTGAGCAATGTTTCCACGAACATCCTTCTGTGTGCACTGTATCTATATATGTGTTGATTTCTTTGGAATAATTCTTCATAGTTAAATTGCTGTTTCGTAAAATATGTTTGTATTTTTTATACAAATGAGTTTTAAATTTTTACATGGTTGAACACAGGAATTTTTGGAATGCCTGGTGTATGGGGTATCCTGTTCAAGAACTCTTGAAATGGAAAATATTCTTCCGACAGAGGCTTTTCTCTGTAGCAGATCTTCTTGAACCTGACCCTGATGACAGTTACTATCATTTGAAGGGATTCTTAACTATGATGGGTTGTGGGATTAAGGTGTCTTTAATAGTGCTTTAGGCAAACAGTGCACAAAGCCCAAATCTATCCAGATATTTACTGAACTGATTGTTGAAGAAGCTTCCGTGAATAATAAAGGCAGATTAACAAAAATGGAGTCACCTCCAAAGATAAAATGGGAAAAGTTCTAGTAGAGCACCTCTCACCTGTTGCTTTCCAGCAATTTCAGATTCTTTGTTCATTATTGTTTTTCATTTCTGATTCCCTTAAAGATGAGCACAACCTGGTGAAAGTCACAGAGCTGGTGGATGCTGTGTATGGGCCGTACAGACTCTACCAGCTGAAGTATGGGGACATGGAGAAGAGCAACCTCCTCATTCAGATCAGCGCTGTGCCTTTGGTAATGTCACATTCCGGCCTGTTGCCATTTAGGAAGCATTTTGTTTGCCAGGTTCTACCAAATCTGGCAGAAGGTTGGGGGTGGGATCAGGTGTGCAAAAAAGCAGGCTTTATGTGCTTATGGTCTCTTGCAATCCAAATTAAAATGAGGCCACGGATATGCTACCAATTTTCTATTTAAAATCCTCAATAAAGATTTGCTAAAATGCGAGGCTTACACCTTTTGGGGATAAGTCGATTATCTCCCTGATTTAGTAATTTCTTATTAAGATGTTCTTTTGTTTAAGGAAGATGTGCAAATGGGCACAGGAGCTTAGCATTCATGGTCAATGTTTTGGGTGCAGGTTCACTGTGTGGGCATCAAGGTTGAAATCAAGGCCATTTCCATTGCAGATATTTGGTTTTCAAGTCATAAGGTTGTCTAGCATGAGGTAAACCGACATTTAAGAATTGATTTCACAGTAGTTCAGATCTGCCTCTTGCCATTTTCCTGTTTTCTAGGGATGTACCTAGAAAGTCTGTTACACTTCGGTTACATTCTTGCCCCTGAAGGAAGCATTTTCCTTTTCCTACATTCTTTTAGGGCATCTGATACGGAGAACTTGAATCCTACCTTGAGAGCCAGAGGGAGAGATGCCATCTATTTTTTTTTTTTTTTTTGAGACAGGTCTCACTCTGTCACCCTGGCTAGAATGCAGTGTCTTCATCATAGCTCACTGCAACCTCAAACTCCTGGGCTCAAATGATTCTCCTGCCTCAGCCTCCTGAGTAGCTGGGACTACAGGCGCATGCCAGAATGCCTGGCTGATTTTTCTATTTGTTATAGAGATGGGGTCTCGCTCTTGCTCAGGCTGGTCTTGAGCTCCTGGCCTCAAGTGATCCTCCCACCTTAGCCTCCCAAAGTGCTAGTATTACAGGGGTGAGCCACCACGCCTGGCCTGAGATGCCATCTTAATAATCATAGGAAAATAAGAAAGAAATGAAAAATATTAGAACGAACTACACATTTGATCATGCTTTTTTGCCAGGAGTTAGTTAATTTTTATGATCTCACTGACCACTTACAATGTTCTCCCCTGGCTCAGTCTCTAGAAGATCTGTTACAATTTGGGACAGTATTTCTGATATCCCTATTAAGTGATTTTACCACAGATGAGAGGGCTTAGAAGTTTCCCTCTATCCAAACGTTGTCTATTCAGCTAGTCTCAAGTCTGATGTGCTTTTGTTTGTCCATATTTGCTGACCAGGAGCATGGGGAAGTGATTGACTGTGTGCAGGAGCTGAGCCACTCTGTGAAAAAGCTGTTTGGTCTGGCGTCTGCAGCTGTTGACAGATGTGCCAGATTCACGAATGGCCTGGGAACCCATGGCCTACAGGAAGCTCTGAAATCCCTCTTTGCCAAGTAAGGCCGGGGGGTCTGGAGACAGGGCTGGCCACATTGGAGGAAAGTATCTGTCCCAATTAAAAATGCATGTCTTATGTGTTCCTGCTCTGAATCCTGTAGAAACACTTGCACCTGAGCCCAAGAAGATGTTCTTAAGGATGTTCATTGCAGCATTGTTTATAATAGTGGAACATTTGAAGAAACTTAAATGTCCATCCATTAGGCAATGGCTGCAGCAGTTAAAGTGTGTTTTAAAAAAAAAAACCTTAAACAAATTAAATTTAACAAAGTTTATTTTAGCAAGAAAAAGGTTCTAGAACCGGACAGCATTCTGGACCAAAGATGGTTCAAAATGCCCCCCCTTTGACCTGTGAGCTCTATTTATAAACAGGAATAGGAAATGACATACAGTGATTACCTGATTGGTGCAGTTTGGTGTTGCCCTGTTTGGGCATAATTTGGCAGCTTTTAGCCTGGGATTGGCTGAGGATTTTGCTGCTATGATTGGCTAAGACTTAATTGGTTACAAGAGTATCCTCTTAGGTTAAGTTACAACTTGTTTACACATCAAGCTAGAGTACAGTTCACTGTGTATGGAGGTTCCTTTGGGCCAAACTTTATCATCCAAGTACGGAGACGGGTTTAGGCCAAATTTAACTCAATTTAACAAGTATTAATCAGATCTATACATACTAACATGGATAGATCTCAAAAATGCTTGAAGCTCTGATCCAGCTCCCCAAGGACAACCAGTAAACTCAAAACACTGGTTGTCCTTGGGGAGCTGGAGAAGAACTGGGATGATAGTTTACAGAGATTTAGCTTTATTTGTTATTTTTTGATTTTTTTTTGAGACAGGATCTCACTCTATCACCCAGGCTAGAGTGCAGTGGCCCGATCATAGCTCACTGCAACATCCAACTCCAGGGCTCAAGTGATCCTCCTGGCTCAGCCTCCTGAGTAGCTAAGACTACAGGTGTGCACCATCACACCGGCTAATTTTTAAATTTTTTTGTAGAGATGAAGTCTCAAACTCCTGGCCTAAAGCAGTCCTCCCATCTCAACCTCCCAAAGTGCTGGGATTATAGGTGTGAGTCACCACGCTGACTATTTTTTTTTTTTCTTCTTTAAAAAGGAGCATAAATTCATATATTTCTTACGTAATTAAAAATATAAAATGAAAAAGCAATGTAAACATCATACTAAGTAAAAGAAGCCAGTCACAAAAGACTGGCTTCACATGTTATGATTCCATGTATATGAAATGTCCAGAGAAGACAAATCTATAGAGTAGAAAATAGATTAGTGGTTGCCCAGGGCTGGGGAAATTTGGAAGTGTTGGGGCATGAAAGAAAGGAAGGAAGGAAGGAAAGAAGGAACAGAAGGAGGGAGAGAGGAAGGGAAGGAGAGAGGGAGGGAGAAAAGGAAACTAAAGTTAAATTTTGTCAGAAAGAAGAAAAAGAAAGCAGTATAAGGCTGAATTCTCTGACCTGTGTAATTGAGGTGTAAGAGCCGTCAGAGGGAGATTGATTATTTTCTCCAGTTTCTAGCATATAGACAGACACATACAGTCTTATGCTCTCCAAGAGACCTTCCATTGGTAGTTTGTTCCAGAATGAACTTTCCTTGAGTCTCAAGAACTTCCATTTATTGAACTGAATGCTGTTTTGCTGTAGTAAATTTAGGGAGCTCTTGTTGATGCAGCAATACTGAACATCCCCCTGTGAAGTCTGCCCTTGGACCCAGCACTCTGCATCACTGCCATGGGCAGTCAGCACCTCCCAGGGCAGCTGCAGTGTAGACATACAGGGTGCCCTGCTCACAGACAGATGTGACCAGATGAGCCCAGCTGTGTGCCCGTAGAAAGAGAAGCATCAGCAACAAGTTTACTCAAACAACATTTTACCTCTTCCTCTTTGTGCCACCAACCAGGATTTTGTGGATGGAAAATTTTTTTTGAGATCCAAAATTTTTTTTAGGAAATAACAAAAATAATGCTTTTAGAAATAATTCACAAAAATACAAAAAGATGTAAGAAAGTGAAAGTCTTCTTCCCTTCCTGCCTCGTTTAGTCCTTCTCCTCAGAAGTAAAAAGTTTTCAACATTTTGCTTTGAGTCTTCTAATTCTTCCCTCCAAACTTTAAAGATTTTTTTGTTTATCAGCTTTAAATACCATCTCTTAGGACTTGAGCTTGCGAAAGTAAGGGCTATTCCTCTCTTCCCCTCCTGCTTCTCTGAGCTCATTGTATTAAATAGTTTTATTTTTAGCTCTTCTGTTGGTTATTTTGATTACTTTGTTTTTAAAAATAATACATATCTGTATGAAACATTCAGACTGTACAAAAGGCTATCTGGTGAAACCAGGCTACCTTCTCTGGAAGGGAAGATTTTGACATTACCAAAATAGCTAATGTTGATAAAATTAGTCGGGGAAATTAGGTGGAAGTTAACTTGAGCAGGGTTCAAAGGGAACATTGTTCAGTGGTGAGGAGGGGTTGGGGAAGGGCTTCAGGGTGGCAGGGGTGGGGAGGATGGGGCACACAGGGGAGGCAGGAGTAGGTTGCCCTATCTTGAACTCGGGTGCAACATAGAATACAGCGGCCAACAGGGTGGTTCAAGAAGGAGGGGTGGACAGGCTGTGATGGGTGCGTGGACTCTGGAGTTGGACCAGCCTGGGCTTAGATCCTGGCCAACTTACTAGCTGGGACCTTGGGCAGGTCAGGGCTCCTCTTTGAGTCTTGATGTCTTTTCTCTGAGTAAATTGATGATAATAACATCTCCTTTCCATGGAGGTTGTGAATATTAACTGAAAGCATGTCATGAAGGCCCCTAACACGGTGACTCTCACTTGGAAATGTGTATTGTGAGGGTTTGAGGACAAAAATGGTGTGATAAAAGCCCCACTTCCTTCTGAGATTTCATAATAAACCCATTTAGAATTCTGGACTGAGGGATAGTGAACTATAAAAAGCATTTGCATGTAGCTGTGCCTGTTGCTAAACTAAACCCCCCCTCCCCAAAGGAGCTGCTGCCTGCTCACCCTGGGGACTCTGTCAAAGGAGCTGCAGAGGGTGTGGGTTGTTGGATGGCTGTATTCTTCTTATGCATATTTGTCATAGTTGCAGGGTGGTAACAGTTGTTTAACCTCCCACAGCTAAAGCACAATTATGCTCCTTAACATTCTCCTGTCAATTTGTCCTTAAGGCCCATCCCTCTCCCTTCAAGGACTAATAACCCTACAACGCTGTCCCCTGTCTTGGTGCAAAGACAAGGTGCTGTCAGTGGGATTTTGGTTTCTGCAGCTTTCTGCTTTAAAGCCAGAAGGTCTTTGTAAAGGAGCAGCAACATCATTTGCAGTTAGTGGAGTGGTCTGAAGCAGTTTCTTCCACTTGGTTTTTGAATGGCCTTTCTTTCCACCATACA
>CM052448.1:13640878-13669125 GCA_028533085.1 Varecia variegata | reverse complement strand
TACAGGTAGTCTCATGCCCCGGCGGAAGCCTCTAAAGATGTTCTCAAGGTCATTAGCAGTTTGTCCAGAGCTGTAGAATTCCAGGTATCTTTAGAGTTGGGGAGTTGATGATGACATCCTTGTCATGTTTTCCCTTTCCCTGTAGGTATGTGTCCGATTTCACCAATACTCTCCAGTCAATACGAAAGAAATGCAAACTTGATGACATTCCTCCCAACTCCCTTTTTCAGGAAGATTGGACGGCTTTTCAGAACTCCGTTAGGTAAAGTGGGGGTTGTAATTTAAGCTTGTGCCTAATGTAATAAGAATAAACGTGCATCATATAGTATGTAAAAATGATAAATGTGTTTGTGAGGGGTTCATTTTTTTTTTTCACTGCCTTTTTAAAGGCAAATACTCTAGACCCTAAAAACAAGCCAGTAAACAAAAACCCAACCAAGAAAAAGACCCCTCTGGCTCTTAAAATATTTTAAAAAGTTCTTTATCAATGCCTCACCTCCTTTAATTATTCAAATTTTTCAATATTTGGTGGAAGATTTTTTTCCCCCTTAGCCTATAGTTTTTATAGACCTAAAATAAGTTAAAGCTTATATTTTAGAAAATGCACAGCTGATTGGATCCTATTGCTGGATCTAAAAACCATGATACTAAATGGTAAAGCAACGTTATTTGGCCTAGAAAGGACCTTATAAAAGTTCAGTGAAAGGCATTGAAGTGACCTCTCAAGTGGTTGTTGGTGGCCAGATTCTGGGATAGCCTGTGTTACCTGTGGGCCACTAGGTAGACACCCTATTGGCCCAAGCCCCAAGGCCTGGTGGGAGTGTGATCAGCAGTGGCTGAGAAGGTTTGGCCTTTGACATGTCTAGGCAGAAATGCAGACTGCTGGCCTGTGGTCAGATCTAACCTTTGGACATGTTTTGTTTGATCATAGCATTTTTAAAAAAATTAGATTAGTTGCTACCATTTAAAGACTAGATTTAACATAATCCAGATTTCTAATGTTACTTACAAAATTAGGAGCTCTGGCAGTACTGGGCCTGCGTTGTCACCATCGTCCCCTGGGGCTGGCAGCTGAGTCTTGCCCAGCTGAGACTGGGGCATGTGTTTTCTGTTGTGCTGTGGTTCTCCCCTCTCCCACATGGTCTCACAACTACATGGTTAGGCTGAGATGAAAAGCAAGCTAGAAGTTGCTTTTCCTTAAAACCATTCTTCATGGATATACATTCTAAAGAGAGAAGCTGCTCTTCACCTGGCCCACGTCACCCACTTACATGTCTTCTCTGACCCCCGGCCTGGGTGATACGTACAGAGTATCCATGACACAATGCTGGCCCATGCTGGAGCAGATCCAGACCCCCCCGAGGGATGTCAGGATAGATCCAGGATCATTTTGGATTATTGCTTCATGGGATGTCTTCTAGACTTTTCTTTTTTTGATGAACTGTAATGGTCTAGATACTAACTGTATCCCTTTAATCTGTGGTGGCTTGGTACGCCGGAAAATATTATGTACAAGTTTGTTCTGTTGCACCTGAGGAGAGTGGAATATTTTACTTTCTCATAAACCTTTCTTATGATGGAATGCCTAGATACCCTGGTGATGATAGGCACCTTTAGAGAAAGTTAAAAGTTAACTAGACTTAAGATGTTTTTAATCCTTGGATTTGTCCAGACATTATGAGTTTGGTGTTGAAGGACTCAGTGGCTAGAGTTTGAGGCCTGGCATAAAATTACTTGAAAATTAAAGGATCATTGAATGCAGATACGATGATCACTCAGGCTTACCTCTGAGAAACAAATGGATTAATCTTTATCTGCCTTTCATGTGATCAGAGAGAGAAATACTTCTAGTATCAAAATAGTTTTCTGTGTCTTGCAAATAGCAGACATCTAACAAATATTAAGTAATAAATTTTGATTTTAAAATTTTAGATAAAAAGTATTTCTACTCCATTTTCTCAAGAACAAAGCCCAGTATTTTGGAAATGTCAACTATTTGAGGTGGTGATGGATAGAATTGTGATTCATAGCAGAGAGGCCAGTGACTTGGAGGTTATTGAGGGGACCAGCATTTTACCTGTTACATTAATTACTAATTAGTGAAACATTTCAGTTTGGCCATCAGATGGTTAACTGTTTTCCCAGAACCCAGCACCACCAAAAGGAATGAATAGTTAGAATTTTTATGAATGAGAACAATGTTTGTCCAGCATTCGAAATACTTGAAGTGCTTTCTGTTTTGTTTAGGATAATAGCCACCTGTGGAGAGCTCTTGCGGCAGTGTGGGGACTTCGAGCAGCAGCTAGCAAACAGGTAGGAGAGAGGTGTCATTGTTTTCTAGTTCCTGGGGTTCCTGGTTGGGAGGACCTTGGTCTAGAACATAGTACAGCAAGAACAACATATGGTCAAATCTGAAAGCAGCAGGACTCAGGACTGTCTGTACCCAGATACAAGGTGTCCTTATTGTCATCATTAAACATTTATTGAGCACCTAAACAGGGCAAGCCTCTGTCTTGCTTGGCAGTGGTCACATGATTTTGGTTAGATATGGTGGTTTCAGCCTTAATGAGGAACTAGTACATGTTGTCTCCAAATTATGATTGGGCTGGGTTCTGACTGCTTGTTTGTAAGTCAATTGTTGGGACTCAAAATAAATTTCCCCATAGAAACAGTGTTACAGGTGGTGGTTAAGTCCCTGCAGCCAGCCCACAGAATGAGGATTAACCAGGACAGCCTGCCTTCTGGGTGCTGTAGCAGAATTCTGTGCTGCCAAAGGGCCACGTATCAGAGGGGAATTTCTGGGGTCTGCCCTAGAAAAGTTTGTTCTACCCCCTTCCTCTCTTCTAATACCTTCCAGGGCTTTTATGTTGCCTTGAAGCATCCCCATCAGACTGTTTTTCCCCTCAAAGGGCTCTAGCTTCCCGAATTTCCTTCTTTCTTTCAGCTAAATCTCACTTTCTCTTGGTACAGCTGTCTCTGTTGTTCAGGAGTTAAAGGGAAGAAGTGTGTTTCTTACAGTCATTTGCTGGACCAGCGGTCCCTTAACCTCCTTCTAGGATGATTCTTTATTGCCCTAATATAATCTCTGGGCGATAGAATTCGAGGCAGTGGTACAAAGCGAAATGAAAGCTGAGGCCCAGTGGGGACTGGGTGGGAGATGGGGGTGAGTGGGGCTGGGTGGGAGGTGGGGGTGCGTTGCCAAGGAAGGTCAGACTAGCCTCGGAGTCCACACGCTGTTGAGTCTGTCTGCTTCTCATGACTCTGTCTTCCTTCCTTTCTGAGACCATGGACTATCTTCAAGTCCAAGATTTTTTGTGATGGTTCTCATTGTGGGGAAATGCTTGCGGCAGGGTAGAATCGGAGCGGCTGTTGCTGTGCCGGACTCCCAAACGCCCAGCACAGAAATTATATGACTTTGTGGAGTGAATAAAACCAAAGCAGCACAGGCATCCAATGGAATGTGTGTAAATAACACAGATGAGGTGAAGGGCACACTCCCCACCACGTGCACGCAGTGAGAGGAGCGTGTGGTGGAGGGGGGAGGAGGTCCCGGTCAGTCACAGGGGACTCCCAAGAAGAGGTGAAAATGTAGCACTTAGATACTTAAAAGACATACAGATAGCTTACTATTCTCTTAATTACAGTAGTTGTTCATTGCAAAAATCAAAACAGTTCACAGGTGTACAAAATAAAAACTAAAAACCTACATAGTCTAAAAACCCTTCTTTCCAGAAAAAACATTAATAGTTTCCCCCTCCCCCACTCTTTAGCATTTATTAAGTACTGACATTAAGGACTTTATGTGAATTAACTCATTAATCCTCCCAGTGGCTGAAGAGGTAGGTACTCTTCTTATCCCTGTTTTACAGATAGAGGAACATTGAGGCATAGACTTTGGCATAGGTAATAGCTTTTTAGGTAAAAAGAAATTATTTATGGAAAAGCTGTGTCTGAGAAGCAGTGATTTGAACCTTGACATCCCTGAGTCATCGGAGTGTGTGTCACCCCCTTACTGCCCTTTCTCACGGATCAGTGTCTGCCCGTAGACTTGTGTTTCTCTCTGTGTGTATCAGACGCTTTTCCATAACAGGACACATCTTCCCTAATCTTTTAAGGAAGGCAAATATTACACTCCAAAGGGCAAGGAAGGCTCTAGTTAGGAGGACAAATGGGGACATGATAGATAAAAGATGAGCCTCTCAAACTGCATTTTGCAGCCCAGAGAGGCCAAAAACCTGGCTGAGCTTTGGTGTGGGACAAGAGCAGCCTGGGTGTCTCCAAGGGAGCCTTTGAAAGAGATGATGTCATCCTGGAAGCGCTGGACCAGGAAAGGGCAAGTCGCCATCTGTGTTGTCTGGGAGGCTGCACAGCACGTGTGTGGCGCCGGCCTGTAAAGCTTATCTTATCTCCCCATCAATCTCACCTGCAGAACCCAGACTCCAACCAAGGACCACTCCCCACCAGCAGATGGGCAGCAGAAGCAATAGCTCAGAACACTCTAGACTGCTTCAGCGACAAGATTGACATTGGCTGCTGTGGTCTTAAGATTACCTCTTTGTAGAAATGGATCGTTTTGTGATTTATGGGCTGAGTAGAGCAGGGCTGGGTTGAAATCTCACCTGAGAGATTTCTCTTGTCCTGGGCAACTTGGGCAAGATGTAGGGAGATTGCTGTGGCTACTCTGTACTTTCCTAGTACCCACTGTTTACTCTAGGAACAGTGGTATTTTTACCAGGATAGGGTCTTGGTGGGACAGTTTCATGAAACAGTCAGGTTTTGGGAATCCAAGATAAATTCCCAAGTTTCCATGGCTGAGGAGTGGGTAAAAAACTTGGCATGAAAAGGAAATGAATTGAGGAAATAGGTGGAATTGTAATGTTCCTCCCTTTGTGCACACTCAGTGTATTCTCCTGGCACAGCAACAAGCATGTTGATGCATGTTGGACTCCCCTGTTAATCTCTGAGCTTCTCCAGGGCAAGGACTGTGTTTAATTACCTGATATCCCCAAGACCGAGCTTAGAGCGCATTACAGTGATGAGAAAACATTTCTTTAATGAATGAAGAAATCAAGTATTCATTTCAGTAAGGTTTAGTTCACAAATACTAGTAAATGCAAATACTGTAATAGGAGATCACATGCTAATGACCAGATCATCTAGATGCCATTAGTACCTTGGGGTTGGAGTTGTATTTATTCTGACATTTTAAACTACGTGCTTTACTACTTGAAACATTTCCAACATATCTAGTTTTCTTCACTTTGGATGGCAGGTGGATACAGTGAGGTCAGTTTCCTCCAAGCTGCCTGAGACTGAAACACATATTGCAGTAAACCTGCAAAGGAGAGCTGAGTCCCCAGAGGGCAAACCCAGGTCATTATCATTCAACAGTTACTGAGCACCTGCCTTGTGCCAGGCACTGTGCTAGGAGCTAGGAATTCAGAGGCGAAGAACACTCTGTGTTTTGTCCTCACCATCTAGTGGGACAGAAATGAGACAGCACGTGATAAATGCATAGCAGAGGCAAGAGGCTGATGGGAGTGCCCAGTAGGGGCGTCAGGAAAGGCTTGGCAGAGGAGACGCCTTGGGGACAAGTCTTGGAAGAAGTAGGATTTCCCCCAGCCACAGGGGAGGGGAGAGCATTTCAGAGAGAGGGAGCATGTGAGCAAGACATGCAAGTGTGGAAAGCCTGGTGTGTGGGGTGAGGGTTGGTGGGCAGTTGGATGAGTAGTGGGGATGTTTGTAAGGATTTGAGGGCTTCAGCCATGGAGGGACCTGGGTGCCATGTCTAGGCATGCTTAGTTTTATCCCGGGGAACTGAGGTATCTTCCGGAAAAAGACAAAATCAGATTTGCCTTTTGGAAAGATCATTCCACTAACCTTTAGGAGGACAGATTAAGTGGAACATGGCAGGACTAGAGGAAGGGAAGCTCCAGCTGGGAGGCTGCTGCCCTGCAGACAAGAACTAGTGAAGACTGGCAGTAAGGCAGTGGCAGGGACCGGCTACAGTTTGGCAGATGACAGACCCAATCAAAATTACTGGTAGGCTCAAGCAACAGGAAAAACTAGACCTCAGTAGCAGAGTCAGGTAGCCATTTGTGTTGGCAATGGTTCCTGAAGAAGGTCTTATCCCCAGGATTTATTTGCAAGTACAGGCGTTCCTTTACAAACTCAGGGGATCTGATCTGTTTTTGAAAAATTTGGGTGTGGCCTAAAAACTCCTATGTCCAAAGTAATTTTTTCGTAAGAAATTACAGTAAAAGAGTGATCGGGATTAGCCCCACTGGGATATATTACTCTTCTCCTGGTTACATCTGTTCTGTTTGTATAATTCTGGACACATTGAAGTATGTGGATGAATGTTAAAGTTGGGCTAAGGAAAAACAGAGTGGAGGATTTTCAGCATCAAGGGAAGGTCATTTGTGTTAGAGGTAGAGCTTCACCTTCCCCAGCAGTGCTAGACATTGATGATCAATAGAACCTCCTCTAGGCGTTTTATTTTTTCTTGAAGAAACTGGAAACTACTAGCTTCTCAATTGAGCCCTAAACCACAAAAGTAAACTTCACAGTGGTGATGAGCACAAACAGCACACAGGGTTAGCGCGTGGGACAGGTGAGTCCGGTGGGTACAGAGCTGCTGTCACTGTTCTCCAGGGACCAGCCAGCCTGCCACCCTGCCCAGCGGTCTCTATGATGGTGGTGCTGGTGGCTCACTATGGCATTTGACTGTCTCTCACCATACTGCTCATATAATAAGAAAGGTCTACATAGAAAGTACACTGTGTTCCAGATTGTAGTCAACTGAGAACTGCCCTGTGTATGCTGTCTGTCATATTAGAGGGATGACATATTCTGGTGGCATGAGTTTAAATAGTTTTTACACATGCTTTTTATTGTGCACCTGAGGTCCAGCTCACTCCTAAAGGATGAAGGATGTCTTCATTTCCTTACAAACTGGACCTTAATTCAATCTGCCTTATGGGGATATCCTGGAATTGAGTAAGGAGCGATCTAACTGCTCCAAGAAGACAGTTCCATACAAATAGCTCGGGGCATAATGGTCGTCACTTTCATTACAGGATTTTGTCCACAGCTGGGAAGTATCTGCCTGACCCCTGCGGCCCTTGGAGCCTGGCCAGTTTTCAGGATAGTATCTTGACAGACAAGAAGAGCTCTGCCAAGAACCCATGGCAAGAATATAATTACCTCCAGAAAGATAACCCTGCTGAATATGCCAAGTTAATGGAAATACTTTACAACCTCAAGGTATGAGACCAGACAGATGGCATTCTTGCAAATGAAAGCTTTCCCCTTGTCACTTACCCTCTCCCTCTCCAGGGACCCAGGTTTTCTGGCTTTGTGTGTGGGCCCCGGGCTGTGTGGCATGACCTGTGGCCATTTGTCTGTGTCATTTATGTTGGGGTTTTAAGGCACTAATAAACTAAACTGTGTTGAAACCCACTGAGATACAGATGTAGGAGTTGGCTAGATGGATCTTTACTACTGATAAAAGCCAGTGTAGAGAATGTGACTTGAGATGTACGGCCAGAGGGGCTTGCTGTACATCACTCCAGAGTTAAACTTGTCAACCGATGGGCAGAGCTGGACAGCCCCTGGACCCCATGTGGGGTTAGCTCCCTTTTATTCAGTGGCAGAGAGGAGACCAGATGTGTACTGCTTGCCGGCAAGCAGAACCCATAAGAGAGGACCCCAACTCAGTAGTCAGAGAAGTCACTCCTCTTCTCCAAGGGAGGAACCAGGGGTGGCGAGTCCCCAGGAGCCTGCTCTAGTGCAAGGTCCTCCCCATGGAAACCCGAGGACTTGGGGATAGGTGTTTCCTCTGGTTTTTTTTTTTTTTTTTTTTTTGTCTTTTTTGAGACAGTCTCACTCTGTTGCCCAGGCTAGAGTGCCATGGCATCAGCCTAGCTCACAGCAACCTCAAACTCTTGGGCTCAAGCAATCCTCCCGCCTCAGCCTCCCAAGCAGCTGGGACTACAGGCATGCGCCACCATGCCCGGCTAATTTTTTCTATATATATATTTTTAGTTGTCCATATAATTTCTTTCTATTTTTTTAGTAGAGACAAGGTCTCGCTCTTGCTCAGGCTGGTCTCGAACTCCTGAGCTCAAACAATCCACCCACCTAGGCCTCCCAAAGTGCTAGGATTACAGGCGTGAGCCACCGCACCCAGCCAGGTTTTTTCTTTCAATTCTTGGTTTGTCTTAGTTTGACTTTGAGCTTTGGGCCCCTTGGGGTCAGGGACAGGAGAACTTCCTAACAAATGGGATAAGCCACACAGTTCCTTGGCCTCCAGGGTCATAAGAAGGCCATGGGCATCCTTTCTAGAACCATCCCCCTTCCTTCCTTGTCTGGCTTGAACTCACTGTGTTGGTGATAGGCAGAGGAGACAATGCTATTCCAGCAGCAGGAAATGCAATCTCAAATTGTCTAGGGCCTAGAGCTCTGGGAGTGAACCGCACAGGGTGCCTGGACATGTTTGAGGCTTCAGTGTTACCCTCCCAGGTTTCCCCTTCTCTCTGCACCCTGACCCACCAACTGGCTGCACTGAGCTTGACAAACACGCTCCTTACAGCAATTCTGTAAACTCATTCATCTGTGCTTTGCGGTTAAGTTAAAGCAACTCTGTTTATCTTTATTGCTAATCTGATTTATGTCTGTTGTAATCAGTTCATTTATAATAGCCAAACTAAGGTTACATTTTCCATCTTGTATTTTCTCAGGCTGTTTGGAATTCCTTAGGACTCACACAGGTTGTACATACTCTAGCTTTCAGTCGAGTATAATTGACCTGACCTCCCTGGGAATCGTCATTCTTTTGTTTATACCTGAAGCTTCTGATCTTTTCCTCTCTCCTCCTTTGTCCCTGAGGGATGGTCACAGGTTAATTTTTCCTAAACTGCCAATCCGTGAGCTCATGTTAGCTTAAATGCATCAGGATCACCTGGGAAAGTGAGTTAAAAATGTTGATTCCTGGGTTCCAACCCTGATGGTCTCAGATTCAGTAGTTCTGGGGTGGAGCTTGTGAATCTGTAATTCAGCACATTTCCCAAGGGGGTCTGGGGGTACAGCCAGGTTTGGGAACCCCTATTGTATAGAATCCCTCTCACTATTTTTTCTCAGTGATTTTTCAAAATGTTTCACTAGCTAATACCTTGGTTGGATTTAGAGCCTGACAAACTGCCTTTTGCATTTTCTTGTCTTAGGAAAAAGGGTCAAGTAATCACAACCTGCTGTCTTCGTCTCGGGCAGCCCTGACTCAGCTCAACCAGCAGGCGCACCAGCTGGCCTTCGATTCCGTGTTCCTGCGCATCAGACAGCAGCTGTTACTCATTTCCAAGATGGACGTGAGTTTCCCACTGACCACAGTGATTTCCACCCCGGGTCCTGCCTTCTGCTGAAGCCTATTGAGTGTAGGCTTAACTCCCCTTGCCCCAAGAGCTTTGGGAGGATCTAACTTTAACTCTCCTGGGCCAGAAAGAGTCAACTCATTGCTCAGCATGAATTTCTTATCTTAATTGTAGTTACTGTGATACTTTATTTATAGGCTGTTTCTTAGGATTATTAAAATTGCTCGATTAACTTTCCCCATTTGGAGCTTAGCTCAGCCTTCTCAGGGAGAAGTCAGGGAGATTATGTGCTGCTGCATAGGTTAGGCCAGGTCAGAAGTGCTAATTGTCTTTGGAGATTGAATTGTTTTCATGCCACATGAAATGTTTCTGGAGACTTGGTTCTGGAACTTAGGAGAGCGCCTTATCAGAATTAATCTTGGTTTTTGAGGAGGCTTTGAAGGGTTCTGCTACTTTCTTTCCTTGATACTTTTCTCTGTGGCTGTTTCTGGAGTCATCTCACCTTCCTTGCCTTGCACCCTCTTCTCTGCTGCTTGTCCTTGATTTCTTTTTCAAGGCGTTGCCTCTCAGTCATATTTTCTCTACTTGCTGTCTTTCCCTTGGTCTAGATCTTGCCACTTTCCTTTTGGATTACTGGGTGGGACAGCGCTTAGTGACGGCTCAAGTCCATGTGGATCCCAGTTATGGACCTTTGGTAACCAGAGATCCTTTCAGGAAACAACAAGAACTCGCATGGCATGATTACCAGTTCTTTGCTTTCTGCTGCCCTCTAGAAAGCCTGCTAGGCTGGAAGTCTAGGGCCACTGCATGGCATTGGTCAGTTCTCATCCCCTCTCTGGGTCTCAGGGTTTCCATCCATAAAATGACTCTGTTTAACTACATGATTTTGAGGTTCTCTCTATCCCTGACATTCTGTGATTTTCACTATTTGTGATTTTTCTGTGCAAAATGCCATGAGGTCTACTCCAATCAGATTTTGCTTTTCTATCATGGAGAGGGAGGGTAAAACTGGAGTAGAAGTGGTGTGGACAAACCACAGCTATGCCGTGGGAAGTAGTCAGTCCTGGGCCCCACCCATACACGATCTCAGTGCGTCGAATGACTGAGGTCATTCATTCCTCTGTGAGCCTCTGTTTTCTCATCTTTATGATGGGGCTACAATAATTCTCACCGTATATATGAGTGAGGACTAAATGAGATTTTGTATATGATAAAATTTAGCACAGCACTGGCCGGAGGGCGAATGCTTAATAAGTGGTAGTTTTCTTCCTTTCTGTGATTCTCATTTTTTAAGAGGCATGACTTACTTGGTTTTTTAAAAATAAAAATTATATATATATATTTGTTCTCAGAAATTGAAGCAATACAGGAAAGTACAAAGAAAAAAATACAATAAATCCCTTCAAGATCCCACCATCTAGAAATAATCAGTGTAAGCATTCGGTGTCCAGCAATCCAGACATCTCTTCATTCCCACTCGTAGACCTGTTAAAGGCTGAATGGGCATCTGTAGACAGACAGAGCCATAGGAAGAAGTGGGATTATACTACACATGCTATTTTTTTAAAAAAACAAAATGTGTACAATATAATTATATTTGAAATTAACTAGAAAAAGAGAAACTAAATGAAACCAAAGGAATTGTTGAATTTGAGGTAATTACTTCTTCTTCACAAAAAATATTAGTTCCTAAATCTCTCCAAGGTTAAGAAAGAGAGATTATGAAAACTGCTAAGAAATTGGAGTCATATTGGAGTCATTGCTTTTTGTTAATCATGTTTCCCTTTTAGATTGATACTGATTCAGCCGCTCTGGAAGATGAGAGGATTAGCATTCTTCATACTTCTCCTTTCCCCTCCCCGACTCCAGATTTGATTGCTGTATTATTTTTATTTTGTCAAAGCTTAAGATACTGACCTTCTGTTCTGAAACCCTAATTCTCCCAGTTATTTCGTCTCAGTTATACATTTAAACAGGCCGAGTGCTTCCCACCTGTCCTCTTTCCTCTACTTCTGCATTCCAGAGTTCATTATCATGATTCGGGTTTGGTCCCTTGGCTCTCACCCTCTCACTCGGGCTTCACCACAATGCTGCAGGCCCTTGGGAACGGACACGGGCGGCTCTGGAGATTGGGAGGGCTTCTCCGAGGGTGCAGCACACAATACAAAGGCAAACACTCCGGCCTTAAGGATTTGAAAATTAAACCCTGGTCATTAAATGTTTGTTTTCAACATTGGCTGGTAAATTGTAGTGCTCTTTTATATTACAAGCCTATAAACCAACACTGTATTCAATTTCAGAATAGATTATTGAAGTTTACCTATTTTACCTGGTGACAGATGAAGGACATTTTAAGTAAATTTTGAATTAAAAAATAATCTACAGGATTTCCCTATTGCCCTCTTCAAGTGCACTCCTCTTCTGCCTGCTTCTTTTTTTTTTTTTTTTTTTTGAGACAGAGTCTCACTTTGTCTCACGGGTAGAGTACAGCAGCATCATCATAGCTCACTGCAACCTCAAACTCCTGGACTCAAGTGATCCTCCTGCCTCAGCCTCCCAAGTATCTGGGACTACAGGCATGCACCACCATGCCCAGCTAATTTTTTCTATTTTTAGTAGAGATGGGGTCTTGCTCTTGCTCAGGCTGGTCTTGAACTCCTGACCTCAAGTGATCCTCCCTTCTTGGCCTCCCAGAATGCTAGAATTACAGGTGTGAGCCACCGCGCCCAGCCCTCTGCCTGCTTCTTAAGCCCCCTCCTAATTCAAGCTTCTGTGTCTCGCCCTTCTTCTAAACTTCTTTTCCATGATCATGTTCTGACATTGCTCCTCCCACCTCCTCTCTGAAGCCTTTCCCAGGGCCTCCGGGCCACGGTGCTTGTCCTCTGATGGATTGCGGTGACACTGGTCTTTGCCCCATGTATCAGTCCTTGCTCCTGGTCTCTTGGGAGCCACTGCTCCTCCCATTACCTCACGTCCCCACCTCCCACCACCTCCCTGCTGTGCCCCTCTTTGCCTACAAACCACCAGGTGTTCTTGTTTCTCCCTTTTCTGTGTGTCTCCCACCTGTTTCCATGGCCACCTCCCTAGTTCAGGTTCACATCAGCTCTCATCTGTTTTTGAGCTTTTCATCTGCCTCCCCCAAGCCCCCAATCCTCCTCAGGGCCACTACACTCATCTTCATAAAGCATCATTCTCATTTTGTCCCTCTCCATTCACAACCCTCCCCTGGCTCCCCAGGGCTAGTCTGATAGTCTGTTTTTTAAAACTTTCTTACAGACATTTTCAAACATATGCAAAAGTAGAGAGAAGAGTACAAAGAACTCTATGCTCATCACCCTGCTTTGACAATTACCAAGTCCTGGCCATCCTATTTCATATATACCCCTTTATCTAAAATATAGGGACTCTAAAAATAATCATGATACCATAATCATCCCTAAAAAAGTAAAAGAAAAATAATTCCTTAATATCAGTGTTCAAATTTCCAGTTGTTTTATAAATGTCATAATTTATTTTAACTGTTTAAATCAGGATCCAGGATTTATTGGGATCTGTCTTTTCTGTCTTTTTTGAACTATAGATTTCCCAATCATCTCTCTTTCTCTCTCTCTTTTTTTTCCCCTTGCAATTTATTTGTTGAAGGTTAGGCTTTTGCTTAGCTTGAAGTTCAGAGCTATGCGTTCTCCCTCCAGCCTTATTTCTACCTGTGTGCACCACATACATCCTGTGGCCACTCCTCTCTAATCACTCTGAGCTCTTGCTCCTCTAAACTCTTACTGTATAAAACCTTGCATCTGACACAGAACTCTAGAAGTGGAAGGCTGGGCTGCACGTGTGTGCGCATTTGGGGGAAGAAGGGAGGAGAAAGAAGAAGGGAGGAAAGTGTGAGGGTATGCAGAGTGGGGGTGTGTCAGAGGGTGTTGCTTCCCCAAGTAGCTTCTGGAGAGCAAGGACCACATTTACATTTCTTTGTATCTTCTCTACAAAGCCTAGCATGAAACACTGTACATCATGGTACTTGGTAAATGTAGATGGTCAGTGTATTCCTTCTCAGTGGTTTGGGAGTTAGCTGGAAAAAAAGTAGGATATTTTAAGTGAAAGAGGATTCTCAAGCTCTTTGTGCTTCTGTGGGGTGGTAAGAACAAAGGGTCTAGAAAGCTGTAAGGGCAGGGTGGTGGGATTGGGGGAAGAAAACTCATCTATAGCATGAGACTGAATGGAGTTGGTGCTAGAGAGCGTGGAGAGGCCTGCTGAGACTTAGCCTGGGCAGGAAGCCCAGGGGTGGACATGGTCATTCCATTCCCGGAATGCTACTTAAAGGATCAAGCAACCGGATCGGGCATCAGGTGGCTGCAGACAGCAGCTACAGCATGACCTCAGGAGTCACTCCCAGAGTTCAGCCAAAAAGGGCCTTGTTTTGCCAGCCTGGGTTTAGGTGGGTCAGGTTGGAATTAAGAAAGTAGATTTCTATGTGAAGGTGTGCCACGCTCAAGTCTGTAAGCACATGCATGTACAGCAACACTGAAGACTTTTCCACTTTAAATGTCAAGAAACACGTGTTGGTGCTGAGGTTCTCCTCAGACAGAGGGATCACAAGGAGGACAAAGGGGCAGCTGTGGGAGTCTGGGGGCTCCATCCCAGGACAAGGGATTGACATGGGGTCTCTGGAAGACCAGGGGGAGCCCTGTTCTCTTCAGAGTGCTAAAGGGCCAAGAATTAGTGAGGCTGCCTGCGTCCAGCATCTTCTTACATGGTGGCCCCACCACGTGGAGAAACTCAGACAGGAAAATATCTGACTGTCTCCAATCACATTCTCAGCGAGATAAACAAAGGGATTGGTTTCCACCCCAAAGTTCAGCTGAGAAGGTGGCAGTTCCTGTTTTGTGGATCTGCAGCAATGCAGAGAGAGAGAAACTATGACTTTCTCTATGGTGGGCTTCAGGATGAAGAATTAGAGAAGAGAAGTCCCTGGCCTGCTGAGGGGTGGTAGTCCCAAAGATCAGCTCCTACCAAAGCGCTCTCTGCGGGGAAGGCCCCGTCCTTCGTGTATTTTCATGGGGTGCTTCCCTGGCTGCCTGGTTGCTGGGGTGCTGATTGCTTCCTCTCCTTCCTCCCCTAGAGCTGGAACACGGCCGGCATTGGAGAAACCCTCACGGACGACCTGCCCGCCTTTAGTCTCACCCCTCTTGAGTACATCAGCAACGTAAGAGCTTCTGTGTGCTTCTGTGGGTGGTCCGGCATTTCAGACCTCACTTTGTCTTTTAATCCTGGCCCTTCTAGGTAAAGTAGTTGTTTCCCCATCAGTGCTGTCCACACCTCTGCTTCTGGGGAGTCTGCGTCCAGATCCTGGACTACAAGGAAATGCAATAGAGCCGCAGGGCCATGTCTCACCCCTTTCCCACCTCTCCCAGTGGGAGACGTGGCCAGTACCTGACAGCATCAGAGCTGCCAGTCTAGTAGGAAATTCTGAATTAGGAAGTCAGGCGGCAGGTGGTCAAATTCCTCTCTGTGACTCTTCAGAACAGCAGTGTGTATATGGTTCTGAATTCAAATTCAACAAACTTTTAGTGGGCACTGACAGTGTGCTCAGGGTGTATGCTGGATGCATTCATGTTTAACTTCACAGCAACAAACAAGTCTCTCTCACTCTCTCTCTCTCTCTCTTTTTTTTTTTTTTTTTTAAAGAAACAGGGTCTCACTCTGGAATGCAGTGGCATGATCATAGCTTACTGCAGCCTTGAACTCCTGGGCTCAAGCAGTACTCTCACCTCAGCCTCCCGAGTAGCTGAACTACAGGGATGTACCACCATACCTAGCTAATTTTTGTTATTTTTTGTAGAGATAGGATCTTACTATGCTGCCCAGGCTGGTCTTGAACTCCTGCCCTCAAGTGATCCTCCCACCTTGGCCTCCCAAAGTGCTGGGATTACAGGCATGAGCCATCACACTCAGCCAAATCTCTTAAGAAGAATTATGGTTATAGAGGCTTGATATTAAATGAGAACATAATAAACCCTGCAGGGGAACAGGGCCACTTGGAGTCCTTTTCCCCTTCCCCTTTCATCCGTGGAAACTAATAGTCACCCAGACATTTGCACACAGCCTTTGTTTCATTCCTTCCTGCATTCTAGCTCTGTTGCTCTTAAACGTTATCATGCACAAGAAATACTATGTAGGGGTAAGATACCCCTAACAACACATACCTCACACTGTGGGAGATTTGGGGGATTTTCAAGGTGATTTCTGCCTCATGCTCTCACCTTAGAATCCAACCCCTATGTAAGTTGTTAGTCTACTGTAATAGATATAAAGGTATTTTATTCCATCTATTTATTTATTTTTAAAAGTTTCTCTTGCTTTTCTTTATTTTTAATTTTTATTTATTTTTTATTCAATAGATTTGGGAGGTACAAGTGGTTTTTTGTTGTTTTTTTTTTGCATGGTTAATTGTATAGTGGTAAAGCCCGGGTTTTTAGTGTGCCCATCTCCCAAGGAATTTTAAAAGTAACTATTGTACAGTTGGAAGAAGTGCAAGGCAGCTCTGTGGGCAAGCAGTGAGGAGGCTAGCACTCTGCTCTCTGTTCATCTGGAGCAGCGTCAAGTCTGAAATGACAGTCATTCCCTTCTGTTTCCCAGGGCACTACCTGATATCTTGTACCGATGAAACTATTAAGATGTGGGCTGGTCTTCACGACCAATGGGAATAATCTTATTTTTAGAATCGAGACGACATGCATTACATACAAACTGACTCAGAAAATGATGTTGCCAGAAGGGACCTGAGAGACTACTGAGTTGATTTTAAGGTTGAAGAACCTGAGGGGTAGAGAAGTGAGGAAGGCCAGGAGGAGTTTCCAGATCTGGGCCGTCTCCCACCTGCTCTGACCCTCCTGATTGTAGACATCATTGTACCTGGAGGCTGATGAGGACCTGAACTCAGGAAAGGAGCATTTACTGGGCATTTGCTATGTGCGTGGACAGTGCCAACCTTTGGCTGGTGCGTGAGACACTGCCTGGGCCAGATCATGTCTGTGAGACCAGGACAGTCGCCCTCTTGCACAGGCAAACACCGGGGCCCTGGGCAGTGGGCGTGGGGCTGGGAGGAAGCAGCCATCATCCTGCGGCTGCTCTGTTAGAACACCAGGTGCTTTCCATGCGTAGCACACGGTGTTAATGTCATCTCACCACAGCCCTTTGAAGTAAGTTTGAGGTCACCCTTATTTCAGTGATGATGAAATCAAAGTCCTGACAGATTAAGTTGCCCAAGTTCTCACAGTGTTAGAGCCAGGACTCAAACTCAAGTCTGGCCACAACACTTGTCATTTTTCTCAAGTCGCTGCCTTAACCCAAACAGAATTTCAAGAAGTGTTACTGAATATGGGAGAATAGTAGACAAATATCCACAGCTGTGATGGTAACCATCCCTTTCCTCATTGATTTCCAAAGAACAAACCTAGACAAGACTCCTGAGAGAAACTGGAGCCGTGAAATCCATCCAGGAACCACAGAAGGCCCTACAGTCTTAGGTCAATTGGCCGAAGTGAGAAATGCCAGATTATTGCAATTTTGTGCCTAAATGACATTTTGCCTTGTTGGTTAGTGCCCTTATCCACACAGAACCATGTGAGCATTATATAGGGTTGAAATATGAAAAAGTGCTTTGAAAATGTAAAAACAACATATATGCAAAGTATTAGAATGAAAATGCTTTATATCTAGTAAAACTGGGGTCCGATGATTGAGCCAAAAAGTTATGGCTGCAGATGAAAGGTATACCAAACATAGAAATATGCCTTGGTTCTTTGTATGTAGTAGATGTTCAGCAACGGCTTGTTGAGTGAAATTAGAATGGAGAAATTCCAACACCAGAAATCAGCGTCTTTATCTTTCCCCAATTTGGGGGAAAAATGATGAATTTATTGCCATTTTCAAGCTCAAAATGCACAGTGGTGGTTGTTATTAGTGAGGTAAGTGGCCACTCGCCTGGTTCAAATGAAAGATTGTACAGAGTAAATGAAAGGAAAAACATGCCGATTTAATTTATTTTACATCTGTGTACCTCTTTAGAGGGAGACCAAACTAATAATTTTTTTGTTAGCACAATGGGCTGTTGGATGTTTAGACTTAGTACAGCCAGACCACATTAAATGTTTAGACACAAAGATGTGATCATCCTATAGTTCTATGGGCTGGGTATATTTTGGAGTCTGTGTTTACCTCTGGATGCCACACTCTGAAAAGGACCTGTGGTCATGTAGGTGTGCTTGAGGCCAGATTGAGAGGATCTTACTTTGAGAGTCCTCTGACTTTTAGCTTGTAGAATTAAGTATTAGTGAGATAAATGTTAGGGAATGAATATGTAGCCAAAACCAAAAAAAAAGCAACAGTGTGCTCAAAGACTTTTTAAAAAAATAATGTTGTTGCAACCTGAAAATCAACCTAATTTTGAAATAAAACATATACTTACCTTAAAGCACAAAACAATTATGAGTGGTAATAGAAATAGGTGTCTAAAATACACCCATGGTGATGTCACATGCATGTCTGACAAATACATGACAAATACTGTATTAATTGTGGGATTGTCCTAAATGTCTTTTTACCCTACCTTTTGCAGTTCCCCACCAGCCAAGGTTTTTTCAAGAGTTTGTATTATGAAAACAATGTAGTTTTCTCTCCAAATTAATTTATAATTATAAATGGCTTTTTGCAAACAAGATTCCTTTCCTGCACTGGTTAAATCATCTAGAAGAGAGTGAACCAGCTCCAAATCCAGAAGACAGGATTTGAATTCTTGTTAGGCCACACACTTATTGACATTAGCATCTTACTGGTTTTTTTTTTTTTTTTGTCTATGAACGATAATAATCATATTTACACAGTGCTTCAAATTTTACAAAGCACTTTGGTATCTGTTACCTCATTTGAGGAAGAGATTGTATTGAATGCATTCCAAAAATACTGGGGCCATTACTGAGAAGGATGAATCTATAATCTACATGCAAACTGCCAATGATTTTTTTTTTTTAAGGTACTACCATCATCAGTATTGCCATATGCTGGAAAGGTCAGACTCAGGGTGGCCCCAGGTCTAGCAATTTTGTCCCCACCATTTGCCTTCACACAGATGTACCACAGGGAGTAATTACCTGTATGCATAATATCAGGCTAACAGTGCTTTCTTTTGTTTCAGATTGGGCAGTATATCATGTCCCTCCCCCTGAATCTTGAACCATTTGTGACTCAGGAGGACTCTGCCTTGGAGCTGGCATTGCACGCCGGAAAGCTACCGTTTCCTCCTGAGAAAGGTGAGGAAGGACCAGGGAGTCACTGCACCTGCAGTGGACTCAACGTGATTTACACATCCTTTGGACCACAGGGCAATGTCTGTATCCACAAAACCATAAGTCTGTGTTCCTTGGGCTTCTGCTGCCAAAGTTCAGCCAGGAGACGTGTCAGGGTTAGGTGTCTGCAGTTTGCTCTATATTTGTTTTCTCAATCCCTACTCCTTGGTACGTGTAGCTTACCGAACTTGGAGCAGGGAGCAGGGCACGTTGCTGCTAAGTCCTTACAGAGTGACAGAATGTCGGGTAACGCTCCTGGTCCTTCACTAAGCCTGAGGATTACTTGTGTTGGCTCTTTGGAACCTATGTATGCCAGGAAAAAAGAATGAAGCTGTTTGAGTCCAATTTCATGTACTTTGCGTGCAGCACCCTGCATGTAACAAACAGGTTTATAAAAGAGTTAAAAATCAAGCCAAGGTTGGGAAACAAGAAATCAGAGACAAGAGGTGTTGGGAAATCAGAGACAAGAGGTGTTGGGAGGCATCTCGAGGTCACAGACGAGGAAAGGATAGGGAAGCTGATGCACAGTCTGGGGATGCCTTTCTCATAGAGTGTCGCCTGGCTCAAGGGGGTGCCCTGCTGCTCCTTCCTTGCGGGTCCTGTGGGGAGCTGATCCCCGAGGCAAGGGAACTCCCAGCACCAGCCTAACCTCCCATCTTTCCATCTGCCCTGGTCTCCTACTCAACACCAACTTAATTCTCTCTCACTTATTCCTCTCCTGCCCCAGGCTGCTCTTCCCTTTCCATCTATTATGGTCTGAGAGCGTGAGCTACCCAGCCTCCCTGCACCAGATGGTAATGAGCAGAACCGAGTAGCTCCTGCAGGCCACACTCGACTCTAAGGCTCACTGAAGCCCTTGCAGGGGGAACAATTATTTCAAATCTTGTTAATGGTTATCTGTGGTGAGTCAGCTGGTAAAGACCAGCACACAAGGTCCCCACATGTGAACTTGACATTTAGGATAGTCTATTGGTAAGTGGAGGCAGGACCGTAGCAGAGAGAGCAAGTCATCGTGTTATGAAGGCCAGTTCTTGACTCTGCATGGTGGCCAATTTCTCTTTCTGTGGGAATGATCCCTAGCCCTGCTGGCTGGGAGGGAGTAAGCAGTCATGGTGTCCAGCAGAAGTGTCCTGAGAAACTCGTGGAGTGTCCTGAGGCAGCCTTGTGGAGATGCTCCATGTGTGTACACTCACCTTTGTGTGTGTGATTTTGCACATGCATGTGTGCATCTGCATGTGTGTGCATGTGTGGCTGCTGGCACACTCGTGGAGGTGTGTGTACATGCGCAGCTGTGTGTATGCACACGAGTGTGACTTCATACATGAGTGTGACTTATGTGTGTGTGACTGTGAGTGCACGCATGGGCGTTTGTGCTGGGAGCAGGCCCGTGGTGGCCCCTGGCATCACCACCTACTGATATCTGCCCAATACAGGAGGCGATGAGCTATTTCTGGTGTCTCCTACATTTGCATTAAATATTCATCAGTGAGAGAATTTTTGGTGCTGGTTAGTATCTTTGCATTACAGCTGTACACCTAGGTTCCTCCACAGTTTTCGTTGGCTCCTAGAAAAATGTACCTCCTGATATGTAAATCGTGTAGTTTCTCTAAACTATTAAAATCTATGTGTGAAACTGTATCAAGTGGGATAACTCTGTGCCTTTCTGCCTGGTAGCTCAAAGTACTTGAAGAAAATCAGTTGTTTCTTTGATTGGAGCCTTTCAGAAATTTTTCCAAAGTGATGCGTGACTGTTACGTTCAGCCTTCTACCAACCAGTCAGAGTCAGCAGGAAGGAGGGTTCTCTCCCAACCCAGCTGCCCCCCAGAGCTGTGTTTCTGGCCACGTGACAACCAGTCCCATTGTGTTTCCAGGCTGGAAACCGACATTACACACTATTATCCTTGGGCTCCTTTATCACCAAGCACTGTTTTGTTTTTTTTTAACCTTCTAATTTACATCTGTTGTACAGATGCTATATCAAGAGCAAGGTCACAACTTGAAAACAAAACATAACACACTGGTACTTCCATTTTCCCATGTGCCCTCTGGCTCTGCTCTCTGTGCAGATGGTATTTTGCACGGAACTGTACATTCCATATTATTATTTTCAGCAGTAGTGGCAACAGTAGTAGGATTTCCCTCATCTTGTAAGCGTATTCTTCTTCACTGCCGGGCCTCATACTTTGGTTTAATGTTGCTGCCATTTCTCTATTTCCCACCGCTCCCTATACACACACTTACCGCTCCACAAAGACATTCTAGCACTGGTGGCTGCCACATGTCATGCACTGAATGTGTGTCAGCCCCATGCCCAGGGCCTCATGTGCATTCTCTAGCTTAATTTCCACAGTGGCCCTGTAAAGCCAGGACTGCTCTTACCTGTCCATTTCACAGGTGAAAAACAGGGATGTTAGGTGACACTCTGCTGCTTAGTGGGGAAGTTGGCCTTGAACCCAAGTCTCCATTCTGATGTGGCGTCTGTGTCTTGACTGTTGCCGCTCAGCCTCCTGGTTGCAGGCGGGCATCCTCCTGCCCCAATGCGCCTGCTCAGCCACCTTCTCCCTGGCCGTCCTTCCTATCTGCAGAAATCCCGGCCTGCCTGACTGCAAGCGGTTCCCAGGCCCCTGCGGACTCTTAAGTTGCTAACCCGATTGCTTCCTTTTCTGAATCCTCATTTTCCTTAGATAATACCAGTTGACCTAAGATTTAATTGTCTGTGTCCTGGGTTTCTCATGGGGACCGTAAGCTCCCTGGCACATTTGTGCACACAGCACCTACCGTGGGCCGGGTCACCCAGAGGGGTGCCTTTGTCCTGAGCAGATTCTGCGTTTCCTTGGTGACTTTCTTTCCCTTTTCAGGGGACGACTTGCCTGAGCTGGACAACATGGCCGACAACTGGCTGGGCTCCATCGCCAGAGCCACGATGCAGACCTACTGCGAAGTGATCCTCCAGATCCCCGAGCTGACGCCACACTCCGCCAAGCAGCTGGCCACCGACATCGGTGGGTCCCCACGGGACAGTTGGGGGACAGCTCTTACCTGCTGCATCTGCCACTCCCCTTTTGCCCTGCTGAAATCTCATCCCCCTTGTCCCCTGAACTTCTGCTCCGGGTTTGGCTGTGAAGCTGGTTCAAACTGCAGGTTCTCCAGGCCCCAAGATCCTGACTTAGCAAGTCTGGGTTGAAGACCAGACATCTGTGCTTTGGGAAAGGTCCTGGGGGTTCCGATGGGCTGCCGAGGTTGAGAACCATTGAGAGGAGCTTCAGTGAGGGGAGATGAAGTGATTGACGCAGCCTGGCCCCGCCTGGTTCCATTTACATCAGAATCATCAGCCAGTGTTTCATGAGCTCCCACTGTGTGCCAGGCATGCCCGGCACTCAACCCAGCGTTCCCACCCGTCCTCTTGTGCAATCCTAGCTCCCCTGTGAGGTAGGCACTCTCCTCTCCACCGTACTGATAAGGAAACAGGCACAGGGTGGTTGTGTAACATGGCCACACAGCAAAGGTTGCTCTGTGGTCTCCATCAGAAGAGCATCCTGCCTCCCAAGTGCGAGGGTGTGTACCCATGCTCCTGCCTGCCCTCGCCACTGGAGGCCTCACCCAGCTGTGCGCTGCAGGTGACAGGAAGTCCTGCAGTCATTCCATCGACTTGCCTGTTCTTCAGTGCAGGCAGCTCTTGGGGCGGTCAGGAGAAAGGGAGGGGAAGCCTTAAAGATCAGCTCCCTGGGGACCCAGCCAGAACTTTGACCTGGGTGACCATGGGCCAAGCCAGGCTCAACTGGCTTCTGCCTCTTGTTTTGCAGAAGAACAGCTAGAAGTGAAAGTACTAGAAATACCTTCCTCTGGGTCCCAGAGCTATTCGAATGGAGCCAGGCCTAGAATCTAGCTGCTCCGATTTCCTGACCCCTGTTCATGCCATAGTCACCTCTCAGCAGTGACCAGAGGAACAGCCAGCTTTTTGGCCATTTCCCTGGGCACAGAGTTCAGAGGAGAGAGAGGAGGAGATTCAAATGTGCCTTGATTGTCCCTGTTAGTACAGGCAGGAGCACTGGGGAGAGAACCAGCTGGAACTAGTGAGTGAAGTGAGATTCAGGGATTACCCTAGATTTCCACTGTCTGTGTTATTTCTCCCTCCCTGTTAAGCGCCCCATCGAGGTTCGTTTGTGTACTCATTCACGTCCATGGGGCACCTGTGTGCCAGCTGCAGATCGAGGAGACGGGATGCCGCAGAGATTTTGACAGTTCCTGTACTCCCTGTGCTTACATTGTATGGGAGTGAGGTTAGGGACCAGGAAGGTAAAGCTGATGTACGTTACGAAGCCACCAGGGTGTAAGACGATAGGGAGTGGGGAGGTCTGTGGCAGTGCACACCCACCTGAAAGAACGTTCAGATTAAGCATTAACAGGAACAGAACAAGAAACACTGGTGGCCAAAAAAAAAAAAAAAAAATGTCGTGGTAGACCGTGGGCTCCCTGTTTGCAGCTCCTGGCTTATAGCCAAGCAGAGCTCACAGTTTTATGGAGACACTTGAGAAGGAGCAGGTACCCGACTGGTGGCACCCTTCCTGGGGAGCAGCTCGTGCTAAGCTGGACGTGAGTCAACCAGCCAGGGCAGACCGGGCACCTCCTACTGGCCCTGCCCTGAGTTGGGCTCGGAAAGAAGACATGAAGGAGGAGTCAGGCCTTGCCTGGAGCTCCGCTCTAGTTACGGGGAAGAGATGAAGCTGTGCAGTGATCAGAAAGCGGCGCGGGGCGTGCGGGGCGGTGCTGTCCTTTAGAGTGTGACGAGGACTGGGAGAAGGCCTCCGATGCCTCCCTCAGGTTGGGGTTCTGCCTGCCCAGGAGGGAGGCAGGGAGGGCAGGACCCATTGATCAATCACCTAGGACACATTGGGTGCTTTCGTGTCCATCGTCCCATTTGACCCCCTAATGATGCTGCCCCTTCGGTGTTAACAGGGAGGGGGAAGGACTTCTCCAAGGTCACACCTGGCTGCACTCAATTGGCCCTCCTGATGCCTGCATCACGCCAGCTTGCCTGCAGTTAGAGTCACTGGGGTCACTTTCTAGAATGGCAGAGCCCTCAGATCCTCCCTTGGAGGGCCTTGTCGACTTGGTCCGCGGTGGGCTCAGAGCTGTGTATCTAACTGTACTCCCAGTGCCTTGGGGAGTTACCTGGGAAGTGTGGAAACCTGCATTGTCCCAAGCCACTGCCTCAGACACTGGCCCTGTCCTCGTTACAGGGTTCTGACGGGAAGTCTTGGCAGCTGCTCAGACAAGCACAGCTGTGTGTCCTGGCCCTGGGGCTTTTCCACATGGTCAGTGGGATACACGGGGACACTGCGGGCCATGCGGGAACCCAGGAGTCCCCAGTACAGAGCTTTGAGTGAGGTCAGCTTGTCTTCCAACTGGTGCTGGAGGGGTGTGTGCCTGTGAGTGTGTGTGTGTGTAGGTACGTGTAGGTGTGTGTGTGTTGGTGGGGATGATGTTGGTTAGTCTTCTGTTAAATTAGAATTGCCACACTCAGGTCACACTCACAGTCTGGTTTGACCCTGTTAGAAGAACCCTCTGAGTAAAGCTTCGTCCACTGCCTGAGGGCAGATCAGGCCCCCGGCATTTGGGGACTTGGCGGGGCGGCTTCTCTGTTTCTCAGTCGGCGGGGCAGGGGGCCTTCTGGGGCTCTGTCGTGCTTGTGCTGAGTCTGTGTTCTGTCTCCGCCCTGCACAGACTATCTGATCAATGTGATGGACGCCCTGGGCCTGCAGCCATCCCGCACCCTCCAGAACATCGTGACACTCCTGAAGGCCAGGCCTGAGGATTATAGGCAGGCCAGCAAAGGCCTCCCCCATCGCCTGGTCTCCACGGTGGCCAGCATGCGGAGTGTGAGTTACTGATGCCGCCGCGCACCCGACTGCCGAGGTCAGGGCTGGTGTTCTGCAGTCCCGGGACTCACCAGCACGGATTCCGGCTAAAACTGCCAGGGACTGGGCAGAATTTGTTTTAAAAAGACTTGGTTCCTTTGTATAATCAAAAAAAGGTTGTAAATTAGAGGTACATTATTTATCAGAGGGGACTTTTTAGATAATTTTTTAATACAATGTGATCTTGAAAATGGAATGAATAAATACTGTGAACAGAGAGAAGGCTGTTTTCCCTCCTTCCCCCTTCAGTGAATGTGCAGTGCCGTGTGCGCCGGGGATGTGGCCCTGGCGGAGGCGGCTGACACTCCGTGGGAAAGGAGGGAGGGAGAGAAAGGCAAACCGAGAGGACGATTTCCGACGTAAGTGCTGGGGGGGAAGAGGGTGTCGAGGGTGGGAGACGGCACTGGGCGAGGGGTGGGCAGCCCCGAGACCTACAGAGAGCTGAGGAGGAGTATCCAGGCCGAGGGCACGGTGTAGACCAGGCCCTGAGGAGTGTTCAAGGTCAGCAGGGGGCTGGGGAGGAACAGGTGATGCGGAGGGAAGTAGGAAATAGGGTCAGGGAGGATGTGGGGGGCCGGATCATATGGGGTCTTGTAGGCTGTGGTAAGGATTTTGGCTTTCACTTTTTTCCTTTTTTAAAATTTATGGGGTGATGTGAATTTCTTCCATTTTGTTGTTGTTGTTAACAGCTTCTGTATCTGTTAGGATTATATTTTGTCTATAAGTAATGGAATAACATGATGTGAGTGACTTAAATAGGAATTAATTTCTCTCAAGAACAAGATGTACAAGGGTGGAGCCTGCAGGCACCGATTTAGTGGCTGGACGGAGTCAGAACCAGGACCGGCCTCTCTGCGATCTTGGCCTTTTTCCCACGTGTGGATACCTCGTCGTCACAGGCGACCCTGGAGCTGCAGGTATCGCACCCGCGTGCAGGGAGGAGAGGGGAGGGATGGCAGAGCAGCCATTCTGTCCCTCCTGTCAGGTGAGCAGTGGCCGACCTGCCCCTGGGCCTCACTGGCCTTTTCCTGGTCACCAGGCGTCCCCCAGCTGCAAGGGAGGTGGCGAAGCTGGGCACAGGATTGGCTTCTGCCAATGTTTCTCAGCCTCAGCGCCAGTGACATTTTGGGCGGATCAGCTCTTTGTCGTGCACTGCGGTGTTGAGCAGTACCCCTGGCCTCCACCCACTAGTTGCCAGGAGTGTTTTCCTAGTTGTGACAACCACAGATGTCTCTGGAAATTTCCTGAGGGGCAAATTCACCTCCAGTTGGGAAACACTGGCTTAGACCAATTAGGATTTATTGTCTGGGCTGGGCTTACTGCTGCCCTGAACAAAATCAGGTTTCTGTTAGCGAGGAAGAGAGGAATGACAACAGTGTCTGTCCTGGGTCGTCCCTGGAAATGAGCCCTTCCTGGGGCTCAGGCTGGGCTGAGCTCTGCCCCTCTCTGGGCTCCTGGCCAGTGCGGAGAGGTTTAGGGGTCACTCAACTACCATGTGGCAGGGCTGGGGTTCGGAGCGAGCCTGGTGACTGTGGCGTATGCGCTCCTGACCAACTCCTGGGCAGCTTTCCTCGTGTGGGGCTCAGGGGGCATGTGGGGGGACACCTAGTCCCAGTGGGGGGTTCAGCCTGCTCATGCCAGCCCCCTAGAGTGGCCCTGCCATCCCCACGGCTTCTCTTGAACCAGCCCCACCGGGCCGCCAGGGCCACTGTCCCCCTGGGTCTGTCCCTACAGGGCTTCCCACACATTCTGTCCTCACAACCTTGGAATCAGTTTGACCGGCCCCAACAGAGCATCAGCTTCAGATCTGCACCAAGAACAATATTTTGGTTTCTCATGTGGTGGATCACAGACTGTTCCTGGCAGGGTTTGAGCCTGGCTCTTGCCTTGCAGAAGTGAGAGCCAGAAAGCTGGAAGGTGACACCGCGCTGCTTTAAAGTGGAAACTCTTTGTGGTGAGCTCTGTGCCCATGTTCGTGAGAGCCGCTAGGCTTTGGAGTGGGACAGGCTTGGGCTTGATTCACAGCTCTGCCACCTCCCAGCGTGTGACCTTGGGAAAGTCACTTCACCTGTCTGAGACTCAGTTCCTAATCTGAAAACTGAGGTCATGGTGGTACCTAAGTCCTCAGGTCATGTGAGGAGCCTGAGGATACAGAGGAGGTTTCCGCACGTACAGGGTGTTAATTTCACAGTCCTCCAGCATCAGCAACCTACCTTCCTTCCCTTTAGGGGTGGAGGTAGGAGTTACAGAATGACATTTTCTGGACAATTTGGGCCCTGCCCCACTAAGTTTTCAGCCCTAAAAGGCTGTGCAGGGGCCCCAGGGTAGGAACAGGACAGCATTTCTCTCCTCTAGATCGGAGGGGAGAGGGATGCCCAGCTGACTCAGGGCCTGCTTTTAGCCAGAGGCTGTGATTCCGCAGCCTGGCCCTCACCGCCCTGCAAGAGCAGGGACGCCAAGCTGACGCCCGCCATCAGCCCGGTCCTGGTCGCACATGAACAGAACCTCTCACCTGCCCTCCGTAGGTCCCCCCAGGGCTAGCCGGGCAGCATCCCCTCCATCCCCAGCCGCCGTGACCACGATCCAAATGAGCCTCATTGCTGGCCCTTTTGCTGGGATGCCATGAAGGAAGAGCTTTGTTCCCCCAGGGTGCTATGTGGAGGGGACGGAGCTGGCACTGTGGGAGGAAATTGATGCTGGGAAAGAACAGCATGTGGAGAGAAGCTACTGGGGAGGGACGGCAACTCAGGGACACCAGATCTAGGGGAGCCCCGTGTGCAGCCATGTCTGAGATCCCTGCATGTGTGCTACAAAAGCTAATAAATTCCCTTTGTGGCTGAAGCCTGTACAAATCGACATGTGACTGAAGAGCTCGCAAAGGAGCTAGCTAGATAATAATGCCCCACGCCTTCAGATGAGACAATAGATACGAACGCTCCCAGCTCCTGTGAGGCTGCGGTCCCCAACGCCTGGGCTGTGGACTGGAACCGGTCCATGGAAAAATGGTCTTCCATGAGCTTAGGGACCAGGGGGTCACACAGCAGGAGGTAAGTGGCAGGGGAGGGAGGGGAGCGAAACCTCATCTGTATTTACAGCCGCTCCCCATCACTGGCACCACCGCCTGAGCTCTGCCTCACCATCCCCCACCATCTGTAGAAATATTGTTTTCCATGAAACCGGTCCCTGGTGCCAAAAAGGTTGGGGACCACTGCTGGAAGCAACTGGTATAGTTATGACCATTGGTACCAAGAGGGTGAGGCTGAGGTCTCAGCTTTGTTACGTACTAGAATAGTGACCTTGGGCACCTTACGTCACCTTCCTAAGCCTCAGTTTACTTACCTGTACAATGGGATGATGCTATTCTCAGTGGTTATGAGAATGAAATGAAATATGACTTATAAAGTACTTGGCCTGGTGCCTGGCACATGGTAAGTGCTTGATACAATGTAGCCATTGTTTAGTAACAACAGCAAATGGTAACAGTGAGTGTGGGACAGCCACCACTACTGCTAATAATAAAAGCCACAGTCATGGTAGTAAGGGTGCTCACCACCAAGAATTGGGACTCCAGCCTGCAGATGAGATGAGCCCCGAGCTGGGAAACCCGGCTTCCTCCC
>CM052448.1:13473472-13640378 GCA_028533085.1 Varecia variegata | reverse complement strand
TTTTTTTTTTTTTTTTTGAAACCTCAGCTCAATTCTTTCAGGTTTTTGGTGAAAAAAAAAAAAGAAAGAAAGAAAGAAACCTCAGCTCAAATGCCACCTCTCAGAGAGTCCCTCCCTGATCCTCCATCACCCAGAGCCCACAGCCCTATTTATGTTCTCCATAAAAGCTATCGCTATCTGAGAGTACCCAGTTGCTGTCTGTTATAGCAGCCACTAGCCACACATGGTAACAGTTGGGTGCCAGAAACACCCATAGTCAAACTGAGATGTGCTGTACTCGCAAAACACAATTCAGATATTGAAGCAATAGTGTGAAAGCAAGAGATGCAAAATATCTCTTTAATATTTTTCAAGATGACAAGAGTTCTGGAGATGGGTACATTTAAAAATAGTTAAGTGGTCAATTTTATGTTACGTGTATTTTTCCACAATTAAAAATAACAAAAGACATATTGAACATAAAAAAAACTCATTCGTAACTTCTAATATTGATTATATGCTGAATGATAATATTTTAGATATGAGTTTAGTGAAATATATTATTAAATTTAATTTTACCTGCTTATTTTTACATTTTTTAAGCTAGTCAAATTCAGCAGTGTGTGTTTACTTTTTAAAATGTGGCTACCAAAACATTTTACATTGCTTATATGGTTTGAATTTGTGGCTTGTGCCGTATTTATATTGGACAGCACTGACCTAGAGCCACGGCTGGCATACAGTAGACACTTAAATATGGGTTGAATATAAGAATGAATACAGTTGCTGCCAAATAGGTGTTTTTTGAGTATAAGCAAATCGCTGTGTCTGGAAGGCTGCAAGGGAGCGGGAGGGAGGCTGTGTCAGGGCAGTTTTATGCGACTAAATGATCATAGTTAACATCCAGTATTATGCTGATGACAGCAGCCACCGTTTGTGGAGCACCTAATATGTGCCAGGAACTGTCACGGCACTTCACACACATCATCTCATGTCATCGTTGAGTCAGTCCCACAAGGAATCATTGCTTCCGCAGCACGGGTGGCTGCCCAAGGTCACTGCGCTGGCGAGTGGAGGGCCAGGGTTTGCACGGGGGCTGTCCGAGCTTCCCCACCTGCCTCTCCCATGGCCCTTCTGTCATGTGGCACCTGACAGCCCTGCCTGGGATGGACAGCAGACACAGGCTCTGCCCACACCCCAACCCACGGGTGGGGGTTCTGGCCCCCCACAAGCCAAAGGGACTCTGGCTTCCAGACCAACAAGGAGCCCCAGTGAGGCAGCCAGTTCCTGTCCCCAAGGGTGCAGGCAGAGACTTCAGTAATTCCCAATCTCTGATCTCCTTAAGCTCACCCATCCAGATCCGGTTGCCAGCCCTCTCAAGTTCAAGGACTCCGGGGAACCGGTTGGGGCCTGGGTGGTCATTCTTGTTCAAGGCAGTTGTGGTGGATGGCTCTGGGCCCAGCCTGACCCGTGAGAGGGCCCTGCCCAGGTCTCTGAAGCCACAGCAGCGGCAGCTGTCTGTGGGGTGTGGCTTCTCCCCTCCCACCCCTGCGGCTGCAGGCCCGAAATTGAAGGCCTGGGCCCACGCAAGACCCCATATCTGGGGCTGAAATCTATTTGAGCAGGGCCCCCTGTGGTATCCAATGTGAGACCTCCTTGGAAGGGGCCTTTGCTATAAACAGCAAGGATCAGAACCCCTTGGAATGGGGAAGAGGTTTGCAAGGAACAGACAAAAACTTCTGCTGTCGCTGGGCTCCAATTATGTCTTTAAATTATGAGTTTGAACTGGAAGAAACCGCTTGGGTCTGGTCAAAGAGACAGTTGGCTGAAGAAGCCAACCGAGACCTGATTCTCTCAGTGAGAACAGGGTGTCAAGGAGTCTGTCCTCAGAGAAAATAACAGTCTCACCATCTGGGGGACCTCGGGGCACCCCTGTCCCAAGTGAGAGTCAACAGGGTCGGTGCAGAGCTAAGAGCAGTGGTTCTCAAAGTCTGGTCCCCAGATTGGCTATAGCAGCATCACCTGGGAACTTGCCAGAACGGCCCCACCCCAGGACTCCTGAATCAGAAACTCTGGGTTTTAATAAGCAGTCTGGGCTTATCAGCCTTCCAGGAGATTCCAGGCCACGCTACAGTTTGAGAACCACTGGCCCACCGCCTTACTCCTCCAAACATGACACTAGGACCAGCAGTACCAGCAACAGCATCTTGTTAGAGACACAAAATTCGGGCCCCAATAGATGTACGGATTTAGAATCTGCATCTTAACAAGACCCCAAGTGACTCGTGTGCACGTTACAATTTGAGAGGTGCTGGCCTACTGCTGTTCCTTTCCATTACGGCAGGGGCCCAGCTGGGATAGCAAATAAACGAAGCCGAGTCAGAGCTAGCTGATTATTGCCATTTGGAAACACAGGCTGAGGACGGCTAGCGCTCCCCATTATTCAAGACAATCTGGAGACCCGGATGCCACAGTGAAATTTCCCGATGTAAAAATGACCCCGTGGGTCACACAAAATAAGGCCTGTGGGGCGCCCGCTTGCAGTCCTGCCCACGGGCCTCGGGGCGGGAAAGATGCCTTCAACTCTGAGCAAGCTTTCTGAGCTACGAGAGGGACTTGTCCCAGCTGTGCTTGGCACGAAGCACATTGTAGAGACTCCAGGAGGGCTGGAGCGGAAGCTTCCAGACTCGGTTGTATAACGGAGTCACCTGCAGATCTTTAAAAAAATGCTGATGCCTGGCTCCCACCCCAGGTGTTCTGATTTACTTAGTCTGGGCTGTGAGCTGAGCTTCAAGCATTTAAAAAGTTCCCCAGGTGATTCGAACATGCAGCAGAGTTTGGGAACCACTGAGCTAGAGCAAGCGTCGGCAGGACTTTCAGGAAAGGGCTTTGTGCACGCTGCCATCGTAGCGGGGAAGCCGCCACAGATAACACGTAAGTGATTGAGCGTGGCTGTGTTTCAACAACACCTTATTTACGAACTGTGCATTTTGAATTTCATATAATTTGCATGTGTCATGAAATATTATTTTTCTCTTGATTTTTTTCAACCGTGTCAAAACCATGCTTAGCTCACAGGCTACACGAAAACCTGGCAGCCTGAACTTGGCCTTTAGGCCATAGTTTGCAGACCCCTGGGCTAGAAAATGACTTGAGGGTACTGGGGCCCAGATTGTCGGCTGCTTTCTCTTTCCTGGTATTTGCACAGTTGCCCCTACGCAACCTCAGAAATCTTAGTAGCACTCGATTACGAAAAGGTTCTATTGACAAGGCCCAATTAAATATTGACTCGATCTGGCTCTGGGCCTAAGACTTCAGGTTGGGTCCCACATCCTCCATCACCCTGGCAGGATTTCAGGGCGCTGCTTTCCAATAGGTGACCCTAAGCCTCACCTCCCTGCCTGGTAATTTCGTTGACCCTTAACATGTAGTGACTGTTTGCCATGCAGCTGCCACCATGGTTAGTGCTTTACCCATATCATCTCGTTTCCTTCTCATGGCAACTCTGCAAGACAGAGCAAGCTAGTGTGTGTATGTATGTATATGCTCATGGGTATTAGCATATATCCATTTTTTAGTTGAGCAAACAGAAGCACAGAGAGGTCAGGTGATTTGCCCAAAGTCACACAGTGAGAGCAAGATTGAAACAATGTTTGACTCCAGAGCCTACTCTCAGAACCGCTTTGCTATATTGTCTCCTGATAATCTATATAAAGGACAGTCAATCCACTACCATCACCAGTCACCACAATGCCCAGCACAGTCTTCTCTAGGACAAGCCTTGGGCAGCAAAACCGGGCTCTTTGTATCTTGATTGACATCTAGAAGCCACTCAACCTTTCTCTGCCTTGAGCTACAGCTGGAGCTGGGGCACCCAAGATGGTTCTGCACCCTCTCCAGGAAGCAAGTGGTTGGCAGAGCAGCCCTGTACAGCTGTGCAGGTTGGGCACCATACAACTCACAACTCTAGGGGGCATCATTCATAATGTAGTCTGTCTGAAAGACAATGACAACTCTGGAGTTGCAAAGCACACAACTCTCCCCACCCCCACCACCCCAGCTGTTCTTGGCAGTCCTGGAGGCTGAAGGCAAGACCTTCAGGGCTCCCTGGCATGGCATTGACTTTGGGTACCCACCTTTATTGCTGTTCAGAAGCAAATCATCAAAAAGGGAGAAGGACCCAGAAGGAAATGCCATTGTGTATGGGGAGTGTCTCTTTGGGTCAGGAGCAGAACGTTGGGACCTCGTCCATCCAGCCCAGAAAAGCATCCTGTTTCCTGATCTTTCTCACACTAGACTGAGTGCAGCTCCAGCTCTGAACTCTCAGCTCTGCTCCAGGCAAAAGCTCCCCTCCCGCCCCTCCACACCCTGGCTCCTCGCGAAGAAAGAAGGGCCCTTGAGTGGTCTCTCCAGTCCTGTTCCCACGCTGAGTGACACCTATTTCTTGCAATCCAGTCCTGCTGGGAACTCCCGGCCAGATGCCCCGAGCTGTTCCCTTAACTGCTGTTCCCTCGCCAGGATGTGTTCCTGTGTTTGTTTTGCTTTTATGATTTGAGCCCGGCCCTGTGCCAGTGCTTCACAGGCATTAGCGCATGTGTCCCTCACCACAGCCCTGTGAGGCAGGAACTGTGATCACCCCTGTTTTATAGATGAGGCCTCTGAGGCTCAGAGAGGTTAGGTCAATTGCCTGAAGTCACACAGCTGGAAAGTGATAGAGCTAGGAATCAAATTTGAGTCGTTCAGGCTTTAGGGCCCAAATTCTTAACCATCTTTCTTTCTTTTTTTTAGAGACAGGGTCTCATTCTCTTGCCCAGGCTGGAGTGGAGTGGCGAAATTATAGCTCACTGCAGCCTCGAACTCCTGGCCTCCAGTGATCCTCCAGCTTCAGCCTCCCAAAGCACTGGGATTGCAGGTATGAGCCACATGGCCCAGCCCTTAACCATGTTTCTAGGGGACAGGTGCTTCATGTCCTCAGGGTCTGTTTCCCTATCTGTGGGCTGGGCCTTGGGTCTGGGACGCCATGTAGGTGACCAAAAGGCTGGTGGGGATGAGGATGGCGGCGGTGTGATGTCAATGGCGATGGTGATGATGCACCCACTCGATCAGGTTGCGATGTGCAGGTTAAATGAGGGAACTCAGGCAAATCATTGCTGTCCAGGTCTGTTCTGCAGTAAGTACCCTGTCACTGCCGGGTCACCTGGGCTCCCCCCGCCCTAGACCTTCAGAGTGGCTTCTACCGCATTGGAGCTTATTAAATAAACACTGTCGTCCTCAAACATTGCGTGAAAGGCATGAATCGGAGACAAGAAAGAGAAAGAAGGGTGATATTTTTCTCCCTTGACCCTCAGTTTCCTGCTCTGTCTCCATTTCCTGCCAACCACATGTTCCCTGCCTGGTGCCAGGATGGGGCTGGCAGAGTAGCCGGCTTTGGAACCGAGACCACGGGAGGCAGGCCCAGCTTCCAGGGAGATTTGGAGGCTGAGAACACGGTGCCTCCAAGGCGAGGTGCTGAGAATCACAGCCGTGCGCAAGCTGGGCACCGGCCGGCCCTCTTTGTCGGGGGAGATTAGCATCTTCACCCACACAGTGACCCCGGGTGATTCCCGGCAGAGTGAAAATCCGAAACCTTACACTTGGCTGCAGGTGAACCAAAGCCTTCGAGAGCCATGTCACAGAGAAAAAAATTTCCACTCCTCCTCCACACTCACCTCTCAGATGACACCAGGAAGCTGAGGAGAGGCAGGGTGGGGTGAACGGAGTGGATTCTGCAGTCAAACTGCTTGGGCTTGAATCCACCATTTGCTAGCTCTGTGTGACCTTGAGCAAGTTACTTAACCTCTCTGAACCTGTTTTCTTATCTGCAAAATGCAGACAATCACATCATCTGTTTCACTGGACTGTCCTAAGGACACCAGGAAATCAGGCAGGAAGAGAGTTCAGTTTCTTCGTGTGTCAAACAGGGAGGATAATTGTACCTATGGTTGCTGAAAGATTTCGGTGAAATATTGTACATGCCTGGCATGTCGTATAACCTTAAAAAATGCTGCCTATTTGTATTATTATGACTGTAGGGCCCTATCAGCATTTATTTGAAAAACCTTAACACGTGTTGGAAGATCCACCGAGGCTAGTTCATCCCCGTGTATAAGGCAAACAATACAACAGGGTGCCCAGACAAGGTGGCCACACCTCCTCGAGTGAGTGAGATTCTTTCCAGAGGGATCTTAGGGTGGGTTTAGCCAACTCTATCATAAGATCCAGTAGGAACACAGCCCCACTGGGAATTCAGGATCAGAGTGAGGCTGGGGAGAGGATCGTGAGATGGGGGTCCGAGGAGTCTGGGGGCTGAGACACGTGGTTTGCTCCCCACCGTATTTTCAGCATCCAGCCCAATGCTAGACTGCATCCACCATCATTCATTCATTCAACAAACATTCATCTCGAGCACCTACCGGGAGCTGGGTGACAACAGCAAAGAAAACACGCAAAACCTTGCTGTCTAGATGTTTAGATTCCTATGAACTAGTGTTACAGCGCTCAGGAATTGCTCCCTAAATATTTGTTGAATGAATGAATGAATTGCAAAGAGAATATGTTTTGCATTGAAAAAAAGGCACCTTCTCTCTTCCACCAAATGCTCAGCCTCCCTCCAGATGTTTCCACTCCTCCTGTCCCCGGTTCTGCCTTCTGAGGGCAGGTGGGGAGGGGATCTGTGCGGCGTGCCCATCATCCTTTGGCCGGGCTGGCCACTCTCTGTCACCTGTGCCAAGGGGTCCAGGAGGGGCGAGGCCCAGGCAGGCCTCGTTCCAACAGCCAGCGAGTCTGCCCACAAGAACACCAGCCCTCCCTCCACACGCACACTCGGGCCCTGCTTCCGATCTCTCAACTTTCCCTGAATTCTACAGATAAAGGTGTTTCTGGCTTTTCTGCCCAGGCCTCTCCCTCCCGCTGCCCCACCCTCATCCCTTCTCCAAGCAGGGCAAGAACAGCGAGCGACGACGCATTTCTGGAGTTGATCAGAGTTGTAACCAGGGTGCAGCCGGCGACCGGGGGCCAGGCGGCCACCGGATACTAGTATCCCAACTCCAGCCTGTCTGATTCCCAAACTCTTAACCATTAAACTAACTGCCTGTCTGAGGTAGAAGTAAGAAGCCTGGGAGCGTTTGATACCTAAACCTCAGCATTAATGCTCTAAGGACAGGAATTGGCCCCCCGAGCAGCCTGGGGTAACTAGGACTCCCCTGGCCCCTTCAGGGTGGGCAAAGACCCTGCCTTCAGGGCAGTGACATAATGAAGTCCTTCTCCTCCCTTAGGCCCACTTCGGCCCCCCACCTCACCCCCCTCCATGCAACCTCGGAGGCAGGGAGGGTGGGCATTGCATGCAGGAAGCAGGGGTCTCTGCCCTGTACAGGCTCGCTCATGGCTGTCTCTTGTGGCTTTGATCTCTCCCTTAATCTCCCTCTCTTCCTTATCTCCTTTCCAACCCCCGCCCCCAGCCCCATTAATGAGCACCTACCATGTGCCACGCATGTTTCTAAACATTTCACATTCCCCCCCACCACCCATCTCTAAAACCATCTTTCAAATGCTGCCTTGCACTCCACAGCCTCAGCCCCCAAAGTTTCCTTGTGTCTCTCCCACTAGCCAAACCCGCCATGGCAAGCCTCTATCCAGCTCCTTCTCACTGGGGTGCAAACTTTGTCCCTTCTCAGGGACAAAGGTGATCCCTCCTGGAGCAGGGGTAGGGTGGGGAGTGGTGACTTTCAACCAGGAGTCAAAGCCTTAAGCTAAATCAGAGAGTCAACAACCTCCACGCACCATAGGCGAGACACCTACAGAGGAATTTCAAGAATCAGCTGCCGGGTGAGCAGAAGCTAGTTTGAGGAGGTTGCAATCCAGTCCCTGCTTAAGGTCCTCAGTTGAGTGAAATCAGGAGTAGCTCCTGAGAGAGGGTGCACCAGACTTCCCAGATCTTAGGCCTCCTTCCAGACCTCGGCTTGGGAATGAGCTCCCTGGCACATGGAGGAGAAACAAGGCTGCCTGGATTTGTCCTGGGAGTCTGCAAGGAAAGGGCCATGCAAATTTGCCAAGGGACCGCTAGCCCCCAATCCTCACGACCTTCGCAGTCAGGCAGGGACTGGGGAGGAGAAAGCTGGGGTTGAACTTGGGTTCCGTTATTGCTGTGTGGCCCCTTGGCAGGTCTCTGAACCTCTCTGGGTCTCAGTGTCTTACAACCCCACCTTCATCAGCTGGGCACCCCAAGCTACCTCCCAGCAAACCCGCCCCAGGGAACCCCTCCCGGTTCAGCTCAGCCCCCCAACTACATTTTGGCTAGGACACTGTTTCCTTCATGTAAAAAAAATAAATTCTCCTTTTAAAAACAAAAATGCTATGACTTCCAGGCTTATTTCAAGTTTATTTACTTAACACACATTTATTTCTGTGTGCTGGGCACTGTTCGAAGCATTTGACACATTTAGTCCTCATAACATCCCTAATGAGGTGAGAATTTTTATCATCTCCACTTTCAAGACCAGAAAACTGAAGCACAAGAGAGGGTAAGTAACTTGCCTGAGGTCACACAGCTATTAAGTAGCTGGGCCAGGAATCAAATATCTGTAGGTTAGCAGGCCCCAGGTAATGAATTGTTGCATCTTTTATGTATCCCCACCAGGGAAGAAGATTTTGTTTGAATCTACATTTTGCAGTTTACATCATGGAAACATAATTTCTTTATAACTTTGCAAATACAAAGTGATATAAAAATCCAGACTTGATGCTTTTACAAACTGCCTAGGTACCTGCTGGTCTTAGTATTTGGTCCAGTTGCTGATTCTGGCCTCTGTACCCTCCTAATCTTGATCTTTTACAATAGTCTCAGGCAGGCAGAGAGAGCACTTTGTATGGATAAAGTAATTTAACCCTTGTGGGATTCCTGTGAGGTCAGCACTCTTTGACAGCCCCCATTTTGCAGATGGGAAAACTGAGGCTTAAAAAGGTAGAGTCACTTGATCGCGTACATACCGCTGAGCAGCGGTAGAACCAAGCACTAGAACCCAACCAAGCTGATGTCAAAGCCCTATTTTTAAATTTTTGATTCATCCCTAAATTTTTTTATTGTGGTGTAATATACAACAGAAAATTTATCGTTCTAGCCATTTTTAAGCATACAGTTCAGTGGCATTAAGGACATTCACAATGTCGAGCAATCATCACCACTATCCATTTCCAGAACTTCTCCATCCTCCCAAACACAATGAAACTTCACACCCATTAAGCAGCATCTCCCCCTTTCCCCGCACCCAGGCCCTGGTAATCTCTGTTCTATGTTCTGTCTCCGTGAACTGGCCTATTCTAGGTACTTCATACAAGTGGGATGTCCTTTTGTGATCAAAGCCCCTACTTCGATTTGCAAGAGCTCTTGATCCATGAAATTAACTCTTTGTCATAACAGTGACAAATATATTTACTAGTTTGGAATGCCTGGGTTTATGGGTTGTTTTGGTTTTGGTTTCTGGTTATTCAGAACATATTCACTTAGAGACCCGGTCATCTTTAAGGCAAGGCCTGTGCTTCCTCACTTTCTCCTGTCCTGCCTCCTTACTGATACTTAGTGTTTCCAAGAGGGTGTGCAGAGGGGGAGGGGCCTGCTTCCTGATTGGTGGTCCTCAGCAGGGCATGACCATCCCCCACCTGGGCTTACCGCCTTGTCACTTGACCTGGGGACTCCTTAATGGTCCTCTTGCACAGTCATGGGGTCATTTCCCCCTGCTCAGGACTGGTGCCTGGACCCACATTCTCTTGGGGGCCAGAGGAGAGCTCGTGGAGGCCACAGGCACAGAAGGGTCTCTAAGAGCAGGCTTTCTATAAGCTGGTGGAGTAGGCGCAGGTCCTCAGCCTCTGGGGCATTCCTCGCCAGGAAACAGCTCCTCTAAAAGTCAAATTTTGCCCCAGGCCCCCTGGAAGCTGTAAGACTAGGAAGGAAAGCAAGTTTCAAAGAATAATTATCCCAGGAACTCCACTAGGGCCCTCAGTAACTTTCCTCTCTGGAAAAATATGGCTCCTTCCTGGGCCAGGGCTGAGAGGGATGTGCCTTTGTCTTGCGATACCGAATCACTAGGAGGGTATTTATTTTTTTTTATTTGAGACAGAGTCCTGCTCTGTCACCCAGGCTACAGTGCAGTGGCGTCATCGTAGTTCACTGCAATGTCAAACTCCTGGCCTCAAGCGATCCTCCTGCCTCAGCCTCCCGAGTAGCTGGGACTACAGGTGTGCATCACTGACACCCAGCTAATTTTTCGATTTTTTATAGACAAGGAGTCTCACTCTTGCTCAGGCTGGTCTTGAACTCCTGACCTCAAGTGATCCTCCTGCCTTGGCCTCCCAGAGTGCTAGGATTACAGGTGTGAGCCACCGCGCCCAGCCAAGAATCAGCATTTCTGACAAGCTCCAGGCGGCGATGCTCATGCTGCTGGTCGGAGGACTATACCCTGAGACCACTGGCCCGGGTCACTCACTCCCTGAGCTCCACCACCTGAGGCTAGGTAGGGGTGTGAGTTTGGCCAAGAGGGCTGGGGGAACTCAATCCGGGGGAAATAACAACAGCAGTTGCTCTGTGCCTGGTCCTGTGCATTCATTCTCTCATCTAACCCAACACATCTGGGCAGTAGGTTTTATTAGGACTATTTCCACTTTACAATGAGAAAACCAAGACTGAGAGAGGGCGCACGGGCTTTAGAACAGACAGATCTGGCGTCTGGCCCCAGCTCTACGACTGACCCACTGTGAGATCGGGGACAAGTGGCTTACCTTTCCTAAGCCTCTGTCTCCTTCACCGGTGAAATGGAGATCACAGAACCTGATTGCCGGGCAATTGCAGGGGTGGTGATTATAAGAGCACCTGAACATGGTGGTTACTCAGGAATGCTCACCCTTATTTCTGCTTCAAGCCCCATCATGGCCTCACGTTCTTTTTCTGTCACCCCAGACTCATCTTCCTGCTGTTCTTCCTACTCACCTTATTGCAAAGTGACACCAGACTGCATCACTTCCTAAACATACTTTGCTTGGTCACGCCTCCAGACTTTTGTAAAGGTTGTTTCCTCTGTGTGGAATGCCTTTCTCACCCCACTGCTCCAGAAGAACTCCTATTCATCCTTTAAAACCCATCTTAGAAGTCCCCTCCTCTTTGTATTTTTTCTTGAAATGTTGTTCCCTTCCTGTCCTTAGACAGAAAAAGTGTCTAGGATTGCAACATCTTATTTGGAGAAGGGGCTCAAAGTGTTACCTCCTCCCCCCGCCATGCTTCCACAGCATTTTATACAGAGTACGATTTGGAGTACAAATGCACTGTTACAGGGATCAGGCCGGCAGTTAACACCGCCATTATCAGCCACAGCATCACCAATATTCAGCTAGTGTTTACTGTGACCCAGGCACTGTTCTAAGAGGTTCATGTGTGTTGCCTCATTTAATGCCTAAAAATAACCCTTTGAGGGTTTTACACATCCCCATTTTACACGTAAGAAAATGGAGTCACAAAAAATGCTAAACGATTTGCCTGAAACCATTCAACTAATCTGTGGCTCGGCTAGGAGACAGAGACCGGCTGTGGAGTCTGTGTTGTTAACTTTGACACTATGCTGCTCTTAGTGACTGGAGCAGCTGAATATTGGGCCCCTGGTTCCCAACTTTTCTGATTTCTCAAGAGGATCCAGAAATATGAAGTTTTACGTGACATCTCCCACTTTTTAAAATCTTGAGAATAATCTACAATGTTAAAAAGGAGCATGGGCTTCACAAAAGCTACCTGCAGGCCCTCTTTGTGACTTCTGCTGTCTCTTGTATTCCAAAGGCAGGCACCTCAGCTCCCATCAGTTTTGTGTCCCAGCTCAGGACCAGGTACACAGTAAGCCCTTTGTAAATGCCGTGACACTTTTGGACTCCACGGTGAGCTGGGCTTGGCTCTCAACAAGTGGAAATCTCATTTTTGGCTCCCACTTGGTGCTCAGGACTTTCTGGTTTGCCTTTGGGAAGTGGATGAAGTCCCAAATGGTGGCTCCGAGCATCATCCCCACCCCAGGGCCATCTCTGGGTCTCCCCTGTGTAGGACAAGACTTTCTGCTTACTGATGCTGACAATGCAGTAAGTGTTTTGTTTGTATCACCCCATGGATTCACTCAACAGTTTGGAGATGTTGCCATTATCATCATGCGCATTTTACAGATGAGAAAACTGTGGTTCAGAGAAGGGAAGGGAACTTCCCGAGTTAGGCAGTGCTGAAGTTCAATTGTAATGCAAGCATCTCTTATTCTGGAGTTTCATCACCCTGACTGTTATCAGGGCATTCCACCCAACTTGTGATGGTTCTGTCACGAATTCCAGGGCAAACACACTCTCCTTATGCCACAACCTGGGCCTGGAAAGTTTGTGAAACACAAACAGGACCCTGACACTCCACTCTGTCAACCTATGGTTCCTAAGTCCTTTTGTCTCCTGTTGGAGGATGGGGTGGCATTGGGGGCATGTAGAGAGAACCCCTGGAGCTGGCCCACCATGGGACCTCTGCATAGAGCCCACAGGGCTCAGTGGAGACTGCGGCTAGAGGAAGCGTGGTGTTTGGCCTTGGCCATGGACAGACAGAATAGAGGTGTGTGTGCACGCCTGTGTGTGTGTCTGTTAGGACAAAGAACAGGAAATTGAACTTAACCCAGAGATATCAATTTATAGAAGAGGCTGAAATAAAAACCAGTCCAAACATTTTTGTCACGTCAATGCTCACCAGTAGACATAGCCATGGTGGACAACTATGCCACAGTTCAAATAAATAAGCTAGATTTATATGCAGCAACATGAATAACTCTCAAAGAAATAACTTGATATATAACTGACATAAATGGCTCATAGCATTTCTATTCACTATCTGCCCACAACATTGCTAAGTATTTTACGTATTTTCTATGGCTACGTATATATGACTGTACAGGTGTCGGGAAAGGACTAGAAGGAACATCCCCAATTACCTTTGGGGAGCGGGAGGGCCGGGGTTGGAAGGCGACATAGGAGGGAGAGTGGATCTGTGTATTCCTCGTGGAATTACACAGTTCAGTGGGTAGGCAAGTTGGGTTGCTCAGGGGTGTCCGGACCACAGGAATTTACAGGCCTCTGGGAATGTTCAGACAGGTCCTCCAGGGACTCTCTGAGGGCGGGGCCACCAGGGACAATTGCCAGCCTTGGTTGTTCTGCCCCCAGTCCCTGGTGGAGGAGGGGTGGGGAGTTGTGCCTCTTGTGGATGGGAGAACCTCAGCTGCTTCCTCCCTAAACTCAGCCTCAATTTCTCCATCCACACTGGAGGCGGAAGGTCTTCACTCTGTACCTCACACCCTTTGTGTCCCCTACTCCCCCCAGCACACCTAAGCGACATGACATTCTCCCGACATAAACTCAGCGCTGCGGAATCCTCAGGCGGATAGACGGCAGGGGTTCGGGTCTGGCCTGCTCCCCAGCGCCGCCCCAAAGGGGACACTTGGAAAATAAACTCCTGTTCCTCAGAGGAGGCGGGCTGGCAGAGGTAGGTTCCGCGGTCAGACTGCCTGGGTTCAAATCTGGGCTCAGCAACTTGTCACTGGGACCTAGGGAAGCTTCGTCCTCTCTCTGACCCTTAGTTTTCCCCTCTGTAAAATGGGGACACCAAGAGAGCCCACCGCACGGGACCCTGTGTGGGTGAAGTCTGATCACTTACTCATTCCAGTAAAGCGTTCTGTTCCGCAGCACCGGCACGTCGCACGCGCGCTCAAGTTTCGCTGGGGTCACCTCTCAAATGACATCTCACCCCGCCCTCTCAGCCAACCCCGACCCTCGCGGGACCCAAGTCCTGCGCCCGCACATCTGGGGCTTCTCTCACCCTCCAGCCCCGCCCGCTCTCCCCACGGGTTCAGCCCCCGGCCCGGGTACCCAAGCGCCCTCCGGTGGGAAACTGAGGCCGGGACAGCTGGGTGCGCGCCCAGGGGGGCAAGAGGGGCCAGAGGAGCCGTCGTACCTGCTCGGGGCGACGATCGGGGACGGCTGGGATGCGCGCTGCAGGCGGCGACTGCGGCGGAGGCGGCGGCCGCGCTGGGAAGGCGGCTTTGAGTGGAGGTGGCACCGCGACAGCCGGCAGCCGGCGAGCGCGGCCAGACGGCGGGGGAGGGAGCAGGCGCAGGGGCGGGGAAGCCCCGGGAGCGCCCGCGGGCGGAGCTTGCAGCCCGGCCACCGCGCGGCCGGGCTACCCGGTCGCCTCCCTTACCTTCCGACAAGCGCCAGCCCGTACCCTCATTTGTCCCCCGGACGCCACAGCCCTGTCCCTGGACACCCCCACGCACACACACTCCCCCTTCTCCCTCCGCTCATCAGGACACCTGCAATACCCACAGCGCCACAAATATGTCCGCATAGACCCCTCGTCCGCGTGTCCCTCACACAGACACACGGTCCCCCGCGTCCCCCCACTACACATCACGTGCCACGTATGTGACCGACCATTCCATCTTGCCCAACGCGCGTACCTGTCCCGCTCCTCCACGAAACACATCACACACACACCTGTGTAACCGCGCCCGGATCACATCCACGCTCCCGGAAGCACGGTGTCCTCTGGCACGTTGGGGATTGTAGGGGGACCTATGCAGGTGATTTCCCCAGGAATGTTCTTGCACCCCACTCTGACCCCTGAGTTATGAATAGCTCACCCCCGATTTCCGAGTGACCTTCTCCTTCCCTCGGTCTCAGCCATCCACTTCTAAGGTCACTCCCAGATCGCTGTCAATCCCTATAGGTCCGACCTTCCCATAAGAAATTCAAACAGCCCACCTCCAGCTTTGGGCCTCTGGCTCCACCCAAATAGCCACAGGAAACCTGGGCTCCGTCCTTCCCTCCCCCACCCCCTTTCTCTAATCTTCTCTTCCTTCCTTTCCTTCCATGCCAACCTTCTCCACCCCTCAGGTCAAGATTCTGCTGACCATCATTTCAGCTGCTTTCTTGCAAATATCCTTAACACTTCATTTCATGTATGTTTCTCCATAGATCGTCCTAATACAGGAGGTCTCAAAGTTTTTAGTTATAGGAATATTTTGCACGTTTACAAATTATTGAAGACCCCAGAGTTTTTATTTATGTGGATTATAGCTATTGCTACTTTCCATAGGAGAAATTAAAACTTACACTTGAAAAATATTTGTTAATTCATTACATTGTAACAATAATAAACCCATGACATATTGACATAAATAAAATACTTTTATGAAAAACATTTCCCAAAACAAAAATATCAATGAGAAGAAGGGCACTGTTTAGCATTTTTGCAAATCTCTTTAATGCCGGGCTTAATGAAAGATAGCTGGATTCTCGTATCTGCTCCTGTATACAATGTGTTGCAATATGTCGTTTTAGTTGAAATAAATGAATGAAATCCAACTTAGTATAATTTGTTCCTTTTGCTTTTGCACTTTCAGTGCAAACATCAGCATGATGAAAAAGGCAAATTAACATTTTATTATTATTACAAAAATTATTTTGACCTCGTGTTCCTCTTGAGAGGGTCTTGGGGACCTCCCAGGAGTCTGTGGACCACACTTTGAAAACTGCTGCTGCCCTAATGTCACTTTTGATCATATACAATTGTTGATATTTGACTATTATTGGCCTACAGAAATAGCAGTTTCTTATGGTTCGACCCAATACATGTTATTTTTGAGGGTTTTCCTTTTGGATCACACAGTGTTTTCCTGGCCAGGCCCTGTTGTTGGACATGTTCAGAGTGAGTCTCTTGTAGGATTGTGTTGCTGTGACCAGCTTCGTGCAAATGACATCCTCCTTTTGTGTTGTAATTTCTAATGTATGGGAGTTGGAGTTTTGGAGTGTCTAGGAACTCCAAACTGGCTGATGTTAGGCTGACAAATTTTAAGGCATTGTGAATGAAAAGTGTTGTGTTCCCATGGTTGGTTTGGCTTCCTGAAGAGCAAATGAGCTTCTTTCCCTTTTTTTGTTAGGGACTCTAGTCTGAAGGCATCAGAGTGTCCACATGGACTTTAGCCAGCTGTTTAATTTTTAATTTTTAATTTTTTTCCTTTTTTCCCATCCTTTAAAAGCTCTGTATAGCCAGCTGTTTAGAACCATGCATCATTTGGTCAAAGTTAAGAAAAAAATATTTTTCTAGATGAAGATATGTTGAATGTGGTAGAGTCGGATAAATTCAGGTCTGAATGGATTTATGACTTGTTTGAGAGGTCTCTAAGTGCTCCCAAAATGTTCTACTGAGTATTTTTATACTACTGTGAAAAATAGTTCTCCTGCTTTCTTTCATCAAGTCAGTGTAATTCCAGGAGAGTATGAGATATGAAAAGAGATCGAAGATCAGCTTAACCAGCTCTGGTGATCAGTGGAGTGTTAGATGATGAAGCCATATTGCCCTTTATAACAATCATTTCAGTAACACTTTGCATAGAAGGTGAATATTCTTTTTTTTTTTTTTTTTTTTTAGGAGTTGGGGGACACCAAGCATCCATTCATTCTACTTCAGATCACTGTACCTGATTTAGCTCTGGGGTCACCACCCCTTTTTCACCACCAGTCTATATTTTGATCTCGGGGGTGTTGATTTCATTCAGGGTGGATGTGGCCCAGGCCTAGCAGTCAGTACATTGTATTCATCTTGGGATAGAGATTTGTTCCCGGGAGGGAACATGGCCCAAGTCAGGTTAACCATGGTCAATGAAACTCTCTACAAGGACTTTTTCTTTGAGCTCTCAGGAAGTCCCACTGGTTTGGGAGTTGTTCAGGTGGGAAGCTTTAGCTGGGAAGAGGCTATCTACGAATAGATCCCACCCAAAAAAATGACAAAGAGGAACTAGGTCCTGATATCATCATTTGACCCGCCAGGGCCATACCTGAAGGTAGCTCTACCCTCTGGACATTTCAGGTGCATGAGGCTATAAACTTCCTTTTTGCTAAGCTATCTTGGGGTTTCTGTTGCTTGCAACCAAAAGACTCCTAGCTGATTCTGGTGAAAATTTTATCTAGGCTGCAAAAGAAGGAAGTCAGGAGGGACAGCTAATACATCTATTTACAGAATCTTGACAGACCGGAATGTCAGGCCCCAAACTAAGAATATAAACTACAACAAGCACAAATGTAAAGTCCATCAACTACTCTAGGACAGGCGACTCCCTGCCTAAGCACAGAAAGGGAAGCACCGGCCAGGGTCATGTGCCCCCTGAGATAGAGAGTAAGGAGCCGCCCAGAGATGCAGCGCCACCTGCAGGTGCGGAGGCCCCAGGCGCTAGGTCTCTGGCTTGGTTGGCGGAAGCCTTATCTCAATTCTTAATCAAATCATTCTCCAGGCCACTGCAAGCCCTGGAGCTCCCCGGCCTCTTACCACACACACACCAGCATGCATGTCACTATGCACGTCCTTTTTATTATCCCTCTGTCTTTCCACAATATTCCCCAGCCCTTTGCCCATTCCCCCCCCAATACTACTACTACTCTCAAATTGCAATACTATTTGCTAAGTCTCTTTTAGCCTCCCAAACATATGAGATAGTTTTAATTTTTGTTCCCATTTTACAGATAAACAGACCTGGAGATGTCAAGGAACTTGCCCAAACGGCGGCAAAGGCGAAAGAACAGGACCAAAGTCCATGTTCTGAAACATTTTGCTAAACCGCAGCGTTGTAAACCGGTAGCGGGTGGGGGATGGGCGAGATCCTGTTTTCAAACGTGTTTTGTCCGATCACCTGGTATTTCTTTAAATTTTTGGAGCAATATTTAAAAATCAGGAAATATCACAGAAAAGTCAATTTCCCTGATTCTCTGGAAAATAAGCAGTCTGGAGATGTGGCAACACCGGGCTTCTATTCCTGCTTGCCTTGGGTGGCCTGGGTTCTCCGGGTCCACGTGGTCCTCACTGCCCCGCCGTGTCCTCACCCAGCCTGCGCCTCTTGTTTCTGCCCCATGGGCATTTGAGTGCAGTGGCCCTCTGCGGCCAGCACATCCGGGTCACCTCCGCATGACTTTTCCCGCAACCTGTCCAGTCGGCCAGGAAAGCCTCCGGCCCCTGCCAAGCCTGGCAGTTTTGACATTGTTGCCAGAAATCCAACCACAGAACCCCAGATCACACAGGGCACAGCCAGGCTGGCGCTCCGGACTCACCTGGGCACTCAGAGCACATACCTTTCCATTCTTCTCTTCCTACTGGCCCAGACGAAAAATTTAATCAGCTTCTGGGGCCTTGACCTAGGGAAGAGGATGATCTGGGAACCAACTTTGCAACTTCGCCATGGAGGTTTCCAGTTGCATCCGGAAACCTTGAGAAAGGTTTAAAGACTTTAAAAGACTCCGACAGTGTACTACGCCGAGAACGTCCTGAGCAGGTGGGGGTGACATGAATGATAGTATATATTCTGTTGTTTTCAAACTACTGAACACTCTGAGGCAGTGAAAAAGAATCAAACAGGGCCAAAATGGGCCAAAGCAGAAAGATCCATGAAATACACATTTCATTCATTCAACAGATTTTACCGAGTACCTGTCCTGTGTTCTAGGCAGTAGAGATACACCGGCAAGCAAGTTGTCAGATTCTGGACATATTAATAGTTTTCAGGAAGAGCTGACATAATTTGCTGAGGAACGGGATGTGGGCTGTGAGAGAAAAACACAAGTTGCAGAATAATGCCTGTGATATAACATTATAGCATTTACGCAAAAACTTCATAAAACAATAGAATACATTTTAATGGTTATATATATATATTTTTTTATTTTATTTTATTTTATTTATTTATTTATTTATTTTGAGGCAGAGTCTCACTCTGTTGCCTGGGCTAGAGTGCCGTGGCGTCAGCCTAGCTCACAGCAACCTCAGACTCCTGGGCTCAAGCGATCCTCCTGCCTCAGCCTCCTGAGTAGCTGGGACTACAGGCATATGCCACCATGCCTGGCTAATTTTTTCTATATATATTTTTAGCTGTCCATATAATTTCTTTCTATTTTTAGTTGAGACGGGGTCTCGCTCTTGCTCAGGCTGGTCTCGAACTCCTGAGCTCAAACAATCCGCCCGCCTCGGCTTCCCAGAGTGCTAGGATTACAGCACCCGGCCAGTTATATATACTAATATAAATGCAGAGACTGAGTTTTAGAAGGCTACACACCACATATTTAATGGCTGTATACACACACAGACACACATATATGTAGGTAGATATATAAATGCAGACACAATGTTCTAGTAGATGCATATCAAATTGCTAACGGCAGTTACCTAAAGGGAGGGAACAAGGGTGTGGGGTATGATCAAGAAGAATTTTATCTTTAGGTATATGGCTTTTTTTTAAGGAGTATATTCAGCTATCTCTTATGTACTTAAAAAAATTAAAAATGCAATTAAAAAAATTAAAAACTCTAATAAATAGTGTTTATGCTTTTAAAAAGAATAGGAAGGGCTTGCTTTCATTTAGGACCAAGTCCTCCCAGACAGTTGGGTGTTTAATGAGTCAGATTCACTTTTGAAGCTATTTAATTGCTACTTAAATGGCCTGAAATCACTAGTTCGTGCTGGAAAGGAAAATAGGAGTCTTCATTTGGGCTTGGTCTTCTGAAAGATAAAACCTCTCTAGCCAGTGCAGGCACACAACTGACAACGGGCCAGGCAGTCTTAAAGAAGTCAACAATTATGGAGCCTTAAAAACTAGAGTTAAATCAAAACATAACTATTGCTAATAACAATTTCAACAACAACAATAGCAGCGGCGACTGCTTACAATTATATACCACTTACCTTGCCAGCCACTGTTCTAAACATTTGATATATACTACCTCATTTAATTCTCACCTTAGCCCAGTGAGATAGATACTATTATCTTCATTTTATAGGGGTGGAAATGGAGACACACAGATTTCTACTGGTTGCATGTTCTAGAGGTCAAATCCATTGCCTGGGGTCTTTCTCCCAGCCTGTTTCTTGCCTTTTGACTTCATTTGTGAGGTTTTGGTTGCACTGAAATGTTTACTATAGAAGCAACAAACAGCAAAGGCTTGGGGGTGCTTTCTTACAGCAGGTCTGTTTGCTTTCATCCTGGCTCCTTGGGCTTAGGGTCTCCACACAGGAGCCAGAATAATCCTTTTATGACCCGAGTCCTATTAATGAAACTAGAAATGACACTCCGCAGTCATCTCTGAAGGATGCTAGGTGTGGCAGGCAGAGGGAAGCAATTGCACCTGCTAGTGTTAACACGCTGTGTGGTCCACTCCCTGTAGGCTAGGCTGACCTAGGGGCTCGCTCCCAATCATCCAAGTCAGCAAAGGTGAAGGATGTCATTCCTGTAATTGGGCTATGTGAGACTGTGATTGCTGTCTTGCCAACACACTCTCCCTTGCTGGCTTTGATGAAGCAAGTTGCCTTGTTGGGAGGCTCACAACTGAGAGTGGTTTCTAGGCAACAACTAGGGAGGAACTGAGCCCCTTAGTCCAATAACCCTTGAGGAACTCAATCCTGCCAACAACCATCTTGGTCAAGCCTTTATTTATTTATTTATTTTAGAGACAGGGTCTTACTCTGTCACCCAGCCTGCAGTACAGTGGCGCCATCATAGCTTACTGCAACCTCGAACTCCTGGGCTCAAGCTACCCTCCCACCTCAACCTCCCAGGTAGCTAGGACTGCAGGCATGCACCACCACAGCTGGCTAAATAAAAATTTTTTTTTGTAGAGACAGTGTCTTGCTATGTTGCCCAGGCTGGTCTCGAACTCTCGGCCTCAAGCAATCCTCCTGCCTCAGTCTCCCAAAGTGCTGAGATTACAGGCATGCCTGGCTGGTCGAGCCTTTTAATTGAGACCCAACTCCTGGCTAACACCTTGACCACAGCCTCATGACAAACACTGAGGCAAAGGACACAGCTAAGCTTTGCTGGGATCCTGCCCCATAGAAACTGTAATATAATAGATGTGTAATTGTTTTAAGCCACTAAGTGTGGCAATTGCTATGTGACAATAGTCAGCTAATATACTAGGGAATCGATTCATTATTTTGAAAACTTGTAGATGAAGGGAGAGAGTCAATGGAATCTCAGGGTAATCATGTAGCTGATGTGGGAGAAGTTTTATAGCTATATCCCAGCTAATAAAAAAGGAAAAATTATCAACACTTTGCAGCTTCTAATGACTTAATGGATACAGACAATGATTATTTGTGGCTGCTAATATCATGAGATGAGGGACAACCAGATACTATGCATCTCCTGGTGGAAGTGAATAACATCATCTATGAAGTATTCTTGGCAAAAAGAAAAAAAAAGTGAAACTGAATCTGATCAGGTCTCTATATATAACTGCCAATTTACAAGAAATCCAGAGGCAGAGGAACATGTTAAATGACACCATGGGATGTAACCAGCAAAACCCAAATGACCCAGTTTCTGCAATAGAAAAACTGAATGAGGCTGGGCGTGATGACTCACACCTGTAATCCTAGCACTTTTGGAGGCCACAGTGGGAGGATCGCTTGAGCCCAGGAATTTGAGGTTGCAGTGAGCTATGATGATGCCACTGCACTCTAGCCTGGGTGGCAGAGGAAGCCCTGTCTCAGAAAAAAAAATTTAATTGCTAAAACCCCAATGCCTAGATCGGTGCCTGGCACATAGTAGATACTCAGGAAATATTTGTATAATAGATGAATATGTTTGTTTAGTCTATACTTGTTTTTTATTCTTTATTATGAATAATTTCAAACATACTGAAAAGTAGAGAGAATTATATAATGAACACCCATATATGTATACATCACTTAGATACAACAATTGTGAACATTTTGCCAAATTGGCTTCATTTTTTTCTGTTTTTCCTGAAGTATTTTGAAGTATTTACATTCAGCATGACATTTCATCCCTAATTACTTCATTCAGTACGCATCCTTAAAAAAATGAGACACTTCTTTACTTAGTCACAATATCATTATAACACCTAAGAAAATGCACCCCAAATCTTTATTAAGATCTAATTCCTCCATATTCCCATGTCCCCAATTGCCCCCAAAATGTCTTTTATCATCGGTTCAAACCAGGGACCCAATCAAGGGTTGCAAACTGCGTTTGATCTTATCTCTTAAGTCTTTTAAAGTCTAGAGTAGCCTCCCCTCTCACTCCTCCTCCCTTTTCTCCAAGTCATTGATTTGTTGAAGCAACTAGGTGCATTGTCTAGATGGCTGAATGACCTACCTTCTCGGTTTTGTCTGATTGCTTTCTTGTGGTGTTTCCTTCTACCTCCTGTGTTTCCTGTAAACTGGAAGCCAGATCTATGGTTTGATCAGATTTTGGCTAAATGTTATTGGCAAGAACTCTTCCCAGGTGGTGTCGTAAGCACACTATTGCACCACACTGGCAAGCTCGGAATGACAGGTTGTCATGTTAGTGAAGCTCAGATTGATCCATGGGTTCAGGTGGTGACATCATGATTCCTCCATGGTAAAGTTGTTTTTTCTCTTATAACCAGTAAGTTCTCTGTGGGCTGATGACTTGGCTTCTTGTGCATATCCAGCTTCCCTGGAACCTTTCATCTTGTGGTTTCAGTATCCATTGATGAGCATCGCCTGAGTCAACTATTTTTTTCAGAGTTGCAGAATTCTAAGGCTCTCATTCCTCAATATTTATGAGCTGGCATTCCTCGGTGAAGAAGAACTTCTTCCCCTCATTGACTCAGGCAGAATAAATTATTTCCCTTTATTCAGGCAGTAATAAATTATTACTACTAGTTTTAGAGCCATTGAGTGTATAGTGGTGAAAGAGGAAGCTTTGGACATTTCCTGGTTTGTTTTTTTTTTGTTTTTTGAAACAGAGTCTCACTCCATCACCCTGGGTAGAATGCAGTAGCGACATCATAGCTCACTGCAACCTCAAACTCCTGAGCTCAAGCAATCCTCCTACCTTGGCCTCCCAGAGTGCTAGGATTACAGGTGTGAGCTATTTGATGCAATAGCTTCCTCCAAGGGTGACAAATGTGTTCTTTCTTTTTTGTTTCCTCTTCCTCTTTTTAAAAATATCATCATGAACTCATTGGTCTTTAAAAATAGATTTAAGGTGTTTCATTCGATGGCATTTATTATTTTTTTAAATAAACGTTTTAGTTTGGAATAATTTTAGATTTACAAAAAAGATTTGCAAAGATGGTCCAGAGAGTTCCTGGATGCCTTTATCAGTTGCCCCAATGTTAACTTCTTACATCACCATGGTACCTTTGATAAAACTGAGAAGGTCAACATCGATACATTACTATTAACCAAACTCCAGACTTTATTTAAATTTTACCAGTTTCTCCATGAGTGTTCCGTTTCTGTTCCAGGATCATTCATTCATTCTTTCTTTTTGATACTCAAAAATGGCCCAACTGGAGCATGTGGGAGTCCTGCCAGGTTGCCTCCATATCTCCTGTTTTTTTCTCTCTCTCTTCTTTTAGAGACGGGGTATTGCTCTGTTGCCCAGGCTGGAGTGCAGTGGCACAATCATAGTTCACTGCAGCCTTGAACTCCTGGCCTCAAGCAATCCTCCTGCCTCAGCCTTCCAAGTAGCTAGGACTATAGGCCTGAACCAATGCACCTGGCTAATTTTTAAATTCTTTTGTAGAGACTGGGTCTCACTATGTTTCCTAGGCTGGTCTTGAACTCCTGGTCTCAAGTGATCCTCTCATCTTGGCCTCCCAAAGTGCTGAAATTATAGGCATGAGCCACTGTGCCTGGCCATTGATGTCCTCTGGATGTGACAATGACCCCAAGTAGTCTTTGATAAGCTTCTCTGCTTTCTGGTCCAACAAGATGTCCCAGGCTCATCTGGATTTGATTTCTTTGCCAACATTTAAAAAATGGTAGATTTAACTTAAACATCAGAAGTTTCCATTTCTCCTGTTAATTCAGCAGATCTGGCAACACTGAACCCATATTCCTGCTTGGCAGATATTGGCTGCGGCTTAGTAGGGCCGTGTGTACTCCCCAGTTTGACACAGTCCTCACTACTCCCTATAACCAGTTCACCTCATGTCTTTGTACAATCTTCCTGGCTGCTGTAGGTTCCCTCTGGGTTAAGAACACAGACTTCGGTGTCTGCCTGCCCTAACTCCTGCCATCTTTCCTTTTTATTTATGAGGTGCCTTCTGTGTGCCACACATCATGTGAGGTGCTGGGACTCAAGCAAGACCAATATGTGGGTCATTAACCTGTTTGGTCTTAGATCCATTCCCTGCCATTTTTCTGCAAACTACATTTCCCAGGCTCTACTGCCCACTGGTCAGCTGGCTTCTAGCTACATTGAGGCAAAAAGAGGCACTGGCAGGAGATTGGGTGGTGGGACAAAGGGAGGAGCCAGGGCAGTCCCCCATGACCCAACTTCATTGAGCAATTTTCAACAGAGGTGGTGCCTCCTCCGTAGTTAGGTTCTCACTGGCAGTCCCTGCTGTGGTTCTAGCTCCTCCTGGGTGGCCTCAGCTCTGGGCTCAGTAACACCACCTCCTCCCTGGATCCCTCCAGCCCTAGCTGTGAGAGCAGCTTCCTGCCGTTGCTAAGCCCAGGGTCGCTTCACCATCTCCTGTTTGGCTTCTTAGCTGTTGAATCATTTGCATAATCAATTTCTTGTACCCAATTCCGGAATCTCTGTTTGAATTGCCTGGAATCGTTCATTTTTCTGATAGAACAGACTTGGCCCCTGACCTCATGGAACATATACAGATGGTCCCTACCTTACAGTGGTTTGACTCAAGATTTTTGATTTTACCATGGTGCAAAAGTAGTAATTTATTCAGTAGAAACCATGCTTGGAGTACCTATACAGCCATTCTATTTTCACTTTCAGTACAATTGTTAATAAATGACAAGAGATATTCAACACTTTCTTATACAATAGGCTTTGTGTTAGATGATTTTACCCAGCTGTAGGCTAATGTAAGTGTTCTGAGCATATTTAAGGTAGGCTAGGCTGAGTACGATGTTCAATAGGTTAAGTGTATTAAATGCATTTCGACTTAGAATATTTTCAACTTATGATGGGTTTACCATTGTAGGTCAAGGAGGAGCATCTGTACTGATTCCTTTTCTCTATCTGCACTTATTTGCTTTGTGCCTCTTGGAAAATTACTCCATCTGTCTTAGCCTGTCTTCCCATCAGGAAAATAGGATAATAATGGTATCCACCTCATGTTATTGTTGGGAGGATTAAATGCAATGATGCATATTAGGTGCTTAGGTCAGTTCTTGGCACCTAACAAATGTTCAAAAACCTTCTCTATTCTTACTCTGGGCTACAGGGTATAAATTGTACCTGACCCACCAGGGAACAGCCAGGGATTTCTTTCTCTGTGCCTCCATAGACACACAGCTAATGTTTAATGAGCACCTAATATACCAATGTCTTAAGTTAACTTAATCTTGATAAATATCTTTAAGAAGTATTACTATTCTCTCCATTTTCCAGATGAGAAAAATCAAAGCACAGAGAGGTTGTATGATTTGCTCAAGGCCTCACAGCTAATACAGAAGAGGAGGTGCAATGTGAACCCAAGCAGTCTGACTCCTGGATCTGTGTATTTTATCTTGCACTCTAAACCTCCCTGACATGTCGGACTTCACTGTTATGGTACATAAGAAAGGGTCTCTCCCTTCAAGCAGCTCACAGCCTAGCTGCAGAAACAGGCTCATTAATTACTACGCCAAATGCAATGTGGTACATGCTAATCATTCTTTTGTGTGCTTGTTCATTCATTCATTCATTCATCCAGGAAGCTCTGGGTACCAATTATGTGCCAATCCCTTTGTGAAGGGCTGGTGAGGAGGCTTATGATCACTTGGGGGACTCAGACCACACCTTCTCTAGCCCCTGAGTGTATAGCAGTGAAAGAGGAAGCTTTGGACATTTCCTGTTTTTTTTTTTTTTTGAAACAGAGTCTAACTCCATCACCCTGGGTAGAATGCAGTAGGGACATCATAGCTCACTGCAACCTCAAACTCATGAGCTCAAGCAATCCTCCTGCCTTGGCCTCCCAGAGTGCTAGGATTACAGGCGTGAGCCACTGCGCCCGGCCCCATTTCCTGTTTTTATTCCTCCAAAGCACAGGGTTTTAGAGTTGGACATATTTGAGTTTGCCTCCTGCTTCTTCATTTACTTGCTGTGTGACCTTGGGCAAATCACTTAACCTCTCTGTGCTTGTTTATACATGGAAAACTGGGGCTCATAATAATAATACCTACCTCACAGGCTTCGTGTAAGGGCAGAATGAAATGATGAATGCAAAGCTCTTAGCTGAGTGCTGGGCCACACAGGAAGGGCTTAAAAATCAGTGGTGACTACCATTTGTTGGTGACGGTCGGTTGTTAACTGCCCGTGACCACTAACAATGGAAGCTTGTCGCTCTAAATACTGCATCCTTGAGTTTGGCAAGGTTTTGGCGGTGCTAACAAACCAGATGGGTTCCTTCTGGCTTTTCAACTGACAAGTCTCAGCAGGACCAAAACAATGCCAATAGGCACGACAGATAAATCTTTATTGTTTTCCGGGGACTCCAAGCACTGGAGAAAGCCCAAAGGCCCCGCAGCCTCCCTCCACCCTCAGCAAGCCCAGCCCTGCCTGGCTCCAGATCAGTCACGCCTGGGTGGGTTAAAGAGCTGCAGCCCATTCTAACGTAGAAGCTCTGAATCTCCGTCCGTAAACTTGGACATGTGACACATGAAAGTGTTTACTTTTCTGTAACATCGTCATTTCTATTTCTGTTCTTACAGAAACTGAAATACCAGCCAATTTCCAAGTCTAAAGATAAGCTATATGCTCAAGACTTCCCAGTATTTCCAGCATTCTTCCTGAAATCCAAATATATCTATCCGTGTATCTGGCGCTTTCACTTGGATGTTCAATAGACATCTCCAGATTAAGAATCATCTGGAACTGAATGCTGGAAATTTCTCCCCCAACCTGCTCCTCCCATAGCGTTCTTCTTCATCTCAGTAAATGGCAACTCCATTCTTCAAGTTTTCAGAGCAAAGACGTTAGAAGCTTTATTTTATTTTATTTTTTACCATTTTTTATTTATTTTATTTTTTTCTTTTCTTTTTTTTTATTTTTTTTATTTTTTTTTCTTTTCTTTTTTCCTGGTTCTCACAGGTGCCAGACCATTTTTTAAATTGAGGTGAAATTCACAGAACATAAAATGAACCACTTTGAAGTGAACACTTCAGTGGCATTTAGTGCAGTCACAATGTTGTGCAACCAACCAGTCAGCTAACCCAGCTGGCTCTACCTTCAAAATATTTCTAGAATGGGTCAGGCGCAGTGGCTCACACCTGTGATCCCAGCTTTTTGGGAGGCTGAGGTGGGAGAATCATGTAAGGCCAGGAGTTAAAGGTTACAGTGAGCTCTGATCACGCCACTGCACTCCAGCCTGGGCAATGTAGTGACACCCCATCTGTACAAAAAATAAGAAAAATTAGCCAGGTGTGGTGGTGCATGCCTGCAGTCCCAGCTACTCAGGAAGCTGAGGCGGGAGGATCACTTGAGCCCAGCAGTTGGAGGTTGCAGTGAGCTATGATAACGCCACTGCACTCTAGCCTGGGTGACAGAGTGAGACCCTGTCTCTACAAATAAATAAATAGATGTTTCTAGAATGGATTCACTTCTCACCATCTCCACTGCTAGCGTCTGGTCCCGTCCCACTATCACCTGTCACCTGGGTTATTGCATTTTCTTACTTCCGTCCTTCATGCTCCTCTTCCCCACCCCTCCTGGTCCAATCTTCTCTCCACACAGAATGCAGAGTGATTCTGTTAGAACCCAAGTCATGGCATGTCCCTTCTCTGCTCAAAGCTCTCCAGGGCTCCCCGCTCCCTCTCACTCACAGTCAAAGCTCTAGTCCTGACAGCGTCCTTCATGGCCCGACATCTGGCCTGTGCAAACTTCTCCGACTTCATCTCTGCCAGTATCTCTTCACTCTGTTTTCTGGCCACTCGGGCTGGCATTCTTGTTCTCAGTGCACGTGACCATTTCTCTCCTACCTCCGGCCCTTGGTACGCATGATCATTCTGGAATGTTCCTCCCCCAGATATAGCTCAGTGCTTTCCTCCTCATTTCCTTCAGGTCTTTGTCCACATGTCCCCCCAGGGAGGGTTTCCCTGACAATCTTTATAAAATGCTCCCTCTCCCAGCCCGCTCAGTCCCCATCCTCTGATTTAGTTTTCTCCATGACAACAGTCATCACCATGGCACATGCTTATTGTTTTATTATTTTGTGGGAATGCCAGCTCAGCAGGGCGGGGGGCCGGGGATGTGTCGGCCCTGTCATATTCCCACTTGCTTCAACCACAGCAGGCGCTTGCCTGCCGCATAGTGAGTGCTTGCTAAGTAGTTGTTAAATTAAAGAATGGGGGAGTTCTCCAAATTCTTAGGATTTTTTTTCTCTAGGATGGTGTCTAAGTTCCCAAGGGCTTACAAAGTGCCAAGATGCCAAGAAAGGCATCTTCTATCTTAAAATGAAGAACACTTTCTGCTGACACACCAGTTCCCCCTCCGATATCGTCCCAAATTCCTTCCTTCCCTCATAGCCAACGTCTCTGATTGAGCTGCCTACTCTTGTGCCTCTGTCTCTCCTGCCCCCCCCGGTCAATCCTGGGCCATCTAACTCTCGCCAACATCACCAACTTCCTTGATGCCAAAATGGGTGGATGGTTTTCAGTCTTGAATTTACTTCGCCTCTCTGTGAGTTTTAGGCTGTTGACTGGGCATGCCTTGGTCTCTTTCTCTTTTGTCCCTATGTACTGGGCTGTTTCCCATCAGATGCCCGTGTGAGCTCCACTTTCTCTGCTCACCCCTTAAATGTTCACGTCCCACAGGGGTTCATTCCAGGCCACACTCTCTCCTTTCTCCTCTCCCTGGGGTGAGCCCATTAACTCTCATGACTATATCCTCACCCTAAGTCTTTGTCTTGTTCTCCCGTATCTAACTGACTACAGAGCTTCTCTCTCTAAATGTTCCACAGGCACCACAAACTCTACAAGTCCAAAGTGAAACTCACCCCACCACCAAACAGCCTGCATGCCGTCCTCCTTGACAAATGGAATCGGAAACCTAGTCCTCATCTTTTGCTTCGTTGCACATCTAATCCATCATAAATCCTATAAATCCCATATCTTGATGTCTAGAACACTCTCCTTCTCTCTGTAGCCACTCCTGTAGGACAGACTGTCATCTTTTTTCACCTTAGCAGCTGCTCTTCTGGCATCTTCTCTGATTCCCTTCCAATCTACTCTCCACACACAAGCCAGAGAAATTTTTCTAGAATACAAATTTGATCCTGAATTTCAAAACCTTCCATGACTTTGATTACTCTTGGGGTACATTCCTTCTCTCAGCTTACAATACTCTGTCTGATCCAGCCCGTGCAGTTGATCTACCACCACCATTTGACCTCTAGAAACAGAACTTCTTTGTTAAATTTTACAGGTGTGAGCCACCATGCCCAGCCAACCTTACACTTATAACAAATTTTTTGAACTAAGATTTATTAAGAGCTTATTATTCACCAGGCATTTTACATTTACTTTCCATGATACTTTGCATTAATTCCTAAAATGACCCCATGAATTAGGTACTATTATTACTGCCATTTTATAGACGAGAAAACTGAGGGTCAGAGGAGTTAACGACATGAAAGAATGTTCACAGGATAAGTGTGGAGCCAGAATTTGAATCCAGAGAGTTTGGCTCTATGGCTCATATGCATAGCCACTCAACTATGCCAACTGTATTTTTATACTAATTTCAAGACTTAAGACAGAGTGACCTGGTCGTGACTTTGTAAAACTAGAAGTGTGGGACAGCCATGGTCAGGGTCTCTGGGTGTGAAGCTACCCCATCTCCCACCGTCAGCCAGATTTCTCTCATCCCCTTCCTGTGTTAGCTTGATCCATGCAAATGGATTTCCATCTTAATCTCTATTGGTCTCCTAGTTCTTCCAGGCTTCATAGCCTGGACAGGAGCAGTGGCCCAGACTTGTCCCAATGAAGAGGGACTTGGCAGCCTCAACAAGATCTCCTGCAGTATGAGATGTAGACTCTGGGACAAGATTGCTCCACCAATCCGTGGGAAATCGGACAGGTGCCAGACTTTGAGTCTCAGATTCCTCACCTATAAAAAGGGATAATCGTAGCCACTACCTCCTATAGCTGCTATAAGGATCAACTGCATATAAGGTGCTTAGCACAGAGCCTGGCACGTAGCAGTGTTTATTAAATATTAACTACTATGCAGTATTATGACAGGTACCACTTGTCACTATTCTATAGTTGAGTCAACCCCCAGCTATAGGTCCAGGGACTGAGCAGTTCCAAGATGCTGGTTCCAAGATGCCTCATGCTTAGACATCAACTCTCACACAAGCTTCTTTATGACTCCTCAGATTTCCCAAACTGGGAAATGGATTTCCCAACTGAACCTGGACCAGCTGAAACCCACACCCAAGTCAGGGAAACACTGAAACCAGCCCAGAAAGTCAGCTGTATTAGGGAGGGGGGGTGCTTTTATTTTTAAATAACACTTCCATTTTCTGTATATAGTAGTGATACATTGTTACAAAATCAGAATATTTGGAAACATATAAAAAGAAGCAATTATAAAAAAAATTACATCATCCATTGACAAATATATTTCTAGTCTTTATTGCTATGCATATTCAGCCTTAAAAAGATGTATTTTATGATTATAAACACGTTTATTGTAGACAATTACAAACATGGAAAACCAAAAAGATGAATATGAAAACCATGTGTCATCCCAGTTTCCAGAGAAAATTGTCATTAACATGTTGGTATAATTCCAATCTTTCTTTTTTTCTGTATACATTTCTTTACAAATCCGTATTGATTTTTTTGTCATCCAAAATCTTAAAAGTCAGAGCATTCTTCATGTTGTTAAATGTTCTAATACATAATTTTTAGTAGTTTCCAATTATCCTATGGAAATGATATATAATAAAGTATTTTAATAATTTCTTTTTATTTAGATTGTTTCCAGTTATTTATTATGGAAATACTATAATTAGTGCATGTGTATATGAGTTTATTTGTTTCCATTGCTGAAATACTTAGAAAGGTTTTCCCCAACTTGATATCAGATATATATTTTCCTATACTTTTAAAAAAGCTATTTTTCGGTCTTATTTGTTATATTTATTCTATCTGGAATTTATTTTAGAAGAAGGTACAAGGTAAGATTCTAACTTACTTTCTTCTAAACAGTCTGGATATGAGTTCTTTTTTGGATATGTGGTTTGCAAATATTTTCTCCCAGTCTGTAGCTTTGATTTCTTTCATCAATGTTATGCAGTTTTCTCCTTTAAACATTTGATAGAATTCTCCAGTGAAACCACCTGGGCCTGGAGATTCATTTGTTTGATGTTTTCAAATTACGAATTCTAGTTCCTTAATGGTTATAGGGTCATTCAAATTATCTATTTCATATTCAGTTGTGGTAGTTTGTACTTTTTCAAGAAATTCGTTAAATTTATGTGTGTAGAGTTTTTTGCAGCGTTTCCTATCATGCTTTTGATGTCTATAGGATCTGGACTGATATCTCCTATTTCATTCTTGATATTAGTAATTTGTGTCTTCTCTCCTTTTTTGTGTCAGTTTTGCTATAGGTTTGTCAATTTTCAAAGCTCTTTGTTTCATTTATTTTCTCTATTGTTTTTCTATTTTCAATGTCACTGATCTCTGCTCTTATCTTTATTATTTCCTTCTTTCTGCTTGCTTTTAGTTTTTTATGCACTCCTTTTTTTTTTTTTTTTTGGACTTTGAGGTGGGAACTTCGATTATTAACTTGAGACTTTTCTTCTTTTCTAATTAAGCATTGAGTGGTATAAACCGCCCTCTCAGTACTGCTTTAGCAGTTCTGCAAATTTTGATATATTTTTATTTTCACTCAGTACAATGTGTTTTAAAATTTTCCTTGAGACCTCCTCTTTGAACCATGGATTATTTAGAAGTGTGTTGTTTAATTTACAGTATTTGGATATTTCCCTGTTGTCTTTCTGTTATTGATTTCTAGTTTGAGTCCGCTGTGGTCAGACAGCACACTCTGTATTGTTTCAATTCTTTTAATTTGTTGAGGTTTGTTTCGTGGCTCAGGATATGATCTATCTTGGACTATGTTCCATGGGCACTTAAAAAGGATGTGTTCTGCTGTTGTTGGGTGGACTATTTTGTAAATGTCAGTTAGATCCTGTTTGGTGGTTGTGTTGTTGAGCTCTTCTATATGCTTTCTAAATGTCTGTCTAGTTGGTAGAATTAGATAGAATAAATTGAGAGAGGGGTGTTGAAGTCTCCAGCTACCATTGTGGATTTGTCTATTTCTTCTTTCATTTCTAACGGGTTTTGCTTCACGTATTTTGCAATTCTATTGTTTCATGCATATACATTTAGGATTGCTATGTCCCTTTGGTGGACTGACCTCATTACCATTCTGTAATGTCCTGCTTTGTCTCTGATAATTTTCTATGCTCTGTGATCTACTTTATCTGATATTAGTCTAGCCACTCTTGGTTTCTTTTGATTAGTGTTTGAATGATATTTTTTCCTATCTTTTTACTTTCAACCTACCTATATCATATTTAAAGAGAGTTTTTGGTAGACCGAATATATTTGGGTCATGTTTTGCTTTTAATTGATGTGTCTAGACCATTTACATTTAATATTATGATATAATTATTAATATATCAGGGCCTAAAACTGCCGTTTTATTTATTTTTGTTTTCTGTTTCTTCTTTCCAATTTTCATTTCTCTGTTTTCTTTTTCCTGTTTTCCTGTGAATTACTTGAACATTTTTTAGAATTCCATTTTGATTTATCCGTAGTGTATTTGAATGTATCCCTATGTATAGCTTTTTTAGTAGTTGTTCTAGGTATTACTTTGTATATATACATAACATAGTCTACATGTATAAAATTTTTACCAGTTTGAGTAAAATATAGAAACCTTGCCTCCCTTTACTTCTCTTTCTCCTCCTCTTGTTTGATGTATTTATCTTAAATATTTAGAACACATAAGAAAGTGTTACAATTTTTGCTTCAACTGTCAAACATAACTCAGAAAACTGAAGAGGAGAGGGAAAGCTAATTCTGTTCACTCATTTTTTTTACTGTTTTTTTCTTGCTTCCTGATGTTCCAAGATTTCTTCTTTTATTGTCTTTTTCTCAGATTCAGTTTGAGATCTTTCTGGGTTTTGGTATGAAGGGTGATTTTTCAATAGAAATCTAGACATTTTCATATAAGACTCAGGATTTATGTCAATTTTTTGTTCTAGCTGAAATTCTCTGACAGTGATCTGATGGGGGAAGGGTAGGCACCACTTTGTTATTGCCAGGTGAGGGTAGAAGTCCAGGCATAAGTTCCCACCCAGCCTGTGATACCTGAGGGAAGGGGGCTCCTTGTCACTGCTCAGGGGTGGTGGAAATATGAGTTCCAGCTCTCCACATGATTTTCACTGACACCACAAGGGGGTGGCCTTGATACCACTGGTGATGGCAAAAGTCCTGACTTTCCACTGGACCTCCTCTGATGCCACCCCAGCAGTGAGTCAGAGGGATGCCTCGTTGTTACCAGGTGAGAGTAGAAGTCCTGGCTTCCTACTGGGCCTTTGCTGGAGTGGGTGTGGGTGGGTCCACTGCGTTTTCTGTGGCTGGAAAAAATCAGTTATTATCTAAAAGTTTTGTGTCCTGCTAGGCTGCTACTTTTTTTCCCCTCTAGCTAGAGAGAGCAAGCGTCTGTTGGGGTTTTATTTAGGGGGCGGATTCCAAGTCTGTTCACATTTTCAGGTTCCAGGTTCTTCAGCTCCAGTTCTGGGATGCATGAGGCAAAACAAAACCCAGGAAACTCAACACTTTGTCATTTCCTGGGTTCTGATGTCCGCAGCCTGTCTTTCTTCTCTCTACCTGGCAGTCTTCTAATGTTGGTATTATAAACAATATTCAGGGTTTTTAACTATACTTAGTAGGAAGAATAGGAAGAAGGACTTCTATTCCGTCTTTTTGGAAGTCACCAGTATTTTTTTTTTTTTTAAGGCTAACCAGGTAATTCCAAATTATAGCCAGAGTTAAGAATCACTGTGCTACATGAGGGGAAAAAGCTGATTTCAAAGCAACGTATACAATATAATTTATAAAACAAAAATATATATGCATAGAAAGAGTCTGGAAGGAAAAACAACAAAATGTGAACAATAGTTGTCTTTAGAGGATAGGATTACAAGCAAATTTTTATTGTGACTTTTTGTTTTGAAATAGCTTGACTCAAGAGAAATTGCAGAAAGAGTACAGGAAAACCCCACGTACACCTCCTCCATCCTCTCCCAATGGTGATATCTTACACACTATTACTATTATTACACAGGTACAGGCATTATTCAAATTTCACCAGTTTTTACATCATAGGCAATTTTTATTTTCTCTCTTTGGGTTATCTTAACTTATCACCTGTATAACAACAAAGCATTTCGAAAAAAGTCAATTCTTCCTTTAGTGGTATTTAATATTTGTAAACTCTCTTCCCTCTGCCTTCTGAGGTCTTTCCTATATTTTTATTTCCGGCTTCATTCCTCCACCCAGGTTATAAATATAAACACCCTCTCTGCAGGACAGGCATTGGAAGGAAGACACGTGAAACAGTCCTTTACTGTCTTAGAAATGCATTAATTCAACACATATTTATTGCACCTACTATGTGTCAGGAAATCAGTGGAGGGAAACCCGAATGCACCTTTGTATGGTTTGTGTATTTTATTTTTTGAATATTATGATATTTTGGCCTCTTAAAAACCTCCCCGCTCTGGAGGGACTGCCCCTCCCAGGGTCTAACTACTTTTTAGAGATGGCAGAGGGCTGGGCGGGGAGCATGCCTTTGATATGCAAACAAGGCAATCCAGAGCCTTTCTCCTTTATCAGGCCCCAGAGGAAATACTCCCAGGGCCAGGCCCCAGGAAACGAGGGACCACACCTATAACTCAGAGCCCACTGACGGTATTCACTGTAGCCAGTCCTGAACTGTTTACCCGGCCCTGCCTTGCCTGCCCTCGGAAACCCCAATGGAAGCTCCAGCCTGGGCTTTCGCTGCTCCGGCTTTCTGTCCCCAGGTCACCCTGAGGTTCCCCCATGTGGCCTTGCATGGTGAACCTTGCCTCCTGTTTCTAGAACCTGTGAGTACAATACACTTTGGCCTCCTGAGCCTCACTCTGTCCCCTTCTTGTGGCCACACCTGACTAGCACATACAAGAAGACAGAACAAGCCTCCTTTATAGGAGTGCCCATACACGTGCATGAGATAGACATTGATAAACTATTATGCCGGTATATGTAAAATTATAACCACGTGGGAATTCTATGAGGATGGGGCTCACAATGCACAGAGCCTTTGAACAGGGAGGTTTCACCTTGGTGTGGGAGGTCAGGGAAGGCTTCCTGGAGGAAATGACATGTGGGTGAGATCTGAATGGATGAGTATTAGAAATTAAACAGAGAAGTGGAGGAAGGTTTCCCAGGCAGAGGGAACAGCATGTGCAGAGGCTTGATGGCAGCTTGATGAAGCATGTAGGGTGCCTGAGACTGACTGGCTGGGGTGGGTTCTGGGCACCAGATTTTCAGTTTTAAAACTGGGACTGAGGGTTGGGGGCTTTCAGGAACACAGGACTTTCAGTGCTAATAATGGGAAAGTCCTGGGCAAATGGGGATGAGTTGGTCACCCTGCATGGCACCTTCAAGCCCCTGGTGAAGGGGCTGGGTGTGGTGGCTCAAGCCTGTAATCCCAGCACTTTGGGAGACTGAGGCAGGAGGATCACTTGAGGCCAGGAGTTCGAGACCAGCCTCAGCAAGAGTGAGACCCTCTCTCTATAAAAAGTAGAAAAATTAGCTGGGCGTGGTGGTGCACGCCTATAGTCCCAGCTACTCGGGAGGCTGAGGCAAGAGGATTGACTGAGCCCAGGAATTTGAGGCTGCAGTGAGCTATGATGATGCCACTGCGCTCTAGCCTGGGAGACAGAGCAAGATCCTCTTAGGGTGAGTTTCCTCAGATGCAAACCCTGAGAAAGAGGAGTCAAGTGCAAGTAATTTATTTGGGAAGTGAAAAAGCAGAGGAGAAGGGAAACGAGACAGGGAAGAGACGGCCAACACAGGGTGCACTCTTGTATCAGAGAAATAGACCCAGTAGGAATATATATATATAATCTGTCTTTATATTTATATCATCTATCTATCTATATCCTTTCATTTATTAATAAGAGATGAGGGCTCACCATGTTGCCCAGGCTGGAGAGCAGTGGCTATTCACAGGTGCCATCCCATCCCACTACTGATCATCATGGGACCTTCAACAACCTGTTCCATTTCTTTTTTTTTTTTTTTTTTCTGTTTTTGAGACAGAGTCTCACTTGGCCCCCTGAGTGAGTGCCGTGGGGGTCAGCCTAGCTTACAGCAACCTAAAACTCCTGGGCTCAGTCAATCCTCCTGCCTCAGCCTCCCGAGTAGCTGGGACTACAGGCGTGCACCACCATGCCCAGCTAATTGTTTCTATTTTCAGTAGAGATAAGGTCTCGCTCTTGCTCAGGCTGGTCTCGAACTCCTGACCTCAAGGGATCCTCCCACCTCAGCCTCCCAGAGTGCTAGGATTTCAGGCCTGAGCCACCACGCCCAGCCAACCTGCTCCATTTCTGACCTGGGCCAATTCACCACTCCTTAGCCAACCTGATGGTCCCCTGCTCCCAGAAGGTCACCATATGATGCCAAACTTAGTGTGGACACATGATAGAACTCCTGGGCTCAAGCCATCCTCCTGCCTCAGCCTCCTGAGTTGCTGGGATCACAGATGTGACCATCAAGCCAGGCCCAGCTATATCTTTATATAAATAAAAGATATAGGCAGATTGATAGATACAGATATTTATTTATATTAAGGAATTAGCTCATGTGACTGTTGGGGCTGGCACGTCCAAAATCTGCAGGGCAGGCTAGCAGGCTGGAAACTCAGGCAGGAGCTGATGCAGTCCTGAGATGCAATTTCTTCTTAGGGAATCCTTGGTTTACTTTTTAACTGATTGAAGCCCACTCACATTATTCAGGGTAATCTCCTTTACTCATAGTCATTGGATTGTAGATGTTGAATGGACATCTACCAAAGTCCTTCACAGCCACACCTTGATTAGCATTAGTTGAATAACTGGGTATAGCCTAGCCAAGTGGACATATAAAATGAACTATCACAACTCTCAAGCCAGTGACTACTGTGGGCATCTGGGGTGTCACCCTGCTGGGGAGCTCTGGGAGACAGCACGGAACACACCTCGGAATGACCTGCCCACGCAAGGTGAGGGACCTGGGATGTTGACACCACAACTCTTATTGTTTGAGGGCTGCTGTGGGGTAGGAGGCAGGTAGGCAGGGAGTTTCAGAGACCAGAGGCAGCTCTTGGGCTAAATAAAGCAAGTGCTAGCAGCTGGGAGTCAGCAGGTGTGCACGGAGGTGGTGAGGACGGGGGAGAGGGTGTAGCCTCCATTATAGAAAGGTCGGTGACTGAAGTGCAGAGACAGATAGAAAGGGGCCTGGACATAAGGGTCTTTTTGGCTATGGGAGGATTTAAGTCTTTGTATTAAAAACAGCAGCAAGGCAATATGGGTGGGGTAGATTAAGGGGAGGTATAAGGACAAGATTTATGTTTTTAAAAGATCTTTAGACTGGGATAAAGGTAGAGAGGATGTGAGGCCACTCACTGAGAGGATATTGGAAGAGTCCAGGTGGCAGAGGGTGGTAGCTGGGAGGGTAGAGAGAAGACAGACTCTAGGGACGTTCAGGGGACTAGAGCAGCAGATCTTGGTTACCGATCCAGGATATTGGCAGTGGGGTAAAGGAGAGTATTGAAGCCAGCCCTATTCCAGGAATCCTTGGACTTATTTTAAAAACCTTTTCTTTGAGTAGTTGGTGCTCTGGTGTGGACCAAACAGCCCAGAAAGTTGCCTGCAACCAGTTTGACTATGACCTTAAGCTGATCTTTCCTCCTGCCTGACCTGTTTCCACATCCTAAGATGCTTATTGCATAACCAGAAACCTCCTGTTGAAAATACAGCTGGAAGATGCAGTGTAAACGGAGGGTAGCTGTGGAAAACACTCCTCTGATCTCTCAGCATGAGGGCACATCTCATAACAAGACCAGGGTGGCATGAGGCTGAGAAATCAGACACCCTGTGCTTGCCACCTTGAAACGAAAACCCTTAACCCTTGCAACGGAGTTGTCCCAACATCAGATGTTCCTTCAATTCCCACCTGCTTTTTGTGTCTTGTTGTGTTTTGTCCACTGTGTAGAACAAAGGATGGATTTACCCACTCTATGGGGAGGAAGAGATTAGGGAGGGATGGGAAGAGCAAGGTCACAGTAGGACTTTCCCAGGTGTCCTTGGTTTTAAGAAGCCAGGTGTAATGAGAAAGCACCAGATGGTGGTGGTGTAGTTTCATGAAACCCAAACTTCCCTATCCCTGCCCCCGGCACCATGATAGTCTTCCTCTGGAGGGGACCTTGGCCCAGATGGTGAACAAGAAGATGCAGACAGATCATTATGACCAGATAACCAAATTGAACTTTAATTTCCACTGGTGTCTCTTGCCTAGGATGTAGTGTCTCTCATCTCTTGGGACGCACTGTCATGCCTAACCTCAAATTGGAAATCTAAGGGGAGTTGTGAATGGCCCCTAGTGACCTATGCCTCCTGGTATTTGTGTCCTTGGGTGGTCCCCTCCCATGCTGTACCATGACTGGTCTGTGTGGTGGGCAGAATAATGGCGCCCAAAGATGTCCATGTCCTAATCCCCGGGACCTGTAAATATGTTATGTTACATGGTAAGTAAGGTCAGTTAAGTTTGCTGCTGGAATTAAGGCTGCTAATCATTTGACTTTGAGATGGGAGATTTTCCTGCATTATCTGGGTGTGCCCAGTGTAATCACAAGGGTCCTTAAATGGGGAAGAGGGAGGTGGAAAGATCAGGACCCAGGAACGGCATCATTAGAAAGACTCGACGGGGCATTTCCAGCTTTGAAGTTGGAAGAGGCCATGAGGCAAGGAACACAGGCAGCCTCTAGAAGCTGGGAAAGTCAGGAAATAAATCCTCCCCTGAAGCCTCCAGAGGAAATGCAGCCGTGTGGACACCTTGATTTCAACCCCATGAGACCCATTTGAGACCTCTGACCGCCACAATTTTAAAATAATAAAGCTGTGTTGTTTTAAGCCACCAAGTGCGGTAGTTTGTTCCAGCGGGAGTAGGAAACTAATTCAGCAGGGGCGATCAGTGAATCTTTGTGGAATTGAATGAATAAAATGTCTCTGCTCCAGTCCAGGCCTGCTTTGTTTCAGTGATATCTTTCTAAAATGGGGCTCTGATCGCATCATCCCCTACTCCAGGTGCCTTTAATTGTCTCTGTTTGGCTATAGGAAGAGTCAAATCCCCTTCAAGGCCTTCCCAAGCCTCAGCCCGCCATTCCAGCCTAAGTTGCGCCCCTACTCCCAAGAGAGTCTGTTGGGACATCTTGTTTCACCCCCACGTGGCCATGCCCTTCTGTGCCTGTGAGCATTTCGTGTGCTGTGCCCTCTTCCTGGACGCTCCCGCCCCCCACCCGGAGAATGCCTTATCAGCTTTTGAGATTCAGCTCCAATGTCACCGCTGGAAGACTTTCTCTAGTGACTCAGGTGAGAACAAACACCCTCTGTAACGACGTCCTGACGTCCCTCAGCCTGTACTGTGTTAAACTTCCTGCCTATCTGCCTCCAACGCCCCATAGAATAGACGCTGAGCCGCTCACACGCAGGGCTGGTGTCTTAGTCGTCCTTGTGTCCACTTGGGATAAAGACTTTAGGGAGGGAACATGATCACTCACAGAGATTAAGGACCAGCCCAAACATCCTAGGGTTATCTTCCTTTGATCTCTCCTCCAGAGATTTAGGTAAACCTCTGAGTCATCTCTTAAAAAAAAAAAAAAGAAGGAATAAGACAAAATATAAATAATCTTTTCTTGCTTATAATAGTAATACCTCATCATTATCCAGTATTTGGGAAACACAGAAATTTATACAGAAGAAAATAAACTCCCATCCAGGCTACCACCACGATCCATAAACCTATACCACCCACCATAATGGATAATGGACAGCTAACGTTTCTGTAGTTCTTACCACGTGCCAGGCACTGGGCTAGGCACCCTACCGGGGAGGCTCCATCACTAACCCCATTTAGAAATGGAGAAATTGAGCTTCTGGGAGGTTTAGTGGGAAAGCCATAGTTTAAACAGCTGAGTGGTTCTGGGTCCAAGCCTGATGTCACTGATAGGCTGCAGGGCGTATCTCTCTGTTACATCTGGGTTTTTTTTTCATCCTTAGTTATCATGAACTAAAGGAAGATTTGTATCACAAGATACAAAACTCAGAGACTTCCACGGTAGGTTTCTTAATGGGTGAGGAAACCTGGGGGAATTTTGACAAATATTTTTTCCCCTAGTTTACATCGTTGCTTTTAATCACTTTGTTTGTGGTATTCTTTACCATCCATCAGTTTGAGTTTTTATCAAATCTATGGTCTTTTCTTTTATGGCTTCTGGGTTTCCTGCCAGGCTTTGCAAAGCCTTCCTTTCTCCCAGGTTATAAGATTGCCTTCCCCTACTTTGCTTTAGTTCTTCCATGTTCTTGTGTTTTTTTAATGTAAAAATTTAAATCTAACTGGTTTTTAAAACTGTTTGAGGGTAGGATGTTTTTATTTCCAAACAAGAAGTCAAATATCTCCATACTTTTATTAGCATTTCACCACTGATTTGAAAAACCACTTTTTACAAAGAAAACTTTTAGGGCTGGGCACGGTGGCTCATGCCTGTAATCCTAGGACTCTGGGAGGCTGAGGTGGGAGGATTGCTCGAGGTCAGGAGTTCGAGACCAGCCTGAGCAAGAGCGAGACCCCCGTCTCTACTAAAAATAGAAAGAAATTATCTGGCCAACTAAAAATATACATAGAAAAAATTAGCCGGGCATGGTGGCACATGCCTGTAATCCCAGCTACTCGGGAGGCTGAGGCAGGAGGATCGCTTAAGCCCAGGAGTTTGAGGTTGCTGTGAGCTAGGCTGACGCCAAGGCACTCACTCTAGCCCAGGCAACAGAGCAAGACTCTGTCTCAAAAAAAAAAAAAGAAAAGAAAACTTTTAAATTACGAGAAATGTCAAATTATACAAAAGTAGCATAAAGACCTATTAATCTCCCAACTTCAACACTTATCAATGTAGGGCCAATCTTTTTCTAAAAAAAATTGTGGTCAAATAAAACATAACATAAAATTCACCATCTGGACGATTTTCAAATCTACAGTTTGGTAGTGTTAAGCACATTCACATTGTTGTGTAACCAATCTCCTGAAAAGCTTTTTTTTCCCCAGTAGCCTTATACATATAGACTACTTTTGGTTTCATTCATCTATTTGTTTAGTACTAGACTACCACTACACTGCTTTGTGTATTTATATTTTAAGTTATCATACAGTAAAATTCACTCTATTTGGTGTACAGTTTTATGAATTTTAACACACGTGTATAATTTGTATAATCACCACTACAACCATCACCCTGAAAAACTCCCTCATGCCACCCCTGCATAGTCACATCCTCCTCCCACTCATGACCCTGGCGACTGATCTATTCTCTATGAACATAGTTTTGTCTTTTCCAGAACGTCACATAGATGGACTCATGCAGTTGGCAACCTTTGAGACTGGCTTCGACCACTCAGCATGATGTCTTTGAGATGTATCCAGGTTGTTAGGCGTATCAATAATTTTTTTACTTTCATTGTTTTTTTTCCCTTTATTGTTGAGTAGTATTCCATTGGATGGCTGTGCCACACAGAGCTGCTGTGTGACACTGTGTTAAGGACAGTAGCTTGATGGTAGAGTTTGATATCTGGTACGGTCAATTTCCTGCCCACCAACATTGAACCCATTTGTTTTCCAAAAATGTCTTGGCTATCCTAGTGTACTAATTCCTAGGTATTTTGTAGCTTTGGTTGCTATTGTTAGTGCTTCCTTTATCCATTCAATTTTCTAAGCTAGAAAACTCCTGCCTCAGCCTCCCGAGTAGCTGGGACGACAGGCACGCACCACCACGCCCAGCTAATTTTTTCTAATTTTGGTAAAGACAGGGTCTGGCTCTTGCTCAGGCTGGTCTCAAACTCCTGGCCTCAAGTGATCCTACTGCCTTGTCCTCCCAAAGTGCTAGGATTATAGGTATGAGCCACTGCACCCAACCTGGAAGGGTTTTTTTGTTTGTTCACATTCTGGTTTTAAAACATACATTCCATGTTAGGGGGACTCATTCACTTAATGTGACAACAACCCTACTCAAACTGGCTTTAGCCAGAAAAGGAAATTTATGGGAATGAACTGCTGTTCATCACCTAGGGAATATTGACACCCTGTGTCTGGCTGGACGAGGTGCTGAGCTGTTGTGCACAGCACCCTACGTCTCCACTCCCCCTCCACCCAGTGTGCAGCTCTGCAAACCTCCTTCCCAGCAGCTCCAACGAGAGCCCCAGACTCGACTGTCCTCTGGCTTGGCCATATGCCTAACCCTGAACTAGTCATCGTGGCTAGGGTGGTGGGCGCCAGGCTGCCAGAACACCTGGTGTCCAACGAGTGGTTTATATGGCCGCCCTCTTCCTAAACACCTCTCTAATTATGGCCAGACTCCTCTTAAAATTTTACTGTCTCCTTAGCAGGGCATAAAAGGCTCTTCCCCACCTCACCCCAGCCTCTCTTTACAACCCCAGCGGCCCCAATGTCTTCCTTTCTCCCACGCCCTGTGTTCCCGCCACAGCAAACTACTCCCCATTTCCAAACAAACGTGCACTTTGTTTCTCTGCCTTTGTACATGCTGTTCCTTTTGCTAGGAATACCTTTCCCCCCCTTACTCATCCTTTAAAATCCTCCATCACTCCCGGAAATCACTTGGGCACGGTTGATACATCTCCTCTCTGGGCGCCCGCATACCTCGGTGGTTGCAGGGCACATCCTGGATGGGACTAGCCCACGTGTGATCACCTCCCCTGCCAGACATCAGGATTGGATCTCTGAAGGCAAAGGTTGTGCGTCAACAATTTCCACGGAGCGCCTACGATTTCATAGATATCCGGTAAATATCAGCTGAAAGAATGTGTAGATGCCATCAGCTCTCCCACACTCCGGGTTATTTTATCATTTTTGCATACCGTTGGCGCCTATGTATTTTCTGATCCAACGGTCAGTACGTGCATCTCTTTGTGGAAGGACTGCCCTCAGGGTGCCAGGAGCTGCTTTTCCTGCATGTCCAAGAAAACCAGAAATACCTGAAAGTTTCCACGCCCCAGGGACAGCCCCTAACCCATGCCTGACAGTGTGGGGGTATGAATGAAACAACTCTAGGGTATGACCCATGCTGTCCCCAAAGCTCCCTGGGAGGAGTGAGCCTCCGTCACACTCTGTGTGACTTTAGGTGATAAAACACCCTGCTTGACCCAATTCTTTCTCTCCTCTCCCTACTTCCTCATGTCCCTACCAATTTTTTTCTAGAAACACTTCCTAACAAATCATTTCCACACAGCTGAGCATGATGGTGCGAGCCTGTAGTCCCAGCAGGAGGGTCAAGGTGGGAGGATCATTCGAACCCAGGAGTTTGAGACCAGCCTGGGCAACATAGTGAGACCCCCATCTCAAAAACAGAACCAAACCAGGAATCAATCAGTATTTATTGATCACCAATAAATGGAAGAAACAACAGCAGGAGAGGACTTCTTTCTGGCATTTACCTTCTTCAGGAGACAAGATTTGCACGTATAGGAAAAGAACTAGTATATAAATGTATATTTAGTACGTAGAATGAAATGTGATGAAGAGGAAGCAGATATAAGGCTTGAGGAAGGAGGGCTGGGTATGGACACGGGGATGTCAGAGACCGGTCAGACTTCTCAGGAAGAAGTGAGATTTGATCTGGGCCTTGGGGGAAGGCTGAGATAGGACAGGCAAAGACCCAGCGAACACAGTAGTGTGTCCGGAGTAGAATGATGACAGCGTCAGGCCAGGACATGCAGGCTTGGAGTCCATGCAAATGAGTCTGGACTTTATCTCATAAGGTCATTTGGGTGGGGGGAGCCACATTAATTTATTCATTCAACAAACATTTATTGAGTATCTGTAGCATGTGACACACCCAGACAGGAACAAGGTGTACTCGAGGAAGGGTGTTCCTTAACTGAACTGCCTGTTCTGGACACCAGAATCTTGACTATATTTGTTTGTTAGAGCCACCTATAAATCCTGGATAGATTTTTTTTTCTTACATAGTTTCATCATGTGTGTATATGTTTCCCTGATCATAAGGCAAAACATCATCCTTATACAAATGTAAACGTTTGGAGAACTGTGCACCATAGGAAAAGAAATGTCTTATATTCAAGACAGGGGACTTGAACTCTTCTCTCTTGAATGGGGGCTGGGCTTTCCTTCATCCGGTGGAAACCTGTTGGGAAGAAGAAAGTCCCCAGGGTTGGGTTTGGGCTTGTGGTTCCCAGGAACAATTACTTGGAGGAGCAGTGTCAGCCAATTTCAGCCTGGGATTTTTGTTTTTCCCCAAGCATTCAGTTAAATTTGGTTTAGTACCTTCATTGTGCTTCAAAAGGGGGTTAAGGTTAAGGTTAAGCCTGTGTCTGTAATTGGGATGGTGTGGGGACCCCAGAACAGATGACTCAAGATGAACTGCCAAGTCCTGAGCAGAGCCACGTGAGCTGGTGACACCAGCGAATGACCTGGGAATGGAACTTCTGAGCATTAACGAGTACCAGATAGGGCACAGGGAAGACTGCACTTTCTGCTAGCTGGCAAAGCTGGGGACTGTGGTCATTATAGTTTGAACATGTACAAAATGCAACTTTATTGGTAGGCATAGCCTGGAGATTTCTGGAGAGCTCCTCGTTGCACGTATTAAACATTTTACTAGAAACTGTAAGGAGCCCTCCCCAAAGGTTGAACCCATTTGTAGAAATACCAACAGCCAATCAGAGAGCCTGTTCCTCTTCATCCTCTCAAGCACTGGGTACTACCAAATTTTCTTCTTTGCCAGTCCAATAGGTGAAATTTAACAACAACAACAACAAAATTATTTTTTGTTCCAGCTTGCATATACTTCATCATTAGTAAGGTTGAGTATCTTTTGGTGTATTTTTCAGTCATTTTTACTCCTTGAATTGACTGGCTATGACTTTGACAGTTTGGGTTCTCATTTGTTTTATACTTTTTTTCATTGATTTATAAGAGCTCTTATAAATATATCAACAATATTATCTATTTTGCTTGACATATCCTGCAAGTGGTATTCCCAGTTGAAAGTAATTAAGTAATTATCATGAAGATGTTTCTTTCAGTTTTTATAACAATTGCTGAACTTTATTTTTTTCAGCTATGGTATTAAGTCATTCTGTGTTTAGACGTCATTCTGTGTTTGGGGTATAGCACTCACTACTAGTCCTGTGACATTAAATATTCTTCGTGCATTTGCTCTTTGTTTTGTTCATCTCCTGGTTGGCTGCATTGTGTCCTCGAGAAGATTTATCCAGAATGAGTGATAGTGCTCTAACACCCGAGTTCTTCCTTATTTGAGGATGTCTTTCAGTTCTCTTTACGCGTGAGCAATATTCCAACTGGATATAGAATTCCACAACCTATTGACATTGCAAGTGGAGAATGAAACGGCGGGAGAATGAGGAACAGGAGTGAATTGTGTGGATCAGAAATGAATGGCAGACAGAGTTGGAGACAGAGGCTGTGGTCAGGTTTTGGAGGCCTTTGAAAGTCAGCACAGAGGCAGCTGAAGGCGTCTGATCAAAGGGAGGACAGGACACAGACAGGTTTTAGGAAGATCAGCCTGGCAAAGGTAATGGGAACAATTAAAGGGGGAGATAAGGGACCTTGTTATGTTATCAGTCAGGAATGAACTTGGTTAGAAGTCACAGAGAGCTATACATAGGGATTCACTTCTATCATAGAACAAGAAGTCCAGAAATAGCAGGTACTAGTGTTGTTTTAGCAGCTCGTTGATGCTGGGGCTGATGTCGTTGCTGTGCTCTCGACCTTTCCCTCTCAGGCTGCAGGGCGGCTGCGGCAGCGCCACACGCCCTCTTGGCCTTCGAAGCACAACTTGGAGGGGAGGGGAGGAACAGCCACAGCTCACTCATTCTGTTAGGAAAGAGAAATTTTCCCAGAGCCCCTTCCCCACCCAGCCCCACACACCGCAGGCTTCTGTGCATATCTTCTTGGCCAGAGCTGTGCCATATGGCCATCCTCTCTGCAAGTTACTTAGCTGCACACATTTCCAAGGAAAGACGAAGCATGGATATTTACAGACAACTTAAAGTGTCTGCCAGAACACAAAAGGCAGCAGTACGACCACCACCAAAACAGAACAACAAAACACGATAAATTGGACTGTATCAAAATCAAGAGCTTCTGTCTGTTCACCAGGTAACGCCATAAAGAGAGTGAAAAGGCAAACAGCATTGGGAAAAAAGATGCTGACAAAGGAGTTGTATCAAGAATATACAAAGACCCACAAATCAGCAAGTTAAAGACAAACAGCCCAATAGAAGAAAACAGGAAAATTTTACACACACACACACACACACACACACACACACACACACACGAGTCGCTTCACAAAGAAGAGCATCCAGATTGCCTCTCAACATTTGAAAACGTACTCACCGCCACTAGTCCTCAGGGAAATAGCCACTAAAACCACGTGACTTAGCATCGTACATCCACCAGCATGGCTACAATGAAAGATGGAAATCACCAAGTATTGGTGAGGATATAGAACAACTGGAACTCTTATACTCTGCTGTTTGGAGTAAAAATTGGTGCAATTATTTTAGTAATATCTACTAAAGCTGGACTCATGCATACTCTGTGACTTAGCAATTCTACTTTTAGTAGAAATACCCAGCAAAGGAAAAAATATACACATAAATATACATATGTGTTTATTTATTTATTCAACAAAAGACATGTGCTAGAATATTCATAGCAGCCCTATTTGTAATTACCCAGAGTGGAAGCTGCCAAATGCCTATCAACGGGAGAATGGATAAATAAATTGTGTTATATTCAAACATAGGAATACTATGTACCAATGAGCGTGAACACCCTACAAGTACGTGCAACAACATATATGCATCTTAAACCCAATGTTGAGCAAAAGAAACTGAATAATACATACTGTATACTTACATTTGTATAAAATACAGAAACAGGAGAAACTAGCCTATGCTGTCAAAAGTCAAGATATCGGCTGGGTGCGGTGGCTCACGCCTGTAATCCTAGCACTCTGGGAGGCCGAGGTGGGCGGATTGTTTGAGCTCAGGAGTTCGAGACCAGCCTGAGCAAGAGCGAGATCCTGTCTCTACTAAAAATAGAAAGAAATTATACAGACAGCTAAAAATATATATAGAAAAATTAGCCAGGCATGGGGGCACATGCCTGTAGTCCCAGCTACTCAGGAGGCTGAGGCAGAAGGATTGCTTGAGCCCCAGAGTTTGAGGTTCCTATGAGCTAGGCTGATGCCATGGCACTCTAGCCCGGGCAACAGAGTGAGACTCTGTCTCAAAAAAAAAAAAAAAAAAGAAAGAGCAGAAATACACAGCAGTTCCCCAATAATTCTTATTTATCTCGGAGATCCCACAGTTAAATGCCTGCAGGGGCCAGGCGGGTTACATAAACAAGCGAGAATGTCCCGTATCCCAGTAAGACCTCGTGGGATTGTAGTAAACTGGCTTCTGAAGAGGGCAGTTGTGTGTGGCTCTAGCTAATTAATGCAGACCAGTGAAGTCACATTTTCCAAATTTTTTAAAAAGAAGCCAGAAATCCAGATAGCTCTATGAAGCCTTTCAGTTTTCAAATTTTGGCAATTCATTCAAATGAAACGGGCCAATCAAAACATGCCCTTGGGTCAGACTTGGCCAGCAGGTCTCTTGTTTGCAACCTCTGGTTTAATGGTTGAATGAATCATTCCAGAAGCACTGTCTGATGGAGCTACCACAATAAGAACAAGAGCTACTCTTTGCTGGGCACTTGCTGGGACTTTTACTTACTGTGTTTCCTCAGTTCTAAGATGCCATCCACACCATTTATATAACAACAGCTTTCCAGGAAAAGAAGAAAAAATAAAAGGGAAAGAAAAGAAACTACCATATTAAATGTATTCATCTGTTATAATATAAAATGTATATTATAAAGCATAATATGTGAATATTACATATTAATATAATATAAAAGACACACCTAGAGTTCAGAAACACTAAAACAAGTATATAAAATAAAAACCAAAATACATGTATGCCTTAGAAATGCAGTAAATATGGGATACTTTCTCATTTAATTCTTTTTTGAGACAGGGTCTTGCTCTGTTGCCCCGGCTAGAGTGCAGTGGCATGATCAGAGCTCACTGCAGCCTCAAACTCCTGGGCTCAAGCCATCCTCCTGCCTCAGCCTCCCAAGTAGCTCAGACTACAGGCATGAGCCACTGCACCTGGCCTCATTTAATTCATAACAAAAACATTATGTGGTAGCTATGGCTGTTAAGCCCATTTTGTAGTGTGAGGCTCAGTGAGGTTAACAAACTGTAAAAGTTTACATATCTAGCAAGCGGCAGAGCCAGGACTTAAATACAGGTCTGCCACATGCCCAGCTTCATACTCTTAGTCATTGCAAAATATTCTTCCTAAAGTGTGGAGCGAATATCATTGCTTGTAGGTTTTGGTGAATATGATAGTCGTCTAAGCAGCTGTAACAAATAGACCCAGGTAAGCAGTAGCACACATGAAATGAAAATGCATTTCTTGTTCATTTAATAGTCCTTGATGGCTGTTCAGGGTGGGGGCAGCTCTCTTCCATAAAGACCTCACGGTGGTAGGTGACTCTGTCATCTTCAACATGTGGCTTCCAAGATGTCACTAGCTCAGTGAGCTGAAAGGAGAAAGGGCATGGAGGAGGCACCTGCTGTCTTGAAGCCCTTAGCTTAGAAGTTGCAACCACTCACATTCTATTCAGAACAACCCAGTCCCCACTAAACCACAAGGGGAGGGCTGGAAAATGAGGTTCTAATCACTGAACGGCCACTACTCTATTACTGTGGGAGGTGAGAATGAATTTTGGTGAAAAGCTACTGGTCTCTTTCACAAAGTAGCTTACGGACATCGAACAATATGGAATCACAGAGAAAATTTCAATTTGGTGCTAAAGAAGGTCTTTAACACTTCTCTTCTTTTGCTAGCTTTTTTAAAAAAAAAAAAAAACAAAGAGAACAGATGATAGTGTTTAGTAGAACTTACTAACATTATTTAATTTTTATCTTATTCTACAGTTGCCTTCTCTTTTTTGACAATTGATGCTGGGTAGGGATATAAAGTTTCCTTTTACCATTAATGTGTACAAATGTAAAAGAGTTGGTCGATGTTTTTAATAAGTGTGCACAAGTAATTGTGCAATGGTATGAGGATATAACAAAAACTTGTTAAGGTGCCTTGTAAATTACGGGACTCTGATGAACCATGTACCATACTGCAGACACCAGGCAGGGTCCCTGAAGCTGGGGGAAGTGGCCCAGGATGGTGGGATAGCCAACTTGGCAGCTAGAATGGTGTGATTTGCACTGAAAGCAGAGGAGACCTGCTTGAGGCCTGGGCTGGTCCTAGGGCCCTGTGAGAGCAGCCCAGGTCTGAGGGAAACCCAAGGCCAGGCCCTATTCCTGTGTTCCCACTGGCCAGGTCCCCAGGGCATAAGCGGGGGTATATGGGCCTAGCCTGGTGCTTGAAGCTGGGGCCAGGAAACTTGTTGATGTCTCCTCCCTCATCTTCCCCTGTGTTCCATTGGGCCACCCTCCAGAGGGCAGAATTCTTGGGTACTTTTAATGGAAGCCTCTGTACCCTGGCTAAGCTCCAAGCTGGCAGTCGCCCCTTGCCGTAGGGGCGGCACACTCGTCACACTCGTCACACTTACTGAGGGCACGAGAGAGGGTGGAGCCAGCCCTCAGTCCTGGAACTGGGTGAGTCTGCGCTGCAGTCTGCAGTCAGCATGCTTTCTGAAAATAGCTGGCAAAGTGAGGGGTTGCTAGGTATTCAGTTGGGCCAGTGACAAAGACCCGAATTTGCCCAGGGAGTGAAGGATCATGGGAAACCCCTTGGGAGATGAAGAAGTGATCTGATGACCTTTGAGTCCAGTATTGCTAAGGGCTCTGCATGACCAGATAGCATAGGGATACTCACTGGTTATCAAGGAAAGGCCAGTAACAACAAGGAGATGCTTCTTCCTCTTCAGCATGGCAACAAGTGTGAGAGGCGTACAATATCCGTGCTGTCAGGGCTGTGGGGAATGCTACTCTCAAACACAGAGAGTGGGGAATTGGGATATTTACTTTGGAGAACAAATTAGCGCTATCCAGAAAAATCTTAGTGTGTTGCCAAAAAAGCTCTTATGCATGTGCACGAGGGAACGTGTACAAGTCTGCTCATTGAAGCATGGGTTGCAATAGCAAAAAAACAAACAAACAAAAAAAAAACCTGGAGACCCCCTAGATGTCTAGCAATAAGGGAATAGTTGAGCCAAATAGGGTTCTAGCTGTCAAAATAAATAACCTGATCTACATGTATCAATATGATAGAGCTAAGAGACACAGTACCGAGTGAAAAAAGCATGATGTGGAATGATATGTGTTTTAGTTGTCTACTGTCACATAAAATACCCCCAAAACTTAGTGGCTTTAAGCAATAAGAAACATTGATTATCTCCATAATTTTTGTGAGTCATGAATTCAGGTATAGCTTAGTTGGGAGGTGCTGGTTTGGGGTTTCTCATGGAGATGCAGAGAAGATGTCAGTTGGGGCTATAGTCATCTGAAGACTTCATTGGGGCTGGAGGATCCATTACTCAGGAGGCTTACTCATGGCACTGTCAAGCTGGTGCTGATTATTCATGGAAGGCCTGAGTTTCTCCCCACGTGAGCTTCCTCCACGGGGCTACTTGAGTATCCTCATGACACGGCAGCTGACCACTCCCGGAGTGAGCAATCTAATAGAGCACAAGGCAGAAGTAGCAATGTTTTTTTATGACCCAGCCTTGGAACTCACACACCATCACTTCTGCCACATTCTATTCATTAGGAATAAGTCACTAAGTTTGGTCCACATTTAAGGGAAGAGAAACTTAGGCTCCATCTTTCAAATATGTCAAGGAATTTCTAGACATATTTTAAAACCAGCATATGTATGATTTGATGCCATTTATGTAGATAAAAATGAGACACACCTGCCTGCCTGGCCAATCAGAACTTTCTACCAACCTGGCTATGGTAATTGCTTTAGGGATGGATTCAGTACTTGGGTGCTGGAGATTCTCTCTTTGCTCTGGGGCTGTCAAGCTTTTAGGGTATGAGTCTTGGGCTCCTTTGGGTCATCTTGTCCACCAGAATTAAGAGAGACTTTCTGAAAAACTGAGAAAGAGATGCAGTCCTAATGAGATCATTTGAGCCCCTGGATTAAGACATGCCTGAAGTCTGATTCGTCTTTCTCTGAAATTTTCAGTTACGTAAAACAAAAAATTCCCTTTTTAGCTTATGATGGCGTGAATGAGGTTTCTGTCTGTTGTCACCACAGCACTTTTGATGAGTACAATAGTTATGGCATTGGTGTTGGAGTTTAGGTCAAGGTTCAGGTTGAGGTATGGGAGAGGTTTGCAACGAGAATTAGCACTCAGTTTTGGCTTTAGTTTTGTTTGATTCTCACTTGGAAATATCTCTTGAATGTATCACTGACCCTCTACTCCTTTTGTCATTGATCTAGCTCAGGCCCCCATAAACTCTTGCTTGGATTATTGCAGTAGTATCCTAACTGATCCTCTGCTGCCACTATCTTCCCTCACGTGCTATATGCCACACTGCTTACAGATTATGGATTTGACACTGACATCATTATATTGTTCCCATGCTTGAAAACCTTCAATGACACCAAGCTGGGGAATCAAGCTGACATTTGAAGTTGCCCATTATTTTGCCTCAAGCTCCTTTTCCATCAGCATGTCCCAATGCACCTGACAGCACACATACACACACACACACACACACTTCATTTTCCACTTCCACTGAAGTTTTGGGAGTTAGACCTAGCATTGGGATTAGGGTTAAGGCTAAGTCTGGGTTTGTGCTAATTAGCCTTCAAGATGGTCCTCAATGATTCTTGCCTCCTGGTGTTTGTGTCCTTGTGTAGCCATCTTCCACAATGAATACAGCCCATCTGTGTAAACACTAGGATATTGTGGAAATTATGGAGTGTGTGTAATGGTTAATTTTATGTATAACCTTGACTGGACCATGGGGGTGCCCAGACATTTTGCTAAACATTATTTCTGGGTGTGTTTGTGGGGATGTTTCCCAATGAGATTAGCATTTGACTTCGTGGACTCAGTAAAGTAGATCTCCCTCCCACCTCCACCCAAATGTGGGTGGGCATCATCTAATCCCTTGAGGGCCTGAAGAGAATAAAAAGATTACGGAAGGGAAAATTTGGTCTCTCTGCCTGACTGAGCTGGAACATTGCTCTTGTCCTGCCCTCGGTCTGGGACTTACATGATTGGTTCTCCTGGCTCACGGGCGTTCAGACTTGGACTAGAACTTAACACCATCAGTTCTCCTGGGACTCAAGCTGGAACTACACCACTAGCTTTCCTGGGCTTCTAGTTTGCAAGCAGCAGATCATGGGACTTCTCAGCCTCCATAATCATGTGAGCCAATTCCTTATAATAAGTCTCTATTGCTCCTGTTCTGTTCTTTTTTTTTTTTTTTTGAGACAGAGTCTCGCTTTGTTGCCCAGGCTAGAGTGCTGTAGTGTCAGCCTAGCTCACAGCAACCTTAAACTCCTCGGCTTAAGCAATCCTACTGCCTCAGCCTCCCAAGTAGCTGGGACTACAGGCATGCGCCACCATGCCCAGCTAATTTTTTCTATATATATTTTTAGTTGGCCAGATCATTTCTTTCTATTTTTAGTAGAGACGCGGTCTTGCTCTTGCTCAGGCTGGTCTTGAACTCCTGACCTCGAAAGATCCACCCGCCTCAGCCTCCCAGAGTGCTAGGATTACAGGCGTGAGCCACTATATGGACACCTATCCCCTGAATCTTTTCTCCAATCTGCTTATCTTTTTTCCTCATCCTTTCTCTCTGCATTTTAGAAGAACTTTTAAATCAATTCTTCAGCTTCACTGACTTGATTTTATGCAACATCCAAAAAAAAAAAGTTGGTTGGTAGTGAAGGGAAGGGGAAGATAGGGTCTGGGTAGAGAAGGATTTTAGAACAAGAAGAATTTTCATAGGCAGAGAAGGTGCAGGAGATGGGAGAGGCTGAAGACATAGCATAAAGGGAAGTTTTGGGAGAAGAAGGGGAGTGAGGAGGGGGGGCATGGGATGGGCTGGGGTGGACGAGGTGCCTTTCTCCAAGGTTGGAGGGAACAGAACAAAGTCAAGTTTATGGGCAGAAGAGTTCATTCATGCAACTCACCTGAGTTTTCTCTGGAAGGCAGGGGCCAGCTCACCTGCCAGCCATTGGGGGGGCTGGTGTGAGAAAAGGGTGGGGCTTGTGGACTACAGAGAAGGCCTGGAATCCAAAATGAAATATCCAAACTCAATGACACAACAGAGCAGTCTTTCCCAATTATTCTGGGACATGAGTCACTTGGAATTTGTGCAAATTAAGGAGCCTCTTGGCCTCAAACCCACATCTACTGAATCAGAAATTCCATGGGCGAGACCTGATATCTTTATATTTAATATGGGGCCCAGGTGGTTTTCACCTTGAGGAATGTCTGAGGAACACTGAGGTGAAGGAATGCTGAACCATGGCCGCTCAAAGTGTGCTCTGAAGACCTGTAGCTTCAGCCTCACCTGGGAGCTGGTTAGACCTGCACACCTCATTCCAGACATAACAAATCAGAATCTGCATTTTAAATTTGATCCCTAGAGGTGATCCGTTATGCCCATCAAAGTTCGAGAAGCATTATGCTAAGTAACTGCTGTTACCTTAAATGTGTAACTCGTCAGTTGGTTTAACTACATCATTGTCCCCAGCGTGGCTTCCGAGCCCTCTAGCAGGGAGGGAGAAACTCCCATTCGGACTGACCCAGGTGAGGGGGTAGTTGAAATGTTTGAACGTGGGGTCTAGGATGGAAAGAGGAGAAGGAAGAGGGTTGACGAGTTGGGAGTTCAGGGAAGACTGAGGGGCTCTGGAGAGTCTAATTGGATCCAAGAATGAGGGTGGAGAGAGGACGCGAGTAGGACAGGTGGAAGGATAGGAGGTATTTCATGTCAAAGGTGCAGCCTTGGGAGTGGGTGGCTACCGAGGAATGAAGAAGAAACTTATTGGAGTTGAGGAACTCAAAGAATGGTGAGATCTCCTACTGAGTGGGTCAAAGTTCAAGTGCAATTTTCTTAAGATGAGGACCTGCACTTGCACAGCCACTAGTCTTTGGGGATCCACGTGACTTGGGTGGAACTTACGCCTGCCACGGATGGGCACGTGACTCAGACGTGGCCAATTAGAGCTCCATCCCCTGAATACTGTGATTGGCTCAGAGCTGGGCATGTGACTGGAACAGGACCAATGAGAATGAGTGATCTCTGCATGCTGCCGGAAGGAGGATTTCATTTTCTTTGACATGCATGAGCTGGAAAAGCGATATAGGGTAGCAGGGGTGGGCGAGCGTCGGAGGCTATCTTCCCACCTCAAGGAAGGAAGTGGTTTGAGAATAAAGACGACCAGGGAATGGGGAGGGGGTGGATGGGGCCTCAATGACTGAACACTGGGTCCATCCACATGTTTCATTTAAGTGAGTCACAGTCTCCCCTCTCCCCGTCTTTACCAACGCCAGGTCTGCCCCAACTGAGAAAGCACCACTGCAAGGAGAGCACAGGGCAGCAGCGGGTGTGAACGGGGCCCTGCATGACAGCGGGTGATGTGGGCAGGGGAGCAGCCTGCAGCCTCTCCCCAAAGCCTGATACCAAGGCAGGACCATTAGGACACATGGCCACTGACTGGGCCTGGCCCTAATTGCATTGGACCTTGATTCTGACCAGGCTGGGCCCTCCTCCAGCCACAGGCTGACCCTCAGCTAAGGGCACATGCCACGCTCTGATCCTGTCCTACTCTCCCTCCTTTCACACTCACTGTGAAGCCTCTGGAACAAACTGACTGGCTCGGGGCCACCATAGTTTCTCCTTATTTCATGAGCTGCATCCATCCCTCATGCAGGCCAAGAACATTATTCGAAGATCTCAAGCTATGGCCCAGAAAGCCAAATCCAGTTTTCCACCTGGAGAACCAGCTAGTGACCTCCCAAATCCTCCTCTCTTCCCCAACATCTCTGCCCCAGGGGAGGAAGTGATGAAGACACCATGTTGGCTCCCAAGATGTCTGTAAGCCCATCGGTCTCCATAAACTGTCCATCAAGGGTGGGCTGGCTTGCCTGCCTCACTGCCCACATCTGCATGAGCATGGGGGATCCCTAGACGGCCAGTTTGGCAATTTCTCAGATGCCCTGCCTTAAGCCAGGAGGTTTAAGTCTGTAATAGTAGATCCTAGACAACTCCCTTGAGGACCTTCAGGGGTTGCAAAGTCTGAGCTGCCTTTGTTATTATTATTATTTTTAATTCAAGATATATTTGTGCCCAGCCTGGGCAATACAGCAAGACCCCATCTCTACAAAAAATAAAATAAATTAGCCAGGTGTGTTAGCACAAGTCTGTAGTCCCAGCTACTTGGGAAGCTGAGGCAGGAGGATCACTTGAGCACAGGAGTTCCGGGTTGCAGTGAACTATGACTGTGCCAGTGCACTCCAGCCTGGGTGACAGAGTGAGACTCTGTCTCTAAAATAAATAAATAAATAAAATTCAAGATATAGTAGGGTTTTTTAAATCAGGAAATCCAAGGGGACATTTCTCTATGGTACTAACAGTTCTTTGTATCCAGAATCTGCCTCTAGGGCAGCAAAAGAAAAAAATTATAGTTGGCTGTGCATACCCAACCTTAGCCCATCCGGCTGCCTGTCGGCAGTCTTACTAATGTCTGAGGCATGGTCAATATCTAGTGTTATAAAAACAACAATTTAAACAACACTACAAAACTCTACTGAGGATCTTTCATAAGCCAGGCCCTCAGCCAACCACTTAGTATCTACCTTATCTCATTTTATTCTCAAAATAATCTTATGCAGTAGAAACTATTATTACTTTCCTCTTTACATATGAGGAAACTGAGGCAGAGATTGGTTAAGTAAGTTGCCCGGAGTCACACAGCTAACAACTGTTGGGACTTGGATTTGAACCAGGTAGTCTGACTTCAGAGCCTAAAATAAACATCGGATTAGGTGGGCGGTAGGATGGATGGATGGATATGTGAATGAATGGATGGATGGGTGGATGGATGAACGAGTTGATGACAGATGGATGAGTCGCTGGAGGTAGGGATGTGTTCTGAGGTTGGCAAGGATCTGGGGACTGGCTGGCTGCAGGGGATTGGCAGGGAACCATACAGAGTCAGCCTCACCATCTCGCCAAAGCTCCTTTTGCTTTTCTTCTCTCACTCATGTTTGTACTTGAATCACTTTCATGTGACTGGGTTGAGAAATCCATTGAGCTGCATTTAGTTCCCTCACATAAGAAAAGGTAGCCCAGATGATGTATTATGGGAGCCTGTCATGCTGGAATAATGGCTGGTCTTTACGTTTTCTTTGTGTTTTTCTGAAAGTTTCTAATTTTCTACAATGTGGAGCAGATAGCTATTATTTGTCCTAAGCACTGGTGACTTTTGTGCAATCATTCCTTACCCCACTCTTTCAATGTGACTTTTGAGGGGAGGGCTGGTGGGCCAATCACAGTGTTTCATTCTTGAACCACAATGATTGGTTCAAGAAAGGGCCTGTCTTCTTGTTTGTATAGTGGTGAGTATCTCTGCCTGTCACTCGGGAGACCAGGGTTCGGTCCCCGATGGGGAGCCAAAAAATTTAAAAAATAAAATAAAAAAGAAAGGACCCATGGCCCAAGTATGTCCCATGGAAGCCCATATGATAGTTTTGTTTTTTAAAGTAGTTATAAGAGGGAAGATCTCTTCCATTTGGGGGTACTGAGGGATAGAACACATGCCTAGGGCTTGTAGCATCCATCTTGACACTGTAAGGCAAGTATGTCTGAGCATGGAGCTAACACAAAGGAAAACACAGATGGGAGAGGGAACTGAGAGTTCTGATCTTATCTTTTGAGTCCCTGGATCCAGCCATACCTGAAGCTAGAGACCCGTGGACTTTTCAGTTATGTGGGCTTAAGTGGATTTATTTTTTTCTTAATCCAATGTGACTTAGGTTTTTATCACTTGCAGACAAAATTCCTAACAAAATATTTACCACCTTTGTATAAATACAAATAAAACTGTATTTTTATTAATGTTATTTAAAAAGAACAAAAGACAACTGTCCCATTCCCGAGTACATGCAATCATTTAACAGACAGAGCTATGGGACAACAGGGTTTGTCATACAAACACCTGCCCGTCCGGCCGGAGATATGTAAGCAGATGAGGCTGGGAAGATGGCTCCAGGAATGTCCCTGGAGGAGGGCGAAGGAGCGTTTTAACAATCGGTTCTGTTTCAGCTCCTCCTCTTTCTCCTTCCAGCTGGGCACAATGAGGCTCCTTCAGTCTGCAGCCTGCTATCAGAGCACGTGTTGCAGGAATCCTGTTGATCCAGGCTCCTTCTCCACCCTGGGCTGGTCCTGCCTCGGAAAAGAAGGAGCTGGAACAGTTCCTCAGTGTGCTGCGAGGTGGCGGTGGCTGTGTGAGCGAGAGCTGGGCCTGTAAGGGACAATCCCAGGGCCACCACCCTGGGGGATGCCTGGTTCTTGGGCTGCCTCAGTAGAGGAGGGAGGGGACAGAACTAGAGACATATTTGCACCCTAGGGGCATTTCCTTGAATGCCAGGTTGCTTTGAGGATGCTGTAAACATCCATATGACACCTATGTTACCACCCACTCATCATTTTCTTTCTTTTCCGAGATTTTTTAAATTGTGAAAATCATGCACTATAGAAGAATGCATAAAAGACATATGTGTGGTTTTAAAAAAATAGGAACGCAAACACCCGTGTTTGTACTGCCACTTAAGATGGGAAATGGCTCCTGGCTAGCCAGTTTTGCAAATGCCCCGGGTGCCTCTGAGCATCTCTGCTCTCCCCCCGCCCAACTCCCAGCCCAGAAGTTTCTGTTCTTGTGACTTCTAGGATCAGTGCATTTTGCTTTTCTTCGTAGTTCCATTTATTGTTTTTCTTTAAGTCAACTCACGCTTTTTATTTAAATAAATTTATTTTTTTTTGACATTTTTATTGGGGTAGAATTCACATTTTACCATTTTAAAGTATACAGTTCAATGGCATTTAGTAAGTTCACAGAATGGTACTGTGAAACCACCACCTCTATCTAGTTTCAAAATATTTTCAGTATCCACAGAAGAGACCTAGTACCCATTGAAAAATCACTCACCATTCCCCCTCCTCTTAGTCTGCTCTCCGTCTCTATGAATTATCTATTCTGAGTATTTCATAAAGTGGAATGGTACAATATATGATCTTTTCTGTCTGCTAGTTTCTTTCCCTTAGCAATAATGTTTTTGAGGTTCATCCATAGGTCAATAGTTCATTCCTTTTAATGGGTGAATAATATTCACTGGGAATAATCTTATTTTAAAAGGAAACTTGTTCATCACCACTGGCTTTCCCTTCTGCCCAGAACATTCTTCTCCCAGATATATCTGGATGATTCCCTCCAGTTGCTCAGATGATACCCCCTCAAGGTCTCCCCTGACCCGATACTACTGTGACCAGCTCCCTCTGCTTGCCCCTGTCCTCTCAGGGCCCCTGGCTATTCTACATTTTCTTTTTTCCATGGTATTTTACTGCCTGCTGCTGTGTAATCCACTTATGTCTTATCTTGATTGTTTTGTGGTTTTCTCTCCCCCTAGTCATCATGTGAGTTCCACAAGGGCAAGGGTTTTTTTCTGTTGGAATCACAGATGCATCCCCAAATCCTACAACAGTGCTTGGCACGTAGAAAGCACCTGTGAGAGGTGGAATAGTCCCCCCAAATATCTACATCCTCATCCCTAGAACCTGGTGATGTTACCTTTTATGGCACAAAAAGAGACTTCGCAGATGGGATTAAGTTAAAGATCTTTAGAAGGTGCAAACATCCTGGATTATCTGGGCGGACCCTAAATGTAATCACATTTATAAAATAAATGTCCTTAGAAAAAGGAGGGAGATTTGGCAATATCCAAAAAAGTCAGTGTGAGAACTAAAGCAAGATGCTACTCTGCTGGCTTTAAAGGTAGAGGAGGAAGAGGCCCAGAGCCAAGGAATGCAGTTCTAGAAGTTGGAAAAGGTCAAAAAATAGGTTCTTCCCTAGAGCCTCTGGAGGGAGTGTAGCCCTGATGACACCTTAATTTTAGCCCCATAAGTCTCATTTCAGAGTTCTAGCCTCCAGAACTATAGGAGAATAAATTTTTGTGGTTTTAAGCCACTAAATTTGTCGTGATTTGTTATAACATCCATAGGAAACTAAAAGAACACTCAATAAACATTTGTTGAATGAGTAAGTGCTTGTTAAACAAGTGACTAAAGGAGACACCAGTGATGCTTACAGTAGATAGAAGGTCACTGAGATAAAAAATGCAGTGAAAAAGTGATGCTGTTAACTTCACGTTAGACAGCTGGAGAGCCACAGGCTCTGAGGCAGCTCGCTCTCTGCTAGAAAAGAGAGATCAACAGTGCTAGAGAGTATTAAAGACCCATGAGCACCAAACTGGGACTTTGTTTTTGCGTATTGAAAAATGGTCTTATTCTGTTGGTCAATGATACTTAATGCTCCAACCTGCTGGGGCGAGGGAAGACTGTAAAGAAATGGCAACATTTGTACCTGGTCTTGAAGGAGGCACTCGTGAGTGGAGGGTGAATGGAGAAAGAGAGAGGGCAGCATTTGGCACAGCAGTTAAGTCTTTGTACTGCCTGAAATTATCGCCGTAGGGTGAGTCCTGCAACCTGAGAAACGTGGCCGAGGTGATGGGGAGCTGCCAGAGGGTCTAAGCAGGGAGACGTCCTCCTGGCATAGCCTGGAGTAGGATGGGAGGAAGGAGAGCTGGGAGCTGGAGGTTCATGAGGACGAGCGGAGCCTCCTGTCACTTCATCTTTTGTCCAGGTTCCTTCCTGAACTCCAAGGTCTCGGGGTTTCCATCCTTGACCCTCACCTCCTCTTTTGACCTGCTTTTCCGCCCTGGTGACCTAAGCCACACCCTTGGCTTGACTCCCACATGTCTTCATCCAGCACAGAACCCTCTTCTGAGATTTCAACCCCAGGAGAGGTTGGAGTCTCTATCCAATATCTCCCCTTGGGGGCCAGGGCTGTGCTGCAGGTGAGGTGCCTCTGACTCACCCAGGAGATGGTCTGTGGGCGGCAGGACTCTTGGGGCTGGGACTCAGTGGACCGAGAGGGCAAGTCCAAGGACCAGAGAGGGTGGTAGCTCAGTTTGAGAAGACCAGGGGCACATTAAGAACAAACATTCCTATGGCCTGCAAATGGCGTCATTGTCCCTTGCAATCTGCAACTCCTGACTGCTTATCGAAAGGGTCTTGGAATAAAGTTGTTCTATTCTGCCCTGGCCTTTGTCCTGGGAGAAGAAGGCTGTTCAGCTGAGCAGGCTGGATCTGAAGCCGGAGAGGACGGGAGAAACTTCCTCAGGGGCCGACAAACAGCCTCCGGGGAGAGGTTTCCAAGAGAAAGGCAGTTTGCACAGTGGTCAAGGGCACAGGCTCTGGCCGCTGGCCTGGGTCCGCCGGTTGCTAGGAGTGTGGCCAGGAAGGGAACTCTTGGTGCCTCGGTTTCTCCATTCACAAGAGCACCTGAGCTGTGAGACTCCCAGGGCTGACGGGTGTGAAGGTGCTTAGCAGAACCCCTGGTAAACGCAAAGTGCTCAGTAAACATTAGCCATTGTTGTTTGTGTTTTTTATTAGCTCCACAAACTTTTCCCATATGCCAACATTGTACTCAGTCCTGTCCCAATCCGGGGCCAAAGAGATGAGACGCACTTCCTGCCTTCGCAGAGCTCACAGTCCAATGAGGGGGACAGACACATGGATTAAAAAATTCTATCAAGGGGAGAAAATTCCATAATGGTGGAAGCTCCAACTTCTTGGGGCAAGGGAAGAGTCAGGGAAGGTTGCAGAGAGGCGGTGACATTTGCAGCTGTTGAGCATTGCAGGAGCCAGGCAGGAGTGGCGATGGCTGGACCGCAGGGTGTGCACGCTGTGTGCTGGGGGAGCATTGAGCAGCTGTCGGCTCCAGAGGCTGTGGTCTCGCCTTTGACAAGCCTCGCTAGAAGTGTCCCTACCTGTGACATCGTGCCAGGGCTGCTCAATTCCGTGAATCTGAGGACACAGCTCCCCCCACCCCGCCCTGCCATAGGGGAGGAGGAGGAAGCTCCTCTCTGGGCGGTGCCCAGGTAGGCATCGAAGGCAAGTTCCCTGTCGGGACCGGCTGCAGCCACCTGAGCCCAGCACAGACAGAAGCCAGGCCTGTGCCCTCTGTCACCCAATGCTTGCCTACATCAGCCCTGCTTCTGAGCCACTCCCCAAGGGAGCTCCATCCAGCCTGGGTCACCATGACCTCTTCCTTACTGGCTGGGGTGCCTCTTGGCAGTGCCCTGCCCCGGCAGGGCTAGTGGAGACACCACATGGGGCAGGGATGGCTCTTCCAGCCACAGGTTTGGGGTGGGGTTGGACCAGGGGTCCCCAGGGATCCAGGCAGGGTCCCCACAACCCCTGTCTTTCACCAAGACTCTCACCTCTACTAGCGGCTATCCCTGTGCAGGGCTTAGTCCTGAAATGACATCAGCCTCACTCTTAAAAGGTACAGACACAAACTGGATGCAAAATGATGGAGTGATAAAACGTACAGGCTCTGGAGTCAGACAACCTGGATTCAAATCCCAGCTCTGCGACTTCCTCGCTGTGTCATGTTGGGCAGGTAACTTAATCTTTCTATGCTTCGGTTTCCTCATCTACAAAATGGGGTAATTATAACTATATTATAACTATTTAACGTGCTAACCCGGGGGTCAGCAAATTCTTTCTGTAAAGGGCCAGAGAGGAAATGGTTTGGGCTGTGCTGGCTTTGTGCATTTGTTACAGTGACTCAACTCTGCTGTTGGTGGTGCACAGGCAGCCACAAACAGCATGTGAATGAATGGGCATGGCTGTGTTCAATAAAACTTTATTTATAGACACTGAAATTTCATGGATCACAAAATACTCTTCTTTTGCGACTTAAAAGTGAAAATAAAAATTCCTGGGTCATGGGCAAAAACAGGATTTGGGCTGAATGCCATAGTGTGTGGTCCCCTTTGCTCACCCATGTAAGTGCTTAGAACAGTACCCAGCACGCTGGTCTTGTGCCGGCTTTAAACACCTAACGCAGCTGCCCAGAGCATGGCCCCACCCTTGCCCCAGACCTCCCACCGGTGCACGTCTCACACGCTCCAACGGCCCTGGGCCAGTTCCCTGCCTGCGGGCACAGAGGAGACCTTGCCCCAATGTCAGTGACTAAGAACAGTTTATTGACAAATAGCTCCAGCTCCAGGGCTGGCGTTTCCTCCTATCTTTGGCATCAGGCAGTAGCTGTCCAGCCTTGACACTCAAGGACACATCCTCGGGCCCCAGCCCAGGCTAGAGGATGGGTGAAAGCCTTGGCGTGGGGCTTTGGAGGAGTCCTTCTCTCTCACGACCTGGCGAAGAGCTCCGTCAGTCCTCCCTCTGGCCTTCGCCCGGGCCGGCGCCATTTCCTTGGGACCCTGTATCTCTCTAGCGATGCGCTAAGAGCTTGGGCCTGGCAGTTGTTGAGTGTCGCTGGGCAGGGCCCAGCGGGTCCCCTGCACATGCCCAGGCCCCATCTTGTTGCTCAAAGCAGGCTTTTAGTCAGCGTCTCTGAAAAGCCCAGAGTGGGGGCAGAGGGTCCCCTCTGTGTCTGGGACGCCGGGTCTGAGTTCTCAGACCACGGCTGGTGGTCCTGACTAGATCTTTCTTCCCAACCTCGCCTCAGGGCTCCCCCGGCAGCTGGGTGTCTGAGAGCTGGGTGGAGAAGGCCCTCTCCAAGCGCAAAGTATTGTATCTGGGGGGCGGTGTGCCGGGCACCTGGGTCCCGGGGGCTGGAGGCAGGCGCAGAGCGGAGGTGAAGGTGGGCAGGTCATCGTCTATATTGAGGGCAGGATTGTCCTGGCCCCGTGGGCTGGGGGGAGCCTCGGGGCAGGGAGGTGCCTGCCTCAGGGCCCACCACTCCTTGGCTTTTTGCCACTGGCGACGGGCGATGATAGAGAAGAAGTCGATGAAGAAGACCTCAATGATCTCAATGACGCAGACGACAGAACAGCTCATCCACAGGCCCAGCTGGCCGCCGAAGTTGGACAAAAGCATCTCGATCTGCAAGGGAGGCCAAGCCACACTGTGAAGAAGGCCCCTCACCCCAGTTGACCTCCTGCAGGGACCCTCATTCCCAAGGGAGCCACTGGCTAGCCCCGGCCCTGCACAGGCTTGGAGGAGGAAGCATGAGGGCTTCCTGTCCTCTCTTACTCTGTGTTCCAACCCAAGGCCCGGCGGGCCTGGAGCAGCTGTCCCCAAGGCCAGGCAGAAGGGCACATTCATAGACCCAGGCCAGGTCCCAGAAGGAAGCCACTCACACTGTTGGCTGGGTTCTCCATGATGGATCTCTGGTTCAGGTCTTTGTAGAATATCAACAGTTTGGCCAAGTCTGTCCTGTAGAAATTCCAACAGGTGAGTTGGGAACCTCAGTGTTCTACCAGATGACCAGCTCCTTGCCATGGCTGTCCCCTCCTGCCCCAGCCCTCTGAGCTCCTTGAGGGTGTGAGAACCTCTCCCATGGGCTCTGTCTCTATCCCAGAGCAGACCTCCAGCCTGGGCCTGGTTCTCAGGCCATTCATTCACTCAAAAACTGTTTCTCAGCCTCTGAACAAAGCCAGTCTTCCCAGCCATACTCCCCCTGTACCCTGCTCTTCATCAAACGTTGGCATTTGTAATTGTTTGATTGCAATCTCAAGTACATGCGGGAGCCAGGCAGGTCATGCACAGGAGCCAGGCAGGCTGGGTGTAAGGTAATACGATAACAGCCAGAATGGCAGCTAGCATTTATTGGCCACTTCCTGTGTTGCCAGGCACCGCTGTAAGAACTTTATGTGAATTAACTCATTTAATTTTCACGACAATCCTACAAGGTGGGTAGGTGTGTTTTAATCATCATTTTACAGATGTGGAAACTGAGACACAGACTGTTTAAGTAACTAGCCCAAGACGACACAGTTCATAATTGCTCAACCCAGGATCCAAACCCAGAGAGACCTGGCTTCAAAGTCTGCATCTCGACTGTTGCACTAAACTGCCTCTTGATCAGACTATGGTGAACCAGACTGCAGCTCATTCCAAAGGGGCGGCTCTCGCTCAGCTGTTTGGTGCTATGCAAGAACGGAGGGTCACTATTGCTAGAACTGTCGATCTTTCAGAAAAACCTGGAATTAATGGATTACTTTTGTGGGGATAGATTTGACCTAGAGGTCACTGGTTTGCAATAGTTGGTTCAATGGTTTGCAATTGCTTGGTCACAGTCTGTCTTTATCACTAGACTGTGAGCACCGTGAGGGAAGAGACCACGTCTGCTTGGTTTTCTTGGTCCCCCCAGCACCCCACAAAGTGCCTGGCGTGGATGCTCTGTGAATGTTGGAGGCGAAATCGGCTCCCACCGGGGGCAGGCCCAGCCACAGGCATTGCGGAGACGGGGATGGCCCAGAGGGATGTTGGGTTCGCACAGCAGGAGTCACAGATGTGGTCTCACCCTCTCCCGGCTCTGAATACGTGACTGAGTGAGGGAATGGCAAGGAGAGGGCTTGGCCACGAGGAAGCAAGCGGGAGGCTGGGCCTGCAGTGGGCAGGGGCGGAGGAAACAGGTGGAGGGAAACTTACTTGTTGAGCTTTTTGTTTATTTGCCGGCTTTGGTCCCAAGTGAGAACAGGCAGCAACCACTTCTGTGACAGATAAAGCAAGAGGGGGACTGAAGACACCTGCAAAGGCCAGGGCAGCCCTCCCTCCACAGCCTCCTCCTACGCCCCACTCCCCACCCCCACCCCCACCCCGTCCTCGGCAAGACCCCTCCCTCCCCCCCCCCCCCGCCCCACCCCACCATGCCCCAGGCAGAGGACACAGCACAGATGGTAGTGAGGCTCCAGCCTGGGGGCTCATGGGGGAAGAGTGGGCAGAAGAACCTACCTCCGAAACCACAGACGGCCACTGTGCCAGGCTGGTGGTCAGTGTCCACTCCTTAAAGCTAAGGGGAAGAGGGGACAGAGTGAGCATGGGCTGCCGGGCTCAGGCCAGCCCTGCTCGTCCCATCCTCCTGAGTCCCCTCACCTGCCCCACCCCTCAGGGTCCCCTCACCTGCAGGCCTCCCGGCACACTGACTGGCAGCCCAGCTCTTCCTGGACAAAGGCCTGGTGCAGTTGGTAGTAGCAATACACTGAGGGACAAGGGAGAGGGTGGCATAAGTGTGGGGGCCACAGGACCCTTCCCAGGAGTCCCCAGGTCACCAATGGTCCCTACAGTCTCATTTTAATTATTTCTCCTCCCACTTTCTACAAACACTAGGGTTCCCTAGAAACACATGCTACTTTGTGACACTGGGAAACAGAATATGGTGGTGGTTAAGGACATGAGTTAAGGTTTAGGCAGCCCTTGGTTTGGGTCCAATTCTGTTACTCCCTGGCTGTGTGACTTTGGGCAAGTTGCCTAACCTTTCTGAGCCTTGTTTACCTAGTCTGTGAAAATTAACTATCCATCAGTTGTTCCCACCTCCTGGAGTTGACAGAGGCGCTCAAGCTCTTAGCACAGACTGGATTTAGCATTTGGTCCTTAACTGGGAAGTTTAATCCAAGCCCTGCTTGACAACAGATGCAAAACACTAGTAAACGCTCTCTACCAATATCTCTCTCGGGCAAAAGACAGTATGGGTAGGGGCCCAGGAATGTCCTAGCACAGCCTGGCACCAGGGGGCTCCCCCCCACCGATCCTGGGGCGTGCAAGGCTGGGTGGGTGGCACTCACTCCAGTTGGGGTGCTGCTGGTAGTTGCAGTAGTTGGCTGCGGGAGGCAGGGGCTGGCTGTACTGCGCACACCCGCATTTCTCCACCATCTTCGCCTGGAAGCACGAGTGAAGGCAGATCTGAAAGAGGAAACCCAGACATTCCCTTAGGCGCCTTGCACTCGGATGCCAGAGTGCTCCCTGCACACCCCTCTTCCCAGAGCCCTGGCAGGCTGCATGGATGTGCCCCGTGTGCCCACTGGGCCGGCAGTGATCCCCTGACTCTAGAGGACCCAAGCTGAGAATTCGGATTAACTGAGACACAGAGACTGGGTTGAGCCGGGGCCGGGATGGTCATTTTCCATCATGTGGGTGCCCACGCAGAGATAGGTGGGGAAACTGGAGCAGTTGCCAAGAAACAGAGAGAAAGAAACACAGTCCAATTCTCAGGTCCAAGCCCTCCACACTGGATCTCAGGGGATCATAAACTGCCACGGTATCCATGAAGCTTATGGCAAAAAAGCTAACGGCTTTTGCCTTAATTTGCTTTGCTTTAGCTGCAGGAAGCTAACGGCAGGGGCTCTGAAGGCAGGCTACTCAGCAGATCCCAGCTTTGCCACCTACCTGCTGTGTGACCTCAGGCAAGTTACTTAACCTCTCAGATGCTTTGCTGTCTTTGTCTTTGAAATAAGTATAATAACATCTAATTCATGAGATTGTTGTGAGCATGAAATGAATTGTTTGTATGCTCCAATGAGGTCACCTTTTATTTTATTTTGTCTTAAAGTCCATTTGATTATGTTTGTTTCTTTTTTTTCTCTGTACTTTAATGGGTGCAAAGTGTTTCTGTTTCTTATAAGCAGACAATCTCTGACTAATAGTCGCTTTTTACTCGGTGTCACCACCACCTTTCTGCTCTGCTCTCACGTAAGCTGGAGGACTCCGTGCTGAGGGTGCCTGGTCCCTCTGCTCTGCTGGGACAATCTTCATGAATCCTGTGGGTACCTGGGTGGGTGGTGAACTGCAGACTGCCGGAATGTGAGAGTTGAAAACCCAAATGCCCACGGGAGGCAGTGATGTAAGTGACACATTGGGGCGTGGTGACACTGCAGGGGCCAGAGAACATGTGCCTGGTTTACGGAGTGGCTCCACCCACTTTCTATCCTGCAGGAATATGGGCTCAATGTTGCCGTATCGTCTCGTTTTTTAAGAGAAGTTAAAAATCTGCATTTTCTTGTGAAATTCCCTGACTTTTAAACACCATCCAGGCTAAGAAAAACCAAGTGCGCCGTCTGGAAGGGGGCTGGGAGCTGCCGATTAGCAGCCCCGGATGCAATTGCAATCCCCCACCCCTGTGATTGCTGAGACACAACTTGCCCAAGGCCATGAGCGAGTGACCGACACACAGGCCTGGAAGCCGCGCTCTTCACCTCTCAGTCATTTCTGTCCCGGACTGCTTCTCTCCTGTCCCTGACCTGCCAAGCCCCATTTGGGAAGTGGGCCTGTCCTGGCTGTACATTGTGTTCCACGCAAACCTCAGTGAATCAATTAAGCTCTGGTTACAGACAGATTCAGAGGACTGGAACCAGCCGGCATCGTTTGTTCTTGAGGTCTTTGGAGGAACCCCAGGGATCCTCAGCAGAGTTCCTGGTCCCAGCCACACCCCAGCCTAAATAGAACTTTGCCTCCTGGGTCCAAGCCATAACCCAGGGCGCCCCCGCCACCCCGTACCTGGAGGGAGTAGGCAGCGTTGTAGATGTTCCTGACTGGCACATCACTGCCGTCCTCAGTGCATTGGCTGTAGGGTTCGCTCAGCTTGAAGGACTCCGTCTGCAATCACAGCAGCCCACATTCAGCCTGCCTCCCCCGGGCCCAGACAAGGGGCTTCTCGAGCGCCCTTGGGAGCTGAGCAGCCGTTTAGTCATTCACTGAACAGGAAGTTATTGAGCACCTACTAGGTGCCGGGTGCCATTGCAGACACTATAGGATCTATTAGCAACTAAGATAGACAAGCTCCCTGCCCTCATGAGCTTACATTCCGGTGGGGTAGACAGATGGTCGACAAGCAAATCAATCAATAAGATGATTTTGGATCATTTTGGATGGTGATCCATGAAACAAAGTGGGGAGACTGGTGGGGGGTGCAAGGAGGGTTTCCCACAGAGTGATCAGGGAAGGTGTCTCTGGGAAAGAGACCCTGTCAGCTCAGCATGGAACAGCCAGAAAGGAACGGCCTTGTCCAGAAATGGGTGGAAAAGGATTGGGCAGAGGGGGCCGCAGAGGCTCGAGGCAGGAGCATGGCAAAAGACAGAAATCACTGGAAATGAAGTCAGAGAGGGAGGCTGAGGCCAAATCGTGCCCAGCTGAGAAATCTGGATTCGGTTTTCTGAACAGTAATAAGCAGCTGGCAAATCCACACCGGGAGGCGGGAGGGGGGATGAGGAAGCCGAGCGGAGACTGTCAGCTGTCTGGGATCCCCGTCCCTGCGAAGGACCCATTTCCTCGTCTTCCAGCCCCAGACGTTGACTTGGAAAAAGCTGACTTTCTTAGAAAGGCCCAAGGGAAGCCCAGCAGAGTAGAATGACACCCTGATCATCAGAGGAGGTAAAAGCATCATCACCCAAAGCTCAGAAACCTTGTTCAATTATGTCTTATTGTAGTTCACTGTTTGTTTTTAGCTGAATATTTGTCACTGCAAATAAACAACTCAGACAAGCCAAACAAGTGCAAAAAAAAAAAAAAAAAAAAAGATTGGTGGATAACATCGTCAAAGGGGGAACAATAATGGAACATAAATAGTGACCAGCTTATGGCACAGTTCCAGGGTCTGTGTGTGCATGACCATGTGCCCATGCACGAGCATTTCGGGGGGTGGCGGGGAGATAGGGTAAAAGGAAAAAGGATGGCAGATTTGTGGGAGGGTAGAACATTCTTTTCTCTTTGAAGAAAGAATGATAACTGGGGGAAAAAGGAATGGAGAGGTTTGATGCAGGTGGAAGGACAGCCATCTCCAGTGGCTATAATCCCTTTCTGCTTGTATCACAGCTCATCTGCTGGCCCATCAGTCTTCCTCAATTAGCTGCAAGAACCTCAAGGGCTGTTGATGGTGCTCGTTTGAAAATGTTTGAACAACAGAAGCAAACAAAGGGGAAGTAGCCGCCTGGTCTCCCCTCTTCCCCAGGGGTGCTGACAGGTCAGATCGTGCATCTGGGACAGGACATGGACTCACACATTCACTGCGCCCTGCAGTCTGCCCTTCCCTATAACAAGGGCGGCATCTTTCCGTGCCAGTACAGAACAGAGAGACTTAACAGCTGGACAGCAGACACTTGTAGAGTCTCTAGTGCCTGCCAGGGCTGGGCTGGGAACCGAGACGCAAACATGCCAAGCAGTGGCTTTCCTCGAGGGCGCCTCGATTCTGTACCATCCTCTGAGCTTCTCCGGGCAGCAGGCTCCCTGGGCAGCTGTTCCTTTGGGTCCCCAGGTCCTGCTGAACTGCTCCCAGAGCATAGAGTGTCAGCTACGGGCTCTGCCTGCCCCGGGCAGGAAAGTACAACAGCCTGGCATCCGGGCGAGAGGGCTGTGCACTCAGGCAGGCCGCGCGCCGCCAGCAAAGGTGGCCGGGGCGCCCTGTCCCTTGAGCACCAGTTGATGGGCCACTTCCGGGAAACCGATTGTGAGAAATCGTTTTGATTTCTATGCTTTCTGAGCACTCAGTGGCCCCTTACTCTGCAGTGATGCTTATGGCACTCGGAGCTCTCGGGTGGCGCGGGTGCTTTCTGAAATAACCTGGGGCAGGGCAAACGGGGCAACTGGTGTTTTCTGAGTGGGACAGAGATCTGGAGCTTCTCGAAGCCTAAACTGGATGAACTTTGACAGAGTGCTCTGCTCCCACCCAAACTTTGAGTTTTCCAGAAATGCTGGCTTATGGGGAGTGGGGAGACATTTTGGCTTCTATCCTGACCCCTAGGGGCACAAAACCAAAAATATGCAAATTATGTGTGTATATATGTGCATGTGTGTGAGTATATATGTGTATCGGTGCATACACATGTACAGGTAAGAGTGTGTGTGTGCACACAGGTATGTGTGGACGGGCATGAGTGTACGTGTGCATATATGCATATATACATGGGACATGGGACCCATTTTTATCAAACCAGATTCTTTAAGCCTCCTTCTGAGAACCCTGCGGGAGGGAGGCAGTTGCATAGGAGTCCTTAGCTCACCTCTTGGAAGGTATGAACTGTGCCAGGGGAAGCCCAGGTGGCAGCAGAGTGTGTGGGGCAGGGAGGAGGGGAGGGGAGGGGAGGCCTTTATCAAGCTCCCTGGTTTCTGGGGTTGGAGAGGCGGCTCCTGACTTCTTGCAATCCTGGGAGCTTCCAGCCGGCACAATCACTCCTCATCTACGAGGTGTCAGCCCAGCCAGGCTATTCCCAGACAGGGTGGCTGTTGGATGATTGTTTTCACAGTTCAGCGGTAAAGCCAGCAACCCCCGAAGCCACCCTCTTAGGGAGACCGCCACAGCTCAGAGGTTTTCAGACTGTGTTCCGTCTGCACCCTGTTTCCGGGCCCCTCACAGAGGGGTGGGCGGTAAGCAGGCTGGTCTCCCAGGCTCACCCAGAGCGGTCCTGCAGTTCTCTGTTTCCACTGTGGACATTTTAGGGTAAGATTTCCTTCTAATGAAAGATTCTTCCCATAGCAAAGAGGACCCCCTGCCCCCAGCCACTAAGGACGCAGCTGATCCACCAGCCCCGGCCAAAAGGCCCCAGCAACAGGAGTCCAGATCTGGCTCTGCAGGTAAGTGGGGGCCCCATCCTTCCTTCAGTGGCCAAGCACTGTCCTTACTTCTCAAAATGGGCTGCTGCTTCTGGGGAGAGGGCAGCAGTGAGAGCTGGGCTGGGGATGGAACAGGTGGCTGGTTTCTTTCTTGAACCTGTGCAGGCCTGGCAGAGCTCGTTATTGAGGAGGCTTTGGTTGCTTTGGGTGTTTAGGCTGCCTCAGGCCCTACCCTGACTGTCCCCTCTACTGTGGGCCTAGGTGGGTGGGCTTCTGAGCCCTCCTAAAGGACTTCTTCTGGAAGCACCGTGTTATGATCAATGATCAATTGCCCCTAAATAACCAGTAGTGCCAGGCAGGCTAGCTAGGGCATCCAAAGTATAGGCCTCGTAGCCATTTGATTTTGATTAAACAACAACAGTTTACCTTGACCGAGAGCTTACAGTGTGCCAGACACTCCGATAAGCACCTTACATGTAGCCACTCATTTAACCTTGACAACAGGCTCAGTCTGCAGAAGCGGGAAATGAGACCCAGAGATAAGATCACTTGCCTAAGGTAATGTGGCAGGTAGGAGACAGAGCCAGGATTCAAACCCAGAGTTCACTCTCTCAACCAGGCACCTCTAAGCACTGGTGTGGAGATTAAGTGAGCCAAGTGCTTAGCACAGTGTCTAGCACACAGAAACTTCTCCATGAAGGGTAGTTTTCATTATTAAAATATGTATGTCCTCCATGCATGACCTCATCCACTGCTGATACAGCAACATGAATGACAGATGCCGCCAAATCTGACCTCCAGCCAAAATCTTTCACCTGAGACCCAACTGACCGGACCACTGGTCATTTCTATCTCGGTGGCCCATGCATACTTTAAACATGCCATGTCTGTGGAAGATTGCAAAAGTGGCCTAAATCCTACCAACCCATAAAGAGATAGAGTCTATTTTCCAGCCCTTGAATCTGGGTTAGTCATAGGACTTAAGCTTTGACCAGTGGAATATTAACACATATGATGCAAGCAGAGGCTTGAAAAGGGCTTGATCATTGGAACTTGCCTTCTCTTACCGAGCTTGGAACCTGAGACTGCTGGGTGAACAGGTTCAAGCCAGCCAGCTGGTGGAGGAGAGGCTGCATCGGGGAGAACCAAGGTGCACCTGCAGATTCGGCAGTTGCCCTCAAACGCCATGACCAAGCACGGGTTGAGATCAGCTGAGCCTGGTCTATATCAGAAGAGCTGCCCAGATGTACCCAACTCAAATTGCCAACCCACAGCTTGGGAACTGTTAAACGGTTCTTGTTTAAAGCTACTAAGTTTTGGGATGGTCTGTATGCAGCAAAAGCTAACTGACATGACGTCTAAAACTGAACTGAGCATCTCTCCCCACCTAAAACCTGCTCAGTCTCCTGTATTTTTCATATCAACTAATGGCACTCCATCTATCCAGTTGTCTAGGCTAGAAACTTGGGCATCACTCTAGAAACTTCTCCCTTTCATCCCATGTAGTCATCAAGGGATGCTTAGAAGTAACTCTGGAATCAGTGAGGTCCTCATCATTGCTGCTCGCTGTCTGAGCTGGGCTCTCATCTTCCTGGACTATTAAAAATGGCCCTGTAGGTCTGCAGGTCTCCACACTGTTCCCCCACCCTCGGTATCTCCTGCACCCCTACCATGTGACCACCTGAATCCCAGATCTGGTCCTATCACTGCTCTCCAGTGCCTGGTGATTTCAAGTCCAAAGGCAACAGTCCAGCCTTCAATGCGTTCCTGAGGGGGCCTCAGTCTACTTTGCAAGTTCCACCTCACACTCAATTCATCTCAATTCAACAGAGACAGTGTCACTTCAACAGTGGGCTTAAAACGCTCCAGGCCCTGCAGTACAGGGAAAACAGATACTGGACATGTAATTAAAAGTCTAAAAGGCTGGCTGCAGTGGCTCACGCCTGTAATCCTAGCAATCTGGGAGGCTGAGCTGGCAGGATCGCCTGAGCTCAGGAGTTTGAGACCAGCCTGAGCAAGAGTGAAACTCTATCCCCACAAAAAATAGAAAAATTAGCTGGATGTGGTGGTGCATGCCTGTAGTCCCAGCCACTCTGGAGGCCGAGGCAGGAGGATCACTTAAGCCCAGGAATTTGGGATTGCAGTGAGCTATGATGATGCCACTGCACTGTAGCCCAGGTGACAGAGTGAGATGCTATCTCAAAAAAAAAAAAAAAAAAAAAAAAAAAAGCATATACTACAAGAATTTAGTATATAATGGTAAACTCTACGTTCATATAGGAAAATAGTATATTGCCATTAAAACTGGGGCTGTGGAAGACCATTCAATGCCATGGAAAGATGATGATATGTTTTGAATAGGGGAATAAAAGCAGATTACAAAAGTGCATGCTCAGTGGGGGCCCATTTTCATAAAAACAAAACAAAACAAATAAGCAAAACAATTAGAAGAGAGAGTGGAAGGACTATGCCCTCGATGGGATTATGAGTAGTTTAACTCTCTTTTGTTTTGTTTTTTCTTTGTAATACATTATCAATGTTATTCGTGCATGACAAAGTTTGCACTTCTCATCAATGGCGAAAGAATTACTCAATTTTTAAAGTTAGGCCATTTTGTTAAGTCCTTGAAGGAAGAAGTAAATTTGATCTCCACTTCACATCCTGCTGAAAACAATTCTAAGTGAAATCATAAAATAACTGGAAGCAAACTCAATTCGGTATCTGATCTCAAAGAAGGAAAACCCTCAATACACATAAGAACCAAAGAAGAAAACAAAGACCTAAACTATGTAAACATTCGATGTTTTGCATATGAGAAAGTATCACAAAGAAAATGAAAAGGAAAGCACAAGCTGGGAAAGATATTTGTGACACATACGGCAAATAATTAGTATCCTTTATATATGTATAATTAGTATCTTTATATATGACATAGTTATATGTTATTATGTAATAATATATGTCATATATTTTATTTGTACGTATATCTCACTCATAAAGGAGAGGGGTGTCAAAAAAGGCAAGGAAAAACCTTCTCTAACCCCCCTTTTTGCTTCAAACTTATTTTTCCTTCCCTTTGCATCCCTTTTCTTAAAAAATGTATAGTAATAACCAATATTTTTTGAGCACTTACTACATGCCAAGCACTTTTCTAAGCATTTCAGATGCACTCATTGAATTCTCACCAGCCATAAAGTAGCACGTTATGATTATCATCCCCATTTTACAGATGAGGTAACTGAGGCACAGAGATGACACCACCAAGTGCAAAGCTGGGGTTTGAATCTCAGCTGTCTGAGCTCTTATCATCCCTGTGGTACACATACTGTACTTGTGAAAGAAGTCATGTATGTGCTTTAGGATAAAAAGGAACAGTAGGGCTTGCGATGACAGAGGAGTCTCCCCACTGTCCAGGGCCCAGCCCCACACCTGCCTGGGCAAGTGGTCCACCCTCATCCACTTCCTCGTCTCCCATTCACTACTCAGCCCATTGTACTTTGGTTTCTGTTCCACTCCTTCCGCTGAAAACCGCTCTGGCAAAGAACACTGGTGGCCTCTTGGTTGCCAAACCCCAAGTTCACACTTTACCTTGCTCTACCTCTCAACTGCATTTGGCGTGTTTGGTCATGCCTTCCTTGAAACTCCCTTCCTTGATTTATCTGAAACCAACTCTTTCCGGCTTCTCCTCCCACTTCTCTGTCCCTGTTTCTCCCTTTTCTTTCTGCTCAGCCCTTAAACATTTGCATTTTTAGGGTTCTGTCTCAGGTCTTAGATAATGGCATTCACTTCCATGTGCAGAATTACCTCCCAGATTTTCTCCTGAGCTCCAGGTTTATAGCGTCTTACTCACTGGACATTTTCATTTCACCGTGATTTACTAAAGGCACCACAAATTGGGTGTGTCCCAAACTGAAGCGGTCATCCTCTCCCCAAATATACCCCTCCTCCTGTAGTCCCGAATTCTGAGCCTGGCATTCTTCCGCTCCACTGCCCAAGCCAGGACCTGAATACCAATGGAACTTCCCTGGGCCCTTCTCGCTAACATTGGTTGTCAAGCCCCGTTGCTCCTGTGCTGTAATGTCCCTAACATTTATTCCCCCTGCTCATCCCCACAGACATTGCCTCAGCTAAGGTTCTCATTATTTCTGTCTAGAATTTCTATAAATGTGCTGCCTCCAGTATATTGATTTTTTCAAAAACTTTCACTACACAGCTTAACATCCTTTCTCTGACTCCTTTGTCATTGCCATGCCCTTTGTCTGCACTGGCTCTACCTGACACTATTTGCCTATACTTGGTCCTTTAAAAATTCATCATTTAGAAAGCCTTCTCCAATAGGTTCTGTCTGGGCATCCATGCATCCAGCATCCATCCATCATCCATGAATCCATCCATCCATCATCCATGAATCCATCCATCCATCATCCATCTATCATCCATCATCCATCCATCCATCATCCATCCATCCATCCATCCATCCATCCATCCATCATCCATCCATTCATCCATCCATTATCCATCATCCATCAATATTTACTGAAGATCTACTATGTTCTAAGAACTGAGCCCAGGAACCAGACAGACAAGGTTCCTGTTTCCACAGAGATGGCAACTGTATTACAAAGGTGTGTTGACATTTGTCAGCCCCCCCAGAAGGTAAAATCTTTGAAGGTAGGAGCTCTGCTGTGTTCATCTTTGAATATTTAGTGCTTTGGATACACAGTCCCTCAATGAATAAAGGAAGTTTTTTTAACCAACTGCCTGAGTCTCCCAGCTTAACACACCTATCAAAAAATAAATAGAAAATAAATAAGAAAGGAAGGAAGTCTAGTTTGTTTGGACTTTTTCTTAGTGACCCCCTGCTGACTTCTTGGTAATCCCTGATTTTTTATTGTTGTTCTAAATAGCTCATAAATCTGACCTAGAGCTGAGCTGACAGACCCTGCTCTGTGGCTTTGATTTTTTTTCATCTCAAATTATAATAGGTGTAGCAGAAAACTCACCCACCACTTTGTTTACCCATCACTATTAAAGAGAACATTTTCTTAACAGTGTGTTGGGTATTTCCAAATTCAGAGCAAAAAAAATCAGAGAGCAGAATTTCTTAGCTCTCGTACTTTTTCAAGCTGTCTCAGTTCACCCCAATTTGCAGACATTGTGAGAGGCAGAAGAAGGGAACAGAGTGAAAGGATAAGGAGAGGATATGCTGCAAATCCCAGGTCCTTCTTATGGGTGCAGAGAAAACTGTCTGGGAAATACTGGATTAAAATGCTCACGATTGTGATCTGGGACTTTTGCCATCTATCAGTGAACAAGGGAATTGATGGCCTAGGTACTTAAGTGGTGCCCCAAAGTCTTTTCAAGCCACAGTTTAAACAGGTTGGAGGCTCAAGATTTTTTTCTCTTTTCTTGGGCCATCAGCATTCACACAGCCGGAGCTGGTACACCTTCCTTTTCCCCCATGTTAGAACAAAGCCCCTAAATGGCATGTCCCCTGAGAGCATCTGAGTTCCCAGAACAACCTCGCTGATGGTTTCTCTTGTCCAGGGTTGTCCCTTTGATGGGGCACCATGAGGCATCGAATCACAGTTTCTTCTGCAGTAGCACCATTTCATTTCCTCATCTCCCCTGTCTCAGCTTAAATATTACTTCCTCAGGAAAGCGGTCCTTGAACCTCCCCTCCCCTCATTAAAAATGAGCCCTAGGTCAGGCATCCCATAATGTGCTGTCATGCAGCCTGCATTTTTTTCTTTTTCTTTTTCTTTCTTTCCTTTTTTTTTTTTTGGAGACAAGAGTCTTGCTCTGTCACCCTGGGTAGAGTGCAGTAGCCTCATCATAGCTCACTGCCACCTCAAACTCCTGGGCTACAGCGATCCTCCTGCCTCAGCCTTTCGAGTAGCTGCAACTACAGGTGTGCACCTGGCTCCTTTAAATAAGTTCTTAATAGTCATTCTATGAAAGCAAGAGAAAGACAGGTGGAAAGACAGGCAGACACTGGTATAAAAAGACTCCAGGCCTGCAAACAAGCAGTGGATTGACCAGGGACATCAGAGCACACTCCTCACCTGCCCTTCTGTTCCCATGGGGCATGGCTGACTCAGGGACTGGAGTCTGCAGCCCAGGTATGCTTCTGTTGACAGGTATGAGTGTTCTCAGGACCCAGTGAGGTCACAGAAGGGCAAAGACTTGGAGGGAGAAGGGACTCTTGGTAAATGAGGTGAAATTGATGGAAGTGCGATGAGCTAAATAGACCTTTCATAGCCCAGTGATTTTCCATTAGGCTTTAAGACAATTGTTTGCAACACACATGAGCCTCTGGGCAGCCCAGAAAGATAGATGTTAATCTGCTCTATTTATATATTATATTACTGACAAATATATAATGAGTGTCTAATGCCTTGTTTTCAGTATGGGTTCCATAAATGCTGGTGTATTTTTTTGAAAAAAGGAAGGTTTTTTAAAATTCTTTTTCCAAAATGGCATCCTGTCCTTATTCATACAGAAGGTGCAAATACAACTTTTAGTGTAACTATTGGAATGACCATTGGAAAGTCCAGGACCATACTCCCTTTGGAAACAAACACCCTTTTCCATAAGCTGCATCTCATTAATTGTCCTTGAAAAGGTCTGTCCTTCTCTCCAACCCTGCAGAAATCAGAATATCCTCTTACCAGGTGCATTCCCATGGAGGTGGCCATTGCCGTCTCGATCTCTGTTCCCACGTCTTCGATAAAGGGGTATTCATCCTGCCGGTGGATAATCACCTTTGCCCCGGTGGAGGACACAAGGAAGGGGTTGTATTCCTCTTCGTTTATGTACAAGATGACTTGCAGCCCTGGGAGGATAAGGCAGCGTGCTGTGGTCAAAGGCTAGGAAAACATTCCCTGGGGGTAGCCTACCTTTCCCACTGCTTTGGGAGCCTCAAATCCAAGACCCATGCATTTCCAACAAGTGAGAAATGGATGATAGCTAGACTGGAAGCTCCATGAGGTTGGGAGTTGAACCTGACTTGCTCACTCCTGTGCCCCCAGGGCTTAGCCCAACACAGGGGTCCAAACACGGTATCACAGTCACGGCTCTTGCTAAGCATACAATTTTGCTAAGCATAAGGAAACTGCTATTCCGCCTGAGACACAAGTCTCCATGTGGCCCTTCGAGATGTGGAGTTCAGCTGAGCATCGAAAGGGTGTACGGTGCTGGGGCTGCTAATGCCCTCAGGGAGAGCACCCGGGAAGAGACAAATCATTAACGGTGTATCTGGCCACTGGCCCAACTTCCCTCTATTCTCCTGCTCTTGTCCCCTGCAGTCTGTTCAGCACCCGGAGGAACGGAATATTGGAACTCAGATTGGGTCACTCCCTGGTCTGACACCCTTCATTGGCACCTTCTGGGATACGTGGGGATGCCATAGAATAAACCCGACTGGGGCTGTCAAGGTGATGATGCTGCAGCCCCTGCCTAGCTCCCTCTTCTCCTCTCCTCCCCTCCTCCCTCCCTCAAGCTCCAAGCACACTGATCTTTTGTTTGTTTGTTTCTAGAACACATCAAATTCATTTTCTTCTCACGACCTTTGTACTTGCTAGTCCCTAAAGTGTTCTTGTGTGGATCTCAACATGGATCTTCTCATGCCTAAACAACCCCCCTGGCAGAGGCCTTTCTGGACCTTCTTATCTGAACTAAAACCCCTATCTCCACCCAGCCGTGCCCTCTTCCCATCCTGCCGCTTTCTTCTCCTCAAGGTGCTCATCAGGATTTTTAACCAAGTAACGTCTGCGTACTTGTTTACTATTTTTTTAATCTGTCTCTCTCCACTAGAAGGTAAGTTCCCTAAAAGCAGAGATGGCAACTGTCTCATTCACTGCTATGTGCCTGGCACCTAGAAGAGGGCCTGGTATACAGCAGATGCTCAATAAGTGTTTGGTAAGTGAAGGAGTGAATGAGCGGGATCTACATGGATTGAGAGAAGAGAACTTTGAGAGTTACTCTGACCTTCAACTTGTAAACAAGGGAACTGAGCCCAGAGGGGGAAAGTGATTTGCCCATCACACACAGCAGAGCCAGGACCCTGCAACTCGTCACTCTCAGTTCGCACGTGACTTCTTCCCACTGAAGTTTGCACTCGGAATTACGGTGTCTTACAGACCCGGTAAGAGCACAGCCGACACAGTGACAAAGCCCAAAAGTCCAAGGGTGGATTTCCTCCATGACAGGGCCTTGCCTTTCCTGGTGGGAGCTGATCTACATATCAAATCATGTTCAGTTTGCAGAGGATCTTTCAGGAATTTCTTTTGTGGGTAAACCAGGCCAATCTGTTGAGTTCCTACCTTCCCTACAAAAGGAGTAGTAGTAAAATAGTAGGCATAGCAGTACTGGAAGTAGCAATGGTATGATTGGTGGTGGTAGTTAGTACCAGCAGCAGGAACACAATGGTAGTGACTAGTGGCAATACTAGCAATGGTAATCATAGTAGGAATGACGACAACAACAACTAGCACTTATTGTGTGTTTAGTGTGTGTTACGGCTGAGTTGTGTTCCCCCCAAATTTATATGTTGAAACCCTAACCCCCAGTTTGATGGTACTTGGATGCAGGGCCTTGAGTAAGGTTAGATGAAGTTGTCAGAGGAGGGAGGGCTCTAATCTGACAGGATTGGTGCCCTGACAAGAGGAAGAAGAGGCATCACAGCACTCTGTCTCTCCATACACCACAGAGGAAAGGCCACGTGAGGGACACAGAGAGAAGACAGACATTAGCAACTCGAGGACAGAAGCCTCACCAGAACTGAATTTGCCAGCACCTTGATCTTGGACTTCTCAGCCTCTGAAACTGTGAGAAATAAATGTCTATTGTCTAACCCCCCCAGCCTAGGGTGTTTGTTATGGCAGCCTGAGCAGACTAACAGAGTGTGTGCCAGGTCTTATACTAAATGCTCTACGTATTTTAAGTCCTCTCAGTAACCTTGCATGGGAGATACTGTTATTATTCCCACTTCATAGATGAAGTATGGTAACTTGCCCAAGGTCACACAGTGGGTGGCAGAGATGGGTTTTGGCTCCAGAATCTGTCATCTTAACTAAGATAAATGTGTGTCGACCTGCCAATCTCCCATTCAGCACATCTGGGTGTCACTGCATTTGGAAGCCACCTGCCCAACATTACTCACCTCAGCTATGAGTTTAAACCAGAGTGGTTCCCCAGCAGAAGGAACCTCAAGAATGTCACCTTGCTCTTTCAAAGATAGAGAAGTCAAAGGGAAAACAGACACTCATATGGAAGGAAGGAGCCAACGTGAATGCTGATGGGAACGCTGACAATGAAAAGTAGTGTCCCCAGTTTCTGGCCGAGTGGAGAGATCCTGCCTTTCTGGAAGCCTCAAGCATCCCCAGTGTCCTGCTGCCACCAGGCTCACTGTTAGAGGACCTCAGATTTCCTCGGTGCAGGTTTCCTTACCATATTCACTGCCGCCCATGGAGGTGCTGAGGATGGTCGCATTGTCGCCTTTGTTGAACGTGTAGCAGTTCCCGTACATTGGATGGTGGAACAGCGTGAAGTTCCTATGGAGGAAGAAAACAGGTCAGAAAGGCTGTGTTGGGAACTGCCTGCCCTCATGCATCTTAGCTGAAACCTGGTAGGGCAATGCTAATGGGGCCAACTCTCTCTTGGGAGAATGGATGATAGACACGACTCATTTCCCCATCTTTCCTCTGATAATGTCACAAAAAGGTCCCTCGTCTAGCTTCGACCACGTTGGCATAGAATTAGACTCTCTACTTTCTGTTCTCCATCTTACTCCTCTCACCGTGTCTCCATCCTGACTTGGCATTCATTCCTTCTTCCCCAAATGCCTCTACTTTTGAATTTCCCAGCCAACAACTGACACTTTTCCATTCAAATTCTCAGTCCTAGGAAATGACCCCCAGAGAAGGAATCACATCATATGTGCCCTTATGGGACTTTAGAACCAACCCTCAGGGAGACACAATTCCAGTCACTCAGTTTTTGCAAGGACCAATCTGTCTCCTAACATACAGAGACAAGAGAAAGACTTGATATTTAAAAAGAATGAAGTAAACCCTTCAGACAAGCAGGAATACTTCAGAATGTTCCATCCTCTGCCCAGTAACCAACGGGGATCTGAGTGTTATCTTAGAGGTGGGAAGATTTGAAAGCTCACATATGAATGTGGGCCTTTCTTCTTTCCTTCCTTCCTCCCTCCTTCTCTTCCTTTCTTCCTTTGTACTAGATCAGAGGTTCTTATTCATGCATGATGGTAACATACAAGGTGATACGCACACTATCAACTACTCTGTTTTTATGAGTAATTTAAAGAGGTTAAAGATATTTTGACACCACACCATGTACGCCTCACTCACTGACTCTAGAGCCCAGCTCCCATATAAGCAGTTTCCAAAGGGCAAGGTCAGCAAAAGGACCACCTTTTGCTCCCAAGACCTATAGTTGAGCTGCAGGTGCATGCAAGGGGCCTGGCGCTCGGAGATGCCAGTCCTCAGAGGCTGAGAGAGCAGCCTTCCTCTCCTGACCTGGCATCACAGGACACTCCGTCAAAGAAGCAGGTAACCAGCAGCTCCTCGGCAGAATAGCTCATGTTGATTTTCTTCTCCAGGGGGACCTGTGCCATGATGTTCATGTAGTGCAGCTTGTACCACTCCTGAATGGCATTGACCCCCGAGCTGAAGGTGTATGTGGCACAGTCGGAAGTGTCATTGGAACACTGTGAATAAGAGAAGACCACCAGGCTGAAGCCATCAGTCCTACCAAGGATGGTAAGGATGAGTGACTGAGACCCCAGGCCAGAAACTCAGGCAAGGATAGGTTTCTTTTCACTTGTGGGGGCTGGGAGAGAACATCTTCAAGCCTCAAGGACCAAAAAGGGGCTGAGCAAGGAAAGACACAAAGTCCCACTTTCATGAATCTCTACTACCATCTGCCCACCAGGCGAGAAGCAAATCTAGTTTCCTTAGTGTCCCCAGACACCCAGGGTTCAGCTGACGGATGCTACTGTGTAATTCCTCCTCAATTCCGATTATGTCAACAGCCAATAAATCTAGCCTGGACTCTTAACACTGCTCCTCTGTAGGATCTTGGGCAAGGCATTACAGACCCATTATTGCATGCACAAAATGTTGACTGAAATACCACCCTTCCCAACTTCATATGGTAGTTGAGAGGACCCACATTTGAAATATGTAATAATGAGAGCTTAACAGAGAAATTGTGGTGCATTTCAGATATTCTCATCACACAGGGCTTGGAAACTCTTCTGAAAGGACAGACATCAAAGAACTGATTTTTGTATCAAGAGGAACCTTGTGGGTATCCTATGAAAGGACCTGAGAAGACTTTGAAGTCTCAATGATTCAGAGGAGGGGCTACTTTTCAGGATTTGGAACTAGAGCCAGGAGCTCTCACAATCAGCATCGAGGCCATAAGGTGTAGAAGTAGCTCCCATCTTCCCGAGGTGGCTGGGGCAATGGGGAGATAGGGTGGCAAGCAGGTTTTCCCGAGAAGGCAATAGAATTCATTTTCAGTGAATGGCTGCTTCTCAAGAGCCCCTCAAATGGGACCAGAGTAGGAGGAGAGAAGTCGGGCCACTGCACCTCCTGAAGGCAAGTACTGCAGAGAACATTGGTGTTTCTGCTGTTTATTAACTATTTTCTTCCTTTTGGTGTCTGCAGCCCAATTTTGCTTTGGGAGAATTGCCTTTCCTCCCTTTGGATACGGTCTGATGAGACTTTCTATTCAGATGCCCCACCCTCCATTAACCAAGTGATGAGCCAGTGACCCAAGCTTGGCCAACCAGATAGTCTCAAGATGGAATGTGACTCTTAAGCATTAACAAAAAGACTAAAAATACTTGAAGCTTCTTTAATCCAGCAGCAATATCTGAAAATACCTTCCATCATTTCTTGCCACCTAGACCCCTGGATTCCCTAATTTCTGCCCTTTTGAGAGGCCTCCATGAGCTACTGATACCCTTCTAAGACATTTTCCCCCACTTAAGATTGCCTGAGTCAGGCTGGGCGCGGTGGCTCACTCCTGTAATCCCAGCACTTTGGGAGACTGAGAGGGGAGGATCGCTTGAGCCCAGGAGTTCAAGACTAGTCTGGGCAACATGGTGAGACCCTGTCTCTAGGAAAAATTAGCTGGGCATGGTGGCCCACGCCTGTAGTCCCAGCTACTCAAGAGACTGAGGCAGGAGGATCGCTTGAGCCCCGGAGTTTAAGGCTGCAGTGAGCTATGATTTCACCACTGCGCTCCAGCCTGGGTGACAGAGTGAGACCCTGTCTCTATGTAAAAAAGAAAAAGAAAAGAAAAAAGAAAGGCTGAGTTGGTTTCAGTTGCTTGCCTCTAAATCACCCTATCTGGGTGTATTTCTTCCAGCAGGACCACAGGGGCTAACGGCCAAGGAGAAGAGTCCCTGGACCCCACGCCCACCCCATACCCCAAAACTGTGAAGAAGTGAATCTTACCAGTTGGAATCCCACCACCTGCTTGGACTCCTGGACTTGCACGACTTCCGAAGCCTTGGGAATAATGCTCCCGCTGACTTTCCGCTTCCGCCCTGTGACAAAGTCCCTAGCCTTGTCCTTCTCTTCCTCATCGAAAAACAGCAGCGGGACCAGGCGGAGGAATTTGGGCCGTGTGCCGTCCCAGGCCGAATTCCAGGACTCTGCCTCTCGGCGCTTCCGAGACTGAATCTCTGAAAAGCCATACAGGGACTTCAGGGCCTCTCTGGTCTCCTGTTCCAAGTCAGCTAGAAGGGGGCGCACGACACTGTACCTGCCAAGGGGGAAGGAAGAGTCAGGCACAGGGGAGGCTCCCCTGGCAGAGCACTGGGACGTCCCTGTGCTGCTTTCCGTCACCATGTGTCAGCCTCAGGCCCACCTTTCCCGCCCCTTTCCCTACTGGACCTTTCACTAGTTGCCCCATCCAGAGTGACCACTGGCTCCGCAAACAGGGAAAGGCTCATGCGTGAGTGACCCTTGGGTGACTTTCTGCAGCTTCACCTCTGCCACCACTGTCTGCTTGCTCTCGGGGTGTGTTGATGAGTGTGTCCCAACCAGCATTTCTGGAGTGGTGACTGTCAGGTGCCTCCCATAAACCAACCACAGCGAGGACAAGTAAATAACTGCAGACCAGGAGTCTCTCTAGGGGGCTGGCGCTGTCTCCACCCAGCACCCTCTGCTCCTGCCCACGGATTATCCTCGAATCAGTGCTGGGCGGGAAGAAGGTGTAGCTGTTACCTTGACGACCCCCAAGAACACAGAAGAATGATACAGGAGTTGTCCCCCTTGCTCTAGGCCTAGGCAACAGAGCACAGTGATTGAAACTCCAGAGTCAAACTAGCTAGGTTCAAGTTCCCCACCCTGGTACTGGTCATGTGACCCTGGACAAGTCACTTAGCCATTTTGTATCTAATTTCCATCCTTTGGAAAACAGGGTTGTTGGGAAAGTTCAATGAGCTTATTATATACAATAAACACACACACAGATACATATATAGAATTAAGTGGTCTCTATTATTAATTATAGCAGTGTAATTAAATTTGTTAATATTTTAGTCCTCCACCACTAGATAAGCTCCACTAGGGCAAAGACTGTGTTTGGGTTGTTCAGTTCTATGCCCCAGACCCTAGCACAGTGTGTGATAGTTTATAGATGCTGGGTAAATGACGATGGAACAAGTAATCGATAGAAGGAAAGAAGGAGGAAGGTGGGCAGGAAGGAGGGAGGAAGAAAGGAGAGAAATACTTGGGAGGTAGAGAATGAGTCTTAGAGCTGATTTTGATTTTGGGCTTTGCTGCCACGGTCTCATTGATGACTCGGGAACACTGATTATAGTTTCCTTTGATAATCTTGATCATCTCCCTCCCTGTTCTTCCCTTCTCCCCACCCCCACACCTGCCCTGACAAATTCTGCCCAATTCTGACCTGCCCCCAGGATTAGTTTTCTATAATCCTGAGGACTCTGATGACCCACCTGAACAGGTCCCACGGCAGACAATAGGGCAGTTACAAGGGCTGATCCTGCCCAAGGCCCCATGATCTCAATTAATTGGGCTGGGTTCACCTAGCTGAGGGTTTGGGGCAGCTGAAATGTTTCCGGAAGTCACCTTGTCACTGCTGAGTCAGCCTCTCAAGCTCACGTTCTGGGGAGAGTGAGGATGTGAGCTCGGAGAGCCAGGGCGGGATGAGGGTAGGGAATGGCTAAACTGGGATTAGTGGGGGAGGGAAGAGGGGTGTAGCTCATTCAGATACTTGCAGCCTCCCCTTCCTGCTTTCCCTGCTTTCTGGGAGCTAGCCCAGCCTCAGAAGTCGCTGATGGACTGAAAACTTGGTATGGATTTGCAAGCCGGGAGAGGGCAGTTTACCAATCTTGGCAACAAATTCAGATTTCTAAAAAACATGTTTGCAGTCTGGCGCTGGCTCCCAGGCTGTGCCAGTTTGTCACCTTTGGGAGGGACTTTGGCCTCTGGAGGGGACTTGACTCCCACTCGCATCACCCCACTCCTGCCTCTTACTTGTAGGGGTTGATGTTGCAGATGGTGACAGCAGGAAAATCCAGCTTTTGGAAGTGGACTTTGATGGAGACAGAGACAGTGTAGAAGGAGAACACGAGGAGGGCACACTGCCAGAAAATAAGGGCCACAGCCGTCAGCGTGAACCCAATCCACAGGAGGCGCCGGAGGCGGCCACGGGACACCACGATGCGGCGGCAGCCGTGGGTGTTGGTGTTGAGGCAGTACCACTGCATCAGCTCTTTAATGGTAGGTGCCTGCGGGCCTGTCACCGGCAGATTCTTCTTGATTTTCGCTTTGATCTTCTCTCCGGGAGCCATGGTGAGGATGGCACTTTGAGGGCAGGTGTGCTGGAAGGGCAGAGAAGAAAAGCAGGTGAGCTGGCACACACCGGCCTGCTGCCACATCCCTGGAGGCCAGGGCTGGGAAACACCAGCCCACGTGCCCCTAGAGGGCTCCCTCCCCTGTTCCTCTGTGGGTTGGACAGTCCACACTCTGAGGCTTTGGCCCCTTCTCCAGGATATTTGTTTTTGTCCACCACAGCTGCCAAAGAAGCTGCCTACTCCTCTTACAGCCCCCAGGCTTAGCCCTGTGGGGGCTGGGTGAGGTTTAACCTCTGAGTCACTGGCTGGACAGGCTGAAGGACCTTTCTCCCAGTTCCTGGGGCAGGAGCACCCCCCCCCACCCCCCAGCAACCTGACCAACAGCTCTCTTATCAGACAGGGTACCCGTGCCTTATCGCTTCCACTGGCCTGCCCTCCTCGAGGGCAGCATTCCTGCCTCATTATGCCCCCTGGTGCCTAGCACAGTGTCTGGCACAGAGCAAGTGCTCAGCAAATTGTTACCGACAGACAAAATCTACCAAGAGAATTTCCTGGCAGCCACCTTAGATCATGTTCCTGGCCTCATTTTTCCTAGGCTTTTCTCTGCTGCTTTATTACAAGTGGAATAATTTTGTTTCTTCTCTTTACAGCCAAGCTCATAGTGTTTCTAGAGCACCTGAGACAACAATAGCCTACAACTATTGGCCACCTAATATTTGCCAGGCATGGTGCCATATTTCCTGGATTCTAAGATACCATTAATTTGGAAAATGCCTTTGATTTAATAACAGCTTTGGGAGAAAGTACAGTACTGGAAAGCAAATTACCACATTCATCAATGTAGATGATGCATCTCAATTATACAAACTTTCCAATGTGAAATAATTCCAGAAATGAACTAATCTACTATAGAGTCATCTAATGTTTATATAATAATATATAGTCTCATTAGTCTCATAAATATTTATAGTCTCTCTCTCTCTAAATATACACAGAGCCTATATATATTTCATTTCATGTTTTAACAATTCCATGAGGTAGACACACTATTATTATCTTCATGTTACAGAGGAGGAAAATGAGTTCAGAGAGGTTGAGTAACTTGTGCAAGATCACACAGCTAGTTAGTGGAGAAGCTGGATTGGAATCTTGCAGCCTTAACCACTATGGAATATGCCTTTGAGGGGGCTGGTATTGGTGCTGCCACCCGCCTATCAAAGCAAGCAGTTATCAGTACCTGGAACTAAAGATAGGAGGAAAGAGAAGGGAGCCTGAGCTATTTAATTTTCAAACTCTGAATAGTCAATGCAACTTCTTACCAAGACTTGTGAGCACTAGTATTGGAGGTAGGGGATATATCCAAACCCTGTCCTCTATGGCTTCCACAGTGACCAAGACAAATTAGGACATACTCTACTTTGGAGTAGGGTATACAAGGTGGTCCTCAGGATGCAGTCTGATTCCTTTGTAGAAGAATTAGTAGCTGAAACACAGCACTTGCTCTTCTAAGTACTTCACAGGTATTACCTCATTTAATTTTCACAACAATCTTCTGAGGGGGTATCACAATTACCCCCACTAGATGAATGAAACTCAGACACTAAGAGGTTAAGCAGCTTGCCCAAGGTCACACTAGAAAGTGGCTGAGCTGGGAATTTGAACTCAGGAGTCCACACTTTTAAAGGACCAGCTATGCTACTCCTCAGTAATAATGATGACAACAACAGTAGCAGCAGCAGCAATAATAACAGCTATCATTTATTGATCCCTCACTCTACTCCCAGGCATCCTACTCAGTCTCTTGCACATATTACTTAATTTAATCCTGACTACAATTATATGAGGTATTATTACTATGCCCATTTCACAGAGGGGAAACCGAGGTGCAAAGAGCTTAGGTAAATTTGCCCAAGGCTACACAAGTAGGAAGGATCCAAAGGATTCTTTCGAGTTCCAGGGCCCTGGCTCCTGGCAGCGACTCCACTGCACTCCCGTCGCCCACCCTTGACCTTGCCTATTCCTTACGCCACAGTGAAGGAACCCGAAGCCTGGGGAGGGATGAGAGACTTGCCCCAAGTCTAGGGCCGCGTTCGCGTGGACCAGTGCCGTCCTGATGGCGACCCCTGTCTACACGCTGTGCAGAGTCGCTTGAGACCCCTGCGCAACTCTGCAGCCCTGCCCCGCCCCGCGCAGAGCGAGCGGGCGCTGTCCTGTGTCCAAAGCCACGTCTGCCTCAGGGGAGCCCCGGCTGAAGCCGCGGGACAGAGTCCAGCCAGCCCGCTTCAAGTGTTTGCTTCTTTCTGCAACAACAGCCACCCCCAGAGAAAGCATTCCGGAGGGTAAAAGCAACAGTAGCGGTCAAGTACACGCGGCTCACCGGGGCCGAGATGGGCGCTGAGCAGGTGCTGGGCGGAGAGAAGAGGCGACCTGCGGCCGCGACCCCCGGACCCCGGGACCCGGTTTCTGAGTAGCTCAGAAACGGCTCTCGCCCAGCTCTGTGCCCCGGGCCACGGCAAGGGTAGGCGCCGAGAGCTGGACCCAGATCGCCCCGGGAAGGTGTCCCAGCATCCCGGCCACCGCGGAGCAGCCACCGGCTGATGCCTGCATGGCCAGAGACCGCGCAGACGGCGTCTGGGAAGCCACGGCGCCTCGCGGCCTCCCCGCTGCCCGAACCCCCCTGAACTGGTCCCACCCGACCCGGCTGAGCTCACCTCTCAGTTCCGAAGAGTTCGTGGCTGGTGTATGCGCGATCCCGGTACTCCGCTCTTATGCTCGGCTCAAAGCTCTTAGCATCCCCGGGACGCCACAGCCACTGGCTCTTGTGGGCGGGCCTGGGCCCCGCCCCCTACAGCCCCGCCCCCTCAGGCCCCGCCCCCACCTGCCCAGGTGTAGTCCCCAGGCCGCGGAGCACCTGCAGCTGCCCGGAGCGGGCCACGACTCCGCAGCGCCCCCTACCGCCTCAAGGCCACTCTGCAGCCTGCATCACCGCGGACTCTGCGGCACCTTCCCCGCGACACCTCACAGCGCCTCCTGCCGCCTATTACCGCCCCGCGCCTTCCACTCTGGACCAGGTGACAGGCGCCCCTCTCTCCCAGCACCAGGAAGCCCCCGCAGCCTCTCGCCATCTGGACTCCCTCCGGGCCTTCAGCTTGAGGCTGCTTCAGTGCCACCTGCGTCTGGCTGTGGGCAGCAGAGGCTGTTCAGCTGGACAAGTCATCCTTTGCTCTTTTCAGCTGCCTCTTTATAAGAACTCGCACAGGTAACGTAACTACAAGAAATGAGTTTAAATTAAACTATTACATTAAAGTTAGATCATTTCACTTCTCTGCTTAAACCTATTCGATGGCTTCTTACTTTATTCAGAGTAAAAGCCAAACTCCTTATGATCGTCTACCAGGCCCTGTTGCCACTCTGCCTTCATCTCCTCCTACTCTCACTCTGGCTCATTCTGCTTCATCCTCACTGGCCTCTGTGCTGTTCCTTGAATATGACTATGATCGGAATGAGCCTTGGAAAAGTCATTTGGTTTCAAGCAACAGAAACAGACTCAAATTAGCTTAAGCAAAACTGAGAAATTATTCAATGGATGCAAACAAAGGTTTTTTATAGAATCCAAAAAAACACAATGATGAAGGGTGGTGGCATGCTAGAAGACCATCCTTATTTATTAAGCAAGCCCTAGTCGCCAATGACCTGGGCGATATTTCTGTGCATAGTCTTAGCTTGGGCCAATAGCATCAATTGTTGAGATATTAGAGAAATGTAAATCTGGTTGCATTGATTTTATTTTCTTTTTTCTTTTTTTTTTTTTTTGGTTTTGAGACAGAGTCTCACTCTGTTGCCCAGGCTAGAGTGAGTGCCGTGGCGTCCTCCTAGCTCACAGCAACCTCAAACTCCTGGGCTCAAGCAATCCTACTGCCTCAGCCTCCCGAGTAGCTGGGACTACAGGCATGCGCCACCATGCCCGGCTAATTTTTTTCTATATATTTTTACTTGGCCAGATAATTTCTTTCTATTTTTAGTAGAGCTCTTGCTCAGGCTGGTCTCGAACTCCTGAGCTCAAATAATCCGCCCGCCTCGGCCTCCCAAGTGCTAGGGTTACAGGCGTGAGCCACCGCCCCTGGCCAAGGTTGCATTGATTTTCTATGACCTTTTATTTTCCCCGAAGTGTATACATATGCTTCTGACAAAGGTTAACACTATTTTCCTAGGGTAAGAATTATTATTTTATTAGGCAGATTCCTTACGGGTCAAGAGACATGCATAGATTACCCATGGTAATGGGGTTTCACTGAAATTATGTCTTTCAGTCCTGGCTCTACTTTCTCAGTGTTCACATCATTCTCTGTCCAGTTAGTCACAAGATGGCTTCACTGGTCCAGCTCCTACATGTACAGAAGTCTGAGTCCAGAAGGACTGGTGGCTCAAGCATAGACTGTAGGATTAGTTCTGAACAATCCTAACTGAGCTTTATTTGCCTTGCTTGAGGCATGTTTCAACTTCTAATTGAACATCGTGATTAGGATAATGGAATAAATTGATTGGCTTAGGTTTGGATTACATGCTGGGTAGAATCAGCTCCACCCAAAACATATGGACTGAGAATGGGGAAGGGGTGGTTCTCCGAAAGCAAAATCATAGTAAATTCTGGGTTGAAAAACCATTTAGTCTTATGTAATTTCCCTACTTTTGCCTTCTTTGGCACCTGCAACTGATAATTGTCTCAGTAAAAAACTCTTCTCTTGACTTTGCTGATGCATCACTTTCTCTGAAATTTATTTATACTGCTTGGAACTTTTTTGAAATTCCTTTGTAGAGTTTCTAGGCTTTAAAAGATCAGTGCTCTGGTTTAAGGTCTCCAGATGCTAGTCACAAGAAATAGCAGGAGACCTTAAATATTCTAGAGAGTCAGAGGAAATCTAAAGATGTCAAGTGGATTAGAACCCTTGGTTAAACTGATACGAAGTCTTAGGCCTTAGTGGCACAGAATTGGCTAAGTGTGGGAACCCAGTAGGGATAAGTAAGCTTGCTCCCAAGTTTGGCTCTTTCCAGGATTCCTGCCACTCTGGAAGGATGTCCCTCAGTTTTTGTGAATGTTATCTTGCCCCACCAAGATGGAATCAAGGTTCTGTCTTCATGCATGCTTATTAATCTAGTCTTTTTGGGCAACATACTGTCCTTGATCACTAGGGAGCAGGGATAAGGATCTTTAGATTCTCTTTTGTGAATTTCATGATCTTTCTGATGCTGCTTCTCTTGAGGGAAGCTGACTTTAGATGATCAGCACCGTGGACAGCAGCCATAGCTACAATCATGGCTTCTTTTATGCCAGAGGTCTCCAATGGGGCGCTAATCTTCCATAAAATGCCATTCAAAATTTTAGGATGAATATAGTGAGAAGGATAAAGGTGTAAAAGTGACATCCTCCAGCCAGCTTATTCAGTCTATATGGATGAGAAATATCACAGTTAGGTTGCCTTTAAAACTAGAAATGTACATTCAATTCTTGCTAACAGGGGTGGTTATGTTCTATACAGTTGCCATGAGCAATGAATTAGTGAATACTGAACCATTGCTTCTAGGCAAAATACATAGTTAGGTTCCCAAGAGCCTCTGGTCACAGCATTCCATCAACCAATCAATACATAACTTTGTTTTACGTGTGTTTCTGCTTAAAGTGGCCTTATTTAATGTATAGTTGATTCGATAACATTGAAGTCATAGCCAACAACATCATAACTCATGCCTGAATAAAGCTTATCTAACACACATTTTCTCAGTAAGGCATATCACAGCTTTCTTGTGCTTAGGTATGCTAGCACTTCAGCACTATGCTTGGGGAGCCATTGTAAACAGCAACCTTACCAACAAAAGCACAAAAATGTGAAAACTGTGGCACCAATGAGACTGCAAAAAACAACATTTGTTAACAGCATACGAGCTGAAATAAGAAGGCAGAGTGTTGCCTTATTTGACCTCAGCTGGGAACAAACACATTGGGAAACTCAAATTTTCTGTTGTTCTGCACATATCTGTAAAAGCATGCAAGTATTGATTTTAGTAAGTACACAAATTTGCAAATTTGGAATCTGCAAATAATGACAGTTGACTCTATTTTTTATTTTTCTTTAAACCTGTGTGGGTTGATTCCTCATCTTTTAGACTTTCCCCAGCCTTCAGTAAACAAAAGATACCCAGAGGTTATGGAAGCCAAAGTCCTTACAATGGCCCATAAGGCCCTACATGATTTCGTTTGTTCTTCCTTTTCTTGTATCTGAGGATGGACAATTAGGACAATTAGGCTAATGACTTGAGATCTTTCTTCTTTTTTAATGTAGGTGTTTACAACTATCAATTTCCTTCTAATAACTGCTTAAGCTACATCTCATAATTTTTATATGTTGTGTCATTTTCACTTATCTTAAAGTATTTTCTAATTTCCCTTGTGGTTTCTTCTTTGAGACAATGGTTATTTCAGAGTGTCTTGTTTAATTTCCACATATTTGTGAATTTCCCAAATTTCTTTCTGTTTACTGATTTCTAATTCCACTCAATCATGGTCAGGATACATACATTGTATGATTTCAATCCTTTTAAATTTATTTGGGCTTGTTCCATGGTCTATGATTATGGCCTATCCTGGAGCCCTACATGGTTTAGTACCACTAAACCAGTTACCACTTTTACTCTCATATACTACTATTCGCTCCTTGTTTATTCCCCTCCAGCCACTCTGGCCTCCTTGCTGTTTCTCAAACACACCCAGGCATCTCAAGCCCTTTGCACCTGGTTCCCCTCTGCCTGGAATGCTCTTCCTCCTAATTTTTGCCTAGCTCCTTATTCCACCTCCCTCAGATCTTTGCCTGAGTGTCATCTTTCTGGCAAGCCTTCCATGACCACCCTATCTAAAATTTCAACCCCCACATAAATTTCCTGGTCATTTTTCCTGCTTTATATTCTCCATAGAACCAATTTTCATCTGACACACTGTATATATTACTTGTTTGTGGTCTGTCTTTCCCCATTAGAATGCAAGCTCCTTGAGAGCAGGTACCTTTGTATTCTGTTCACTGCTCTATGCCTAGTGTAAAGATCAGTGCCTGGAACACAATAGGAGCTCAATATATATATTATAATTGAATGAGTGGGTAAAATAGTAGAATCAGTTCTAGTTTGGATTATGGTTGGCTCCCCTATCTCTAGAAGGCTCTGCCCGAAGAGATAGAGGTTGTCTCAGACAATGGAAATGCAGGCTGGAGGGATGAATAAGACAGTCAGAGACAGTTATATTGCAATTTGTATATTCCAAGAGGGCTAGAACTTGAGTATAAATTATACACACAGGATCAGCTTCATGGGTATGTGACTCGTGCGGTTGCTCAGGAGCTTATGCTTGGAAGGGTCTTGTGCTTGGTTTAATGCTTTTGCTGTCTTGAAATTTTTAGTAAGTTCTGAACAAGGGACCCTGTATTTTCTTTCTTTTTTTTTTTTTTTTTTTTTTTTTTGAGACAGAGTCTCGCTTTGTTGCCCGGGCTAGAGTGAGTACTGTGGCGTCAGCCTAGCTCACAGCAACCTCAAACTCCTGGGCTTAAGTGATCCTACTGCCTCAGCCTCCCGAGTAGCTGGGACTACAGGCATGCGCCACCATGCCCGGCTAATTTTTTTTCTATATATATTTTTAGCTGTCCATATAATTTCTTTCTATTTTTTAGTAGAGACGGGGTCTCGCTCTTGCTCAGGCTGGTCTCGAACTCCTGAGCTCAAACAATCCGCCCGCCTTGGCCTCCCAAGTGCTAGGATTACAGGCGTGAGCCACGGCGCCTGGCCAGGGGCCCTGTATTTTCATTTTCCCTGGGTCCTACAAATTATGCAGCCAGTCCTAGATATGCATAGTCCTTGGATTTAAGAACATTGATAAAGGTGGGGAATTGCTAGAGCAAACATTAATAGAATCTAGCTGGACTTGGACCTTTTCTAACAGAGACGAAGCCAGTAGTCAGACTGAGAATATGGGTTAGAAAATTCAGGTTCTGGAGGAAAAAAACATGTAAACTAACATTCGCTAAATTTAAGCTCTATGAGAACAGAGATTCGATCTGTTTGTATTGGATAAAAAAAGAAGAGTGGATGTTCAATATACTATTCTTTCAGCTTTTTTTGTATGTTTGAAAAACTTCATAATAAATAGTTTAGAAAATAAGGAGTAGGATATTTAGAAATATATGTGTAATATAAATATGCATAATATGTGTAATATCAATGACATATGTGCATTTCCAGGTCTGTTACTCATCTACTGTTGAAGTTGATTATCTGTTGCTCCATAGTTTGATCAATAGCTTACTCAACAATTGATCGATATTTACAATAGTTTAAATCATCTCTTGGCAAACAATTAATTTAGATTATCAGGAGGAAGTTTTGCTATTTGAACAGCTATTAGTTTTTTTCTACTATCTCTTTTAAAAAATGTAAATGTACTTAAATTTTGTTTGATAATATTTATCATTGTAAAAACATTAAGCAATATAGAAAAAATGAAAATCTTGCTTAATAACCACTTACCTTAGCGACAAAATCCCACCTCATTATTAACAGTTTTGTATATTCTTTCAGACTTAAAAATTGCTATATAAAACAATAGAAAACTACATATAATATATGACCTAAATGGCCTTATGTTTTTCTGCAACCTTTTTTTTTTTCACTTAACTGCAAATTATGGCAGTCTTTACCTATAAATTCATAAAAGGGCATCTTATTCTTTTTAATGGCTGCACAGTATTTCTAATACCTGTCGAACTATAGATATTTTTCCTTATCTCATTTAACCCAAAAGTTTTTATGAAAATATGATGTAAGTATGCAAAATTTAAAAAAAAATTTTAAGTGCAAAGAACATTTTGAAGAGTTTCCAGGTTTTTTCCACACCATCCCAATCAAGTTTTTCCCCCCTAACTTAATTCAAGATACATAATGGAAGCTTTCAAATTTTATTTTGTAAAACACTAGATCATGATGTTATTGGTGCCCTCCTGGGGTTGCACAAGGTGTAATTAATTAAGATTACATTCAGCTCTGAGTATAAGGAGCCCTGATTAATTGTGACTTAAACAACTAAGTCTGGAGGATGCGACTAAAGTCATGCTCAGGTGGAAATTTATAACTCTAATGTATATATTTAAAAAGAATATTTCCTGGGAAGGATGCAGAGAAACTATATTTCTTATACATTGCTGGTGGGAATGTGATATGGTACAGCCACTCTGGAAAATAGTTTGGCAGTTCTTATAAACCTACGCATGCACTTATCACAAAACCCAGCAATAGAATTCTTGGGCATATTCCTAAGAAAAATGGAAACTTATGGTCATACAAATACCTGTACATCAATGCTCATAACAGCATTATTTTAATAGCTCCAAACTGGGGATAACCCAAATATCCTTCAGTGAGCAAATGATTAAACAAACTCTGGTGCATTCATACAATGGAATGCTACTCAGTAATAAAAAAGAATGAAGTATTGATACATGCAATAACCTGAATGGATCTCAAGGGCATTATGTTTAGTGAAAAAAAGCCAATTTCAAAAAGTTATGTACCATATGACTACATTCATATAACATTCTCAAACTGACAAAACAATAGAGATGAAGAACAGACTGGTGGTTGCTAAGGGACAGGGACGGTGGTAAAATGAGTGGGTGGGTATATAGAGGGGCGACAGGAGGGAATTCCTTTGTAGTAATAGACCAGTACTGTATCTTGATTGTAGTGTGGTTACGTGAATCTACGCATGGGTTCCAGTTGCATAGACATCCCCCCCTACACACACACACACACACACACACACACACACACACAAAGTGAGTGCATGTTAAAACTGGTGAAAACAAAATAAGGTCTGTAGTCTAGTCAACAACGTGTACTAATGTCAATTTTCTAGTTTTGATATTGTACTTTAGTTATATAAGATGTCACCATTAAGTAGAAGCTGAGTGAAGGGTTCAAGACATTCTATGTTCTAATTTTGTAACTTCTTGTCAGTATAATTATTTCAAAATAAAATTTAAAACATTAGAAATCAATGATCTAAGCTTACATCTCAAGCTAGAATGATAATGGTAAATTAAACTTAAATAAAGGAGAATGAAGGAAATAATAAAGAGCAGACATCAACAAAATAATAAAGATAAATTCTTTACATAAAGTCCTGATCTCTGGTAGTGTAAGTCCTTATTCTTCAAGATTATTTTGGCTATTCTAGATTTTTTCCACGTTCTCATAAAGTTTAGAATTAGCTTGTCAAATTCCACAAAAAGAAGCTTGCTGCAATTTTGATAGAGAATCTGTTGAATCTATAGATCAATTTTGTGAGAACTGACATCATTACAATCTTGAGTCTTCTAACCATGAACATAGTCTCTCCATGTATTTAGTATTTCTTAATTTTTCTCAGCAATGTTTTGTAGTTTTCAGTGTAGGGGGCCTTCCATGTTTCTTGTTAGATTTATTCCTAGGTATTTGATGGAGGCTGTAAGTCTGAGATGAAGGTTTTGGCAAGGTTGGTTTCTTATGAGGCCTTTTTCCTTGGCTTGCCGATGGCCGCCTTCTCCTCTCTGCGTCTTCACGCGGTCTTCTCTCTGTGCGTGTCTGTGTCCTAATCTCCTCTTCCTATAAGGATGCTGATCATATTGGATTAGGGCCCATCCCAATGATCTCATTTAACCTCAACTACCTCTTTAAAAACCCTATATCCAAATACAATCACATTCTGAGGTGCTAGGGTTGAGGGGGTAGGATTTCAACATTTGAATTTTAAGGGAAAAAAATTCAGCCCATAACAGTGATCTTTTAGAGATTCACCAAAGGTTTGCTTGTTGATGTCTTCCTCTCTGCATGTATTTGATATGTTTCAGTTCTGCTAATATCTTTAGCTGATTTCCAGCTTTTGAAACTTCTTGACATCTCCCTGCTGGATTGTCTGTTAGCGATTTGACAGCATTACTTCCCTCTTCTATAGTTTCTTCTGCATCACAGGGAAGAAGCCTAGAATTACCTTTTCAAGAATTTCTTTCTTAGAGTTTGCCAATGGGAGGTATTCATAAAGATTTGGAAGATAAATGAGAAGAAGCTGTTGTGCTTTGGCAGCAGTTGTGGGCAGACAGATGCATATTTAGCAGACCTGACGTTCTCATTAGCTTCCAGGCAGCCTGCTGCAAATGACCCATTTTATTGCTGTGGGTAGCTGCTAAGAAGACAGTCAGTCAGTCCTCCCAGAGCTCTTGAGCCAGGGATTAGGGAGCGGTGAGGGAGGCAGGGTTGTGCAAGTACAGGGTTGAATTTTGTTTTCATTTAAAATTTTGACATTTTGTTCATCATGGATTTTTTTTTGCATTAAGTTTGCTTTTGAAAAATACCGCATTAAAATGTTAATTAGCTTGATTGAATCTTTCTATAATACGATGTGTACCTAGGTCAAAACATCACATCACACCCCATAAATGTACACAATTATTTATCAATTAAACGTAAATAAAGTAAAAAATATATTGCATTAAAATATTCTTTGATGCTCCCTAAACATTTGTGTCCAAGTAGACTGCCTCACTAGCCTTACCTGAGTCCCAGTCCAGCCCTTAAGATGCACAGTTTCCAGCAGAGCTTTTGTGATTCACTCACTTCAGAGCTACAGTCTGAGATTGGTGGCAGTTCACTGCCTGTCCTTCGTTCCCCCAGCCTTCCAATGGTGGGGTGAGCCTGGACTTCCCCTTATTCAAACACTTCCTACTTGAAATACACGAGGTGGTTTCTATCTCCCTGATGAAAACTTAACTTACACAACCTCTCATTGACTGGTTCCTCCTTTTCTGATCTCTCTGTTGTAGAGCTATATCTTTTTTATCCTTTTACTCTCATTTCAGTAAAATTTTGGTGTGGAAAAGAGGAAAATTGATATGTTTAACTTGCACTATTTTTCTAGAAATCCCTCTATCATCAAATTTCATTTCCAAAGTTCTAAATCATTCAGACAATTATACATTACTCATTGCATCGTATCCAAATTATAACCAACAGCATCTTCTACATTTTTGCCCAGATTTGAATCTTCAGTACTCCGCGCCAAGGCCACTAGGTCCTGTGTTATCTGACTCCTTCCCTATCTTTTCCACTTCATCTTTGACCATTTTCTTGCTTGTTTAGGGAAAATCTTGGGACAGCATAGAAAAAAACGCCCCCCAAACAGAGATGGAGCTGAGAGACCAAAAAATGACTCAGACAAGTCCAGTTTCGTGACTTAGATGAGTTTATTAGAGGTTACTTGCAAGAGCACTCACTCCCTGTCAAGACAGGAACTCTCCTGATAATCCTGGGCGGTGGGAGAAGTTCTTCAGAGAGTATGAATAAAATCCGCACTGCCTACCAGTGGCATTGCCTTAAATCTCTTCCCAGTGGGTGATGCGGAGCTTTTACATGTTTTCACTGAAACAAATCAAACATGCCCAGTACAAATCATCATGCGCCTTCATACAACCCATGTTATGTTAATGATACTGTAATTCTCCACTAGGCGGAGATTTTAGTATTACAATTAGCTAAAGGGTATGATAGACAAGCTAAAGCAGTTCTAAAGCAGTCAGGCCTGGTTTATACCGGTTGTCTCGGCCTCAAGAAAGTGCTGAGGCTCACCTCTTGTGCCTGTAACTAACTGTCTTTTGGCATTTGCTTAATCTATTTTGTAACAATTGTGTTAAGCACTCGGAGCTAGCACAGCACAGTGATCCTCTTTGTGTGATGGGGAACTTGTACTTTTCCCTCACTGCTTTGCTCAATTCAATGCAGCCACTGTGACTTTACTCCTTCTGGAACATGCTGAAGCCATTCCCAAGTCAGGGCTCTTGTACTTCCTCTTGCTTCTGTCTGGAGTGGTCGTCCCCAGGTTTCCATTGTTGCTTGTTCCCTTACTGCATTCAGTTACCTGTTCAAATAGCCCTCCTCAAAGAGCCTGTCTTCAACGCTCTACATAAAATAGTCTCTCTCCCATTACTCCCTCGCTCCTTACTTGGTTTTATATTTATGCAAAGCAATTATCAGTAGCTGAAATTGTATTGCATACGGTATTTGCTTATTTTCTGTCATGTCCCACGAGAATGGAAAACACTTTGTATTTTCACTGCTGTATCCCCAGAATCTTGAACAGGTGCCTATCACATAGTAAGCACCCTGATATTTGTTGAATATTTGCACTGCAATGAATCTCACTATCCTGTTATTTTTGGCAAAAAAAAAATTAAAGGTTTTATTTTTTCATTCCATGGAGTTATGGTGTCACTTGAGCATCTGACTTCCCGAGGTCTCTGGAAGACGTCTTAGACAGGACCAGGGTCTCTGTTCCATTGTTCCTGACTCCTTCTGAGATGGTCTTAGGGTTCCCAGGAGGAATCTGCTCTCTGCGTAAGGGTCACCAGATTTCCCCTCCATTCTGATCTCAGAGACCTGAATGGAGAGCCCCACTGTGTGCTCCTTGTACCAAACAAGCACATCACTTGCCTTTCAAGGTGCCCAGATGTGACCTCTCCCTCAAAGGAATCAGCATCTCCTCAGTCATTTTCATGTCATCCTTACAAAATTCGTCTCATGATGACTCAATATTATTTTTTCAATTGACCACTCCATTTTTTTAAACTTAAGTATATTTTTGTCTTTTTAGATGGGGTCTAGCTATGTTGCCCAGGCTGGAGTGCAGTGGCTATTCACAGATGCGATCTATAACATACTACAGTCTCGAACTCCTGGGCTCAAGTGATGCTCCAGCCTCAGCCTCCCGAGTTAAATGTATTTTTTTTTTTTTTTTTTTTAGAGACGGGGTCTTGCTCTTGCTCAGGCTGGTCTCGAACTCCTGAGCTCAAACAATCCGCCCGCCTCGGCCTCCCAGAGTGCTAGGATTACAGGCGTGAGCCACTGCGCCCGGCCAATTTTTAACAAATCTTTTAAGTTGGAATAATTTTAGATTTGCAGAAGACTTGCAAAGATAGTACAGAGAGTTCATGTCTACACTTTACCCAACGTCCCCTAATGTTAACATTTCACATAACCACAGTACCAACGGTACATTTATTAGACTAAGAAATTAACCTTGGTATAATACTATTAGGTAATCTCCAGATTTTATGATGAAATCTGCTTCATCAGGTTTTCCACTAATATCCTTTTTCTGTTCAAGGATCCAGTCTTAGATACTATATTGCATTTAGTCCTCATATATTTTTAGTCTCTTCTCTCTGTGATACTATCTCAGGTTCTTTTCTTCTCTGACCTCAACAGGTAATTCTATAGAATATCCCTAAATTTAGGTTTGTCTGATGTTTTTCCTCATCATTAGACTAGGGTTACAGGTTTGGGCCAGGCATATCACAGAGGAGAAATGCCATCTTCATCACATCCTATCAGGAGATACTTGATATCAACGTGACATCACTATTAATGTTAACCTTGATCTCTCGGTTTAGATCATGTCTGCCAGGTTTTTCCACTTTAAAGTTATTATTTTCCCCTTTCTATACTCTGTTCTTTGGAAGCAAGTCACAAAGTCTAGCTCACACTCAAGGGATAAATGTATTTTCAAAGAAAACGTCACATCACTGGGGCAAGTGGGAGATCAGTATGGCTATGAACACAGGGCAAGTGTAAAAATAGAATAAAACAAAACAATGTAATTCAAATCTATCTAGATACTTGTTCTGGCAACCCAATCCTAGGTAACAAATGACCCCCAATGCTAAATGGGTTAAAATAATACAATAACCCATTTTGCTCACTAATCTGCAATCTGCAGGGCTTGGCAGGGAGGGCTTGTCTCTGCGCTATGTGGCACTACTGGGGTAAACAGACAGTGGGCTGAAGGATCCACTTGCGAGATTGCTCATCCACATGGCTGGTAAGTTGGTGCCCGTTGTCAGTTGGAGCTCAGCCAGGGCTAAGACCTTGGTTCCTTTCCACGTGGGCCTGGGTTCCCTCCCAGCATGGCAGCTGGCGTCCAAGGGTGAGCATCTTAAGACAGAGAGCACCAAATGGAAGGCATATATATGGCCTTTCATGATCTGGCTCCAGAAGTCACATAGTCTCACTTCTGCCAAATTCTATTAGTGGAGGCAGTCACAAAAGCTCACCAAGATTCAAAAGAGAGGGGTCTTACATTCTACCTCTTGATCAGGGAGTGGCAAGATCGTCAAAGAGCCTGTGGGATGCGAAAAACAAACTGCCTCAATACTGTTGCCTGCTGAAGGCTCTGAACTTGAGGCTTGCTCCATTTCTGTTTAAGGAGAGAAGGAAAGATGTTAGTAAGTGTTACAGAGGGTTATAAAACCTGCTAGCACCATATGGGGAGTTTTCCTTTTGAAAGGAAATGAATGAAAAAGGCATGCTTTTCTTGTGTTATTCTGAGTCTGTAGAGTCACCTTGAACTCCTCAAACTTCCTTGACACACCAAGGCTTTTCATGTCCCTGTGTCATTATACATGTGAGTCTCTCTTCTTGAGGTTCCCTCACTCTCTTATCTGCCCAGAAAGCTCATTCTCTCTCTTCCAGACCCAGCTCCATTCTCAGAGGCAAGAACAACAACATCTTGTTTATTTTAGCTCTTATTTATCCCTTGGACTGTAATTTCTCTGAGACCTATTTGGTTTTCCAAGTTCACTCACTGTATTTTGAATTCCTAACACATAGGAACCACATGTTATTTGTAATTGTAAGTTTTTGCTCATTTGATCTCTGCTTGTAACATCCCACCTGCATACTACCTTTTCTATCTGGCAAACTCCTATTTATCCTTCAAAGCCCAGATTGGCTAACACTTCCTAAATAAAGCGTTAGTTTTCTCCTCTTGTCTTAGTCCATTTGGGCTGCTATAACAAAAATACCATAAACTAAGTTGCATATAAACAGCAGAAATTTATTTTTCACAGTTTTGGAGACTGGGACATCCAAGATCAAGGTGCTGGCAGATTTGGTGTCTGGTGAGACTCTGCTTTCTGGTTCATGGGGGTGTGCCATCTTGAACCATCTTGGTTCATCTTGTGCCATCTTGGATAGCATGTGTGTGCATGTACGCACACACATACTCCAAGCTTTCTTATAAATATAAATGAAAAATCTATATGAAATGTTAGCAAATAGATAAAGCAATCTTGTCCTTACATGGTAAAAGGAGCAAAAGGGCTTTTTGTAAGGGCAGTAATCCCATTCATGAGGGCTCTGTCTCCATGATCTAATTACCTCCCAAATGTCCCATCTCTTAATGCCATCACCTTGGGTGTTTGAATTTCAACATATGAATTTTGGAGGAACACAAATATTCAGACCATTGCACCATAGACCATAGCAATTGAGTTACTACCCTCGTCTTCTGTACTCTCACAGGACTGCATTTGTATCTCTATTACAGTGTCCAGGGGTCACAGTGTAATTTATTAGATGGGACACCATTCTTTAAGGGCAGAGACTAACTTAAATCATCTTTGTCTTAGACCAGTTTCCCAGAACCAGACTCTGAGATGAGAATTCATGTGCAAGTGATTTACTAAGGAAGCACTCTCAGAAGAAACTGGTAAGGGCTGAGGGAAGGCAGATCAAGGAATCGGAAGAAGTCAAGCAAAGTTGGAATTTGGGGAAATAGTACCTTCAGCCGAATCCTGCAGGGAGCTCTGGAATGTAAGTTATACCTTAGAGGTTGCCATGACTGGAGGCAAGGAAGCTGGCTTCCATAATCCTGTGCTTAACAGCTACTAGCCAAGAACCATCTCAGCAGACAAACTGGCCAGGCACTTTCAGCTCTTTGTGTGTGCCTGAGAGGCCATGCCAGTAGACTAAAGGGAGTCATGAAAAGAGAGTCACAGGTGCAGTCATACATCATTTAAGTTGTTCCAGAGCCTAAAGAAAATAGGAACGCTTCACAGTTGTTTTTATAAAGCTGGTAAAACTGAAATCTGATGTGGATAACACACACACACACACACACACACACACACACACACACTCCAAGCTGACTTTCTTACAAATATAAATAAAAATTCTATATGAAATGTTAGCAAATAAAGCAATACATTGAATGCTATCAATATGATGCTCCTCATGAGTAGGTTGTAGTGAACATCTGTCAGTTTTGGCTGTCCAGCATTGAATAATCTTCCTTTTGGGGGGAATTTCAAGATAGCTGGAAGGCAGCTCTATCTCCCACTGTGGAAGCTGGAGAGAGGTGATGGTCCTTTCCCTACTTCTGCTAGTGACCAGACCCAGGACCTAGCCCAACCAATGGGTGCTTCCACTTTGAGCTCAGAATGAAGTGTTGAAGGTGTGTTAGTAAAAGTTCAGAGACAATCGGAAACTTCAAGATTATTCACAGTGGCTACAGTAGAACCAAGAGCCAAGCTGTGTGGCTGCCATTGTCTGATGGTGATGCCAGCTGCACCAATGACGCCAACAATGACATCTTGAGCAGCATTTTCTGGAGCAGGGTCCTGGCTATGTACTGTCTTCCTTGGTTTCCCAAGTCTGATTCTGAAGCTTTTCTGGCAGTTCTGTGAGCTGTCGATTTTCTTCTAATAAACGTCTTTTCTGCTTAAGTTAGTAAAAATAGTTTCTGTTGTTTGCAACCAAGGACCTGTGATGGATATAGAGGCCAAAGGGAAAAAAAGCAGATGCTCCTCTCTGCTGATGCCCAGAAGGCATTTGATAAAATTCAAGATCCATTTCTGATGACTCTTTCTGAAGTAGGAATAAATGGATACCACTTTAATGCAATAAATAATATATATCTCAAACCAAAAGCAAGCATCATGCTTAATGGTGAAGCACTAGAAGAATTGTTATTAATGTCAGAAACAATGCAGGCTTTCCTACTTTTACTACTACTGACAGAATTCTGGAAGGGCAATTAGACAGGAGGAAAAAAAGTATAAAGGAAGAAGCAAGGTTATTATCTCATATATTGATATAAATTCCTAAAAAACCCAAGAGAATCAACTGACAACTATGAGAAAGAATGAAAGTATATCAAGGTGGCTGGTTACAAAAATAATTTTGTCCTATAGACAAACAACATAAAATATAATGGCATAAAATATAATGCCATTCATAATAATAACAAATAGGAAAGAAACTATGGTACTCTAGGGACACAGAAAGCCCTTGTGGCCGGGCATGGTGGCTCATGCCTGTAATCCTAGCACTCTGGGAGGCTGAGGTGGGAGGATTGCTTGAGGTCAGGAGTTCAAGACTAGACTGAGCAAGAGCAAGACCCTGTCTCTAATTTAAAAAAAAAGAAAGAAAGCCCTCGTATAATTTTCAAAAGACATACTTTTTTCTCTGGTAAGATGAATATTGTGATGATGTCAATTTTCCCTAAATTAATCTATAAAAATTAATCCCCCTAAAGGATTAAATTCATTTGAGAGAGAAAGCAAACAGATAGCTAATAAAATCTAGGAAGTATTGCCCTATAAAACATTTCAGTGTATTCTAAACCTATATTGTCCTGGGATATAGAGACATAACAATGGGATAGAACACTTTTTAAAAACCTTAAATGTATGTGGCGTTTAATAGGTGATAAAAGTGGCATTTTAAAGCAGTGGGAAAAGGTTAGATTACTTAGAAAATCATGCTGGGACAATTGGCTAGCCATGTAGGATGGGGAAAAGGCAAGATCTCTACCTCATTTCTCACAACAAAATAAATTCCAGATGGAGATAACATTAAGAGCAAGGAAAAAAATAAATCCAGAATAGCATTAAATGAAAACATCAATGAGTATTCTTATGATCTTGGAGTAGTGGAAGGCTGTTTGTCTAAGCATGTAAAAAAAAAAATCAGAAAACTTTAGGAAAAAGAGACTGACTCATTTGACTCTTAAAATAATTAAAATTCTCTATATGATATGAAAACACTGTAAACATGATTGGAAGATAACCAAAATGGAATAGTATAGACCAATAAATAATGTAATTCATATACAAAACTTTTATGAGCCAACATTTATGAAAGGAATAAGGGATACACCAAAAAGAAAAATTGGCAAAAAAATACAAATTGCTAGTAAAAAAGTATTACTAGTCTTTTTCTTGTTTGCAAACAACAGAAACTGACACCAGTTAGTTTCAGCAAAAAAGGAATTTATAGGAGGCCTATCAGGTTAACTCACAGAATAAAGAGACCTGGAGAAACAGGCTTGGGCAGTAAACCAGGGAGGCAGACACCTGTAAGAACTTGCCACTAGAGTAGCCAGTTGGACACTTGCTGCTACCATGCCTGGAACTGTATACCACTGCACTGCTACACTGCTGAATATATAGTCACTAGATTCATTAATTTGCTGAATTATCTCCAACTAACCTTGTATCAATACTTCCAGACCCGAGGTCCAGATAAGAGCATCTAGTTGGTCTTTCTTAGGTCATCTTCCTGGGCTTTGGCTTTTAGGAGTAGGACAGGGAATACCTGCTCCCCACCCCCTACCCAGTTTTCATAATGGGAGCTTGTCGTCCTGTAGTGTCCCCTCCAGATAAGAAGTCGGTTTAGATGTTGGATAGCTGAAAGACCAGTGCATGGTGTTCAACCTCACACATCCAAACAAAAGCGCATTAATATGCCATCTTTTGCTCATCAGATTTGTCAGTGTGACAAAGACTGAAAATCTCAACACTATCTTGGATCAGGAAATATGTGTTCCCCATTCACTGTTGACAGGATAAAACCTTTCTAGAGGTCTGTTTGACAATAGGTGTCAAATAGAATATGTACATACTCTTTGATCCAAGGTTTCAGCTAAGGAGATAGCTGCAGGGGTGGACAAATATAGGTCATGATAATATTTACTGCATTGTTGCTTTTAATTTGTCTTTGTCTAGTTTGAGGATAAGGAGTAGGTACAGAGAGGGGCAGTGGAAGATTTACTGTAGAATGTTGTTTGGGGTGAGTCTTCAAGAATGACCATCTGTGTTCCAACTAGAGACTCTTCCAAGCCTGTTCTGGCCAAGCTGGGATTGGACGGCTTTGGGGCCCCATGGGGACCAATAAGCCTAGAATGGTGGGAGGGGCCAGACTGGAAAGGGGGTTCTTACCAGTTCCACCAAGGAGTTCAGACTTTGTTTAGATATACTGTTGCCACATTACCAATCTGCTCTATGATGGCTACCATACTGGGTACTCAATGGTGAGTAAGGTGGGTCTCAGCGAGGTTGAAGCCTGTACTTTAGCCATGGTGACAGACTGTAAATAGAATTCTAATATGGTCAAGTCAGTGTCATGACAGAGGTGCCAAGAGAGCTTGTGGAAAGGATGCCTCCTGATACCTAAGGTCAGGCTTTAAGAAGTTAGCTAAGTGAAGAGGTTCAAGGAAGAGTGCTCATGGCAGAGGGAACAGCTTGGGCAAAGGCCCTCGTGTCTGGATCTAACCACCTGGAGCCACAGAGGTGTCTGCAAAAGTTGCATTCACACTTTAATATGAATGATCAGATGGCTTTCTTCCTGATGTCCAGATGGGCTCAAGGTGCAGTGAGGAACTGAGGAATAGATATTTTGACTAGGAAGTGGGAGTGAGGTGATTAGGCACAATGAAGAGCACCTTGGGAATGTCACAGGGCCCTACTTACAATGCAGTGGGAAGCCAGAAGAAAAAACCATTTACTTTAAATGTGATGTAAGGTTGCCTTCATGCTTTAAAAAGGTCAAGGGCTCTCCCTTCCCTGATTTTTCTTTTCTGCAATAACCAGGACTCAGCCTAGCCCTGTTAGCAAATTGGAGAACCTACAGAGAGGAGGTCACATACCAGTGGTTTTGGGCTAAAGGCAGTCCAAAGATGTACTGTTTTTTTTTTTTCCCCTGCACTTTTTTTTTTCAAATGGAACCAACATTTAAAAATAGGATTTCCACCTTCTCTTGAAAAAATCAGTTGATCTGATAACACTGAACTCTCATTCTCACATGGGAACAACTGGCTGGAACTGAGTGGCAGCCACCACTTTAAAAGGATGTTAATCTGCAGTTTGCCATGGTCCCTATTGTTCCTTATATTCTCCCCAACACTGAGAGCCAAGTCACCTGAAAGTCAATATGATTGAAACACCAGGATCCTTCACTCATTGCTGTGACCTACATCTGGTCCCTGTGATATTTGCCGGTCTGTGACCTCCGGTTTAGAGGCCGATATAACGGCTTTAATCAAACTTGGGTTTGAATTGGACAAGAACTGTACCAGTCCCAAAGGCGTTGCATTGAAGATTAAAGAAGATATTGCATGCTTGGCATGATGTGTGCAATATAGCAGCTATTATAAGCATCCGCTAGAAATGTAAGCTGCAGGCGGGTAGGCAGAAACCGTGTTAGTTTCATTCTTTGTAGTATTCCCATGGTCTAGCACAGTGCCTGGCACATAGCAGGCTCTCAGTAATTATCTGGTGAATGAATGAACGAACGATGGGAGAGCTCAGAGGGGTTCTAAAGATTTGAATGAAAAGAGAGGTAATTCCTGTAACAGCGCTTCGCCGGGACCCCAAGGTGCAGCAAAGCCCACCCGGTCGTGCCAGGCTCTGTGACGGCGTTCGGAGGCACGCAGGCGGTGGGGATCTGCAATGTCCCTTGGGGGCCAGGCGGGGTTGGCTTTCCCAGGACCGGTCAGGGCCATGCCCACCAGCTCTTTTACGGTCTTGTAAGCGGTGGCATCCTGATTCCTGCACGTTCCCTAGGCCTCCGCAATCCGATCAGCAAAGACCGAGACCCACCCTTGGGGTCCAACGCCCAGCCCCTCCACGCCTGGACCGCGCCCACACTAGACATGGCCTCCTTCGGGCTTCACGCAGCAGCACCGCGCCCACAGCCGAGAGTCCTCGCGTCCGGCTGGAGAGGCGGCTACGTTCCCACAGTCAACATGGCGGCCGCGGCGGCTTCAGCGCCAGGCAGGAGGTGCCGGAGGCGGGTCACGTGAGCGGCCCAGCTGGGCGGACCGCGCGCGCGCCCTCCCGCCCCGCCGGCCGCCGCTCGCTCTCTCGCTGGCTCCGCGGCGCTCTTAGGAGTGTGGGGCATCGAGCCCCGGGCCGAGTGAGGCGCGGCGCGGCGCGGCAGGATGCGGCGGCGGCCGTGGCGGAGCCGTGGGCCCGGGGGGCGGGCGCGGTGATGAGCGTCTGCGGCCGCCGCCATGTCCAAGGTAACGGCGCCCGGGCCCGGGCCGCCCGCGGCGGCGGCGGCGGCGGCGGCGGCGGCGGGCGGGAAGGAGAAGCGCTCCTTCAGCAAGCGGCTGTTCCGGAGCGGCCGCGCGGGCGGCGGCGGCGGCGGCGCTGGGGGTCCCGGGCCGGCCGCGCCCTCCTCGCCCTCCTCGGCACGCTCGGTGGGCAGCTTCATGAGCCGCGTCCTCAAGACGCTGTCCACGCTCTCGCACCTTAGCTCCGAGGGCGCCGCCCCAGACCGCGGCGGCCTCCGCAGCTGCTTCCCGCCCGGGCCGGCTGCCGCGCCCACGCCGCCGCCGCCGCCCGCCTCGCCCGCGCCGCCCGCGCAGCCCTCCTGCGCCGCTGAGCCGGTGCCCGGCGTGGCGGGGCTCCGCAACCACGGCAACACGTGCTTCATGAACGCCACGCTGCAGTGCCTCAGCAACACCGAGCTCTTCGCCGAGTACCTGGCGCTGGGCCAGTACCGGGCGGGGCGGCCGGAGCCCTCGCCTGACCCCGAGCAGCCTGCGGGCCGCGGCACGCAGGGCCAGGGCGAGGTCACCGAGCAGCTGGCGCACCTGGTGCGGGCCCTCTGGACCTTGGAGTACACGCCGCAGCACAGCCGCGACTTCAAGGTGAGCCCGCGCGCGGCGGCGCTCCCAAGTCCCTAGGGCACCCGCCCGCCCAAGTCTTCCTTCCCTCCGCTCCTCTCGGCTAGGCAGACGTCTACTTAGGTTGCTCAGAGAGGTCTGGGACAGATGCCACTGATTGTAAGACATTCATTCATTGTATACTTACTGAGAGCTTACTACGTGCTTGCCACTACCCTGTGATGGGCACTGGGGGACGATACTGCTGTGAGCAAGACTGCCCGCCTTCCAGGAACTTGCAGTCTTACGGTGGGAGTGTTGAGCCTGGGGTCCAATCCTGGTTCTGCCGCTTACTAGCGGTGTCACTGCGGGCAGGTTACTCAACCTCTCTGTGCAACAGTTTCTTCATCTGGGACCTACCTTATAAGGTGGCTGTGAGCTACAAACAAGTTACTATATTAGGTTGAACACTATGAAGTTACTCAATTTTGAGCTTTTGGCACTGTTATAGTGTTCAATCTAATATGTAAAATGCTTCAGCTGTGCCTAGTACCATGTGTATTTGCTATTATTATTTTTGTTATTTAACACTTGAATAACTTAACGAGATAATACCAGAAGTTTGAAGAAAGCTAAACTAGGTGATGTGATTGGTGTTCTGGTAGCCTGCTTTAAATTGGGGGACATACATGGCCCTTGGACCCTCGTTTGCTGTCTGCAAATGTAGTGAGAGGGTGAGATTTGAGAGCTGAGTGGTGGGCTGGGGCCAGATGGTGTAGGGCCATTTGGGCTGTACTAAGGAATTGGGCTCTTATTCTAAGCAGAAGGGGAAAATGATTTGAGTGTGTACAAGGTATACTTTTAGGTGGGACATGGATATGATACTAAATAGAATGACATCAAACAGCGAGAAAGTTAACTCCTTTTCTGTTCTCTTTCTATCCTGATCAGGCCCAGGAGAAGGTCTCAGCTTTATGTTAGCCTGTTTTTAACATCTTTCTGTTCATCCCCCATCCCTTTTGTTTTTTAAACAGGGAACAAGCTTCAAGTTTAGAGGCTTTGGCAGGCCACTGTAGCTTGAATTTAATAAGGTTATGTTTTTATTGGGTTTGTTTTTTAATTTGACTTCTATTTATGGCAAATGGTACTGGTTTCCTATTGGTGCTATAAATTTTCTGTATAAAATACATTTATTTATGTAAAAATAGATGATTTGGTTAAAATAGAAAATGGTGATCTAGCTGAGGAATCTACACTTGGTTACCTTCCTGCTGAACAACAGGGCTAGTGTGCGTCCCCTCCCCTTTTAATACTTTGTATTTTATTTATGTTGCTCAGCCTTGTTTTTTCTCAAAAAGAAAAAAATGGTTGCTGTTTGATTTTGGAGATGTGAATGGAAATAACTTGACTGAGATAGGGACTGGCAAAAAATGAGATCTATGTCAGAGATCTCAAAATAAGAAAGTAGAAGTAGGATGGCGAGGAGAACTGGCTGCTATAGGTTTTGTTGTTGTGGTTGTTTTTCTTCCCTCTTTGCTTATAGCTGCCTGTGAGTAGCCACAGCAGTTGCATACTTTTCAAGGTCAGAGTCCAGTGTTTAAGTTTGGTATGAAAATGAGTTTCTTCAGCATCTTTGCATGTGAATATTTCCATTGCTTTTAATGAGTTTGTGTTCACTTTTTTTTTTAATCCATTAAGCTGTGAACAGAAATGGGTCAATAATTCTAGAAGTTCAGTGACTGATTTATAGGAATACTTTGGCAGACTTGGACAGATTCTTAGAGGCTTTGCTTTTTAAAAAATATAATCTTCTGAACCTTTAGTAGGTTTCATTCTGCAAGCGTTCATTCACCTTCCATTTATTGAAGGTTTACTCAATCAGTTAGGAATGCATTCAGCACAAGAAAGAAATCCCTAATGGTAGTGCCTTAAGCAATAAAAATGTTGAATTAGCTCACACTGTAGTCTGGAGGTAGGTGGTTCTAAGGTAGTACAGTGGCTTCATGGGCCCAACAAGGACCCAGAGCATTTCTGTGTTTCCACTCTGTTGTCCTTAGCTATTATTGGCTTTTTGTTCTCATGTTTGTCACCTCATGGTTGTCTGATGATGGCAGCTGCAGCTCTGGGCATTTTACACAGGAAAGCAGGAAGTCATTAGGGAAATGAAAGTTCTTCCAGAAGCCCCTTAGCAGGCTTCTGCTGGTATCTCATTGACTATAACTATGTCAGTTGGCTGCCACGGAGGCTGGAAGGTGGGTTTTTGTGTTGTCCTGCCTTAATAGAGATGAGTAAAGGAAGTGTTTTACGTCTTAGGCAGCCCACCAAAGTACCTTACCTACCATGAGCTAGGCACTTTCATTGGGGGAAGACACCGTACCTGCCTGTGCAGAGCTGAGTCTAGTGGGATGTGGCAAGTTCCCTCAGACAGCTTCTCACACTTTCATATGCACATAACTCACCTGGGGATCTTGTTACAAAGCAGATTTGGATTCAGTAGAGCTGGAGTGATGCCTGAGATTCTGCATTTTTAGCAATCTCTCAGGTAATGCTGATGCTGCAGGTCCCAAGGACCATACTTTGAACAGCAGGTGCCAAGGAACAAGTAAAGCATCACAGAAAAGGTGACTTCTGAGCAGTGTTCTGCAGGATGAATAGAAGTTTGCCAGGCAGGCAGGTGGTGAGGAGGCATAAAAGGGCATGTGGTTTTGGGGGAATAGACATTTAGTGGCTGGTTGTACCATGGAGAGTTTTGGGGGTGCAGAAAGCCTGGGAGAAGTGTGTTATAAATGGATCCTGAAAGGCTTGGTGAGCTATGCTGGTTTGGACTTTATCCTCTGGAAGTTGAGAATCCAGAGCTGATTTTTAAACAGGGGAGTGATATAATCAAATATATTTTTTCTTTTCTTTCCCCAATTGGGTAAGCCTGGTGGCACTGTGGAGGATTACTTCCCCCCCCCCAATGTTTTATTATAGCCAAATTTGATGGGAATTATTTTGAACACAAAGAAAGTCAAACACCAAGAAGATGGACATGAGGCATACCTGTCACCATGTTTTGCCTGTTTGTGACAGACATCAATATTTGCTTGAGATGTTTTTCACTTTCAGGTAGCTCTCATTTAGTCCCAGATCCTGCTCGGTTCTGGGCTCCAGTTCGTTGGAGTTGGCAGAGGAGATAAAACAAATTTGTCATCTTGAGATAGTTTGCCTTGAGGTTGGAAAAGCACTTACTGTGTCTTTGAATGTGCTTTTATCGTCTGAAAACTTAGAGTTACTAATGCTTTTCTTTGTAAGTTTTTCAATTAGAATTCTTTCTTGCTTTCTAACCACATTGATTTGAGCTTTAGGAGCTTGCCAGTTAAACCGTCTTTTGGTTTTGGATAGGCTAGATGGTTGTTAAAGTTGAGTTTTCATTTCCCAGAATGAAATGAATTGACTGGCCCAACTTTGATATGCTTTAAAAAACTTCTCTAGCTGCTACTTACATCCTTTCTCTTTTTACACAGATACTCTTCTGCTGTTAGAGCACTGGTTCTCAACCAGGGTACTTTTGCCTCACCCCCACTCCCATCTCTTGGGACATTTGTTGATACCTAGAGACATATTTGGTTGTTACAACTGGGGTGAGGTGGGTAGATTCCAGGGATGCCACTAAATGTGGAACAACATGCAGGACAGCCCCGCCCCCAATGAAGGATTATCCAGCCCAAAATGTCAGTAGTGCTCAGGTCGGGAAGCTCTGTTGGAGGAATGTTTTGAGCTGCCTCAACACAAGTTTGGTTAGCTCCAAGTTTAAAATGGTTACCTTGTTACTGTTTCTTCTTCCTGTGAGTATGTGTGTGCAGCAGTACGAGGGTAAAACTTGGACTTCACTGGCAGGATCCTTGTATCACTTTCTTAGTAAAACAATGAAAGTAAATAAGTCAGTTTGAACCAAATACTCAATTTGCTATTTTTAGGGGAAATCAGCTTATTGCCTTAATAGGAGCATGGGTGCTCTAAGTTCTTACAAATGCTTTCTGATTTCTAGTACTCAGTGCCCTTTTGCAACAAATAAAAGGATGGATAGCCATCTTTTAAGCAAGAAAGATAAGTTTTATGGCAGCAGTTTTTAAACTGTGCTGGCAAAGAACAGCTAGAACAGTATGATCTACTGATAAAAGAATTGTGGGAACCTCTTCCAAATTTGCAGTAAAACAAAAAGTAATTGATGAATTGAATTTTCTCTCCCATGTTTTTTTCCTTGAACTTTGGTGGCTGGTGGTGCCTATTTATTAGTGAGAGTTCTCAAGTTACAAAAGGAATAAACATGTATAAATGAATAGTGGCGAACAACCTAGCAATCAGGATTATACTCGCTTAGTTTCATACCCAACTTTTTCATGGACTCATGCTGTGCAGCTCTGATGTTATGCTGCAAGCCTATAGTACACATTTTTCTGGTTTGTATGAAGCTCTTTGGTATATTAATATTTCACACTGTTTCCCATGAAGTACTTGGACTTCAGGGTGTCCTTTGAATTCATTTGAAACATGGGGTAAAAATGAAATTGTGTAGGTCACATTTAGATTTATGACAGAATATAAAGTAGAAAGTACGTTCCTTCCTGGTCAGTTCTCTGATCCATTTAACACTGTCACTTGAATTTTTGTAAAGCTCCAAATCTCTGAAGGAGAAAGGAGGTGATAGAATCACAAAGTTTTGGACTTGGATGTGATATGAATAAGCCCCAGCCTTTCAGGACGAGGGGACCAAGGGTCACCCACTGGCTAGTGGCTGAGGGAGCAGAATTTCCATTCACTGTCCACTCTCTGGGCATCCCTGCATTGCTGGTGCACAGACTGCGTCCTGGGCCTAGGGTGGCCTTATCAGTACAGCCACTGAAATGACAGGTCTCAATGTAAAACAAACGGGCAGGATGGACGTGCTGAAACGTGTAGCATTTTTTTCCTCTGAGACTCTGATGCTGAATAGTAGTGAAAATAAGGTCATCTGCAGCTAGCTTCATATTTGTGCCACTGCTCCTCAGGCTTAGGTACTTTTGGAACTCTTCCTTAAAAAAAAAAAAAAAAACAAAAAAAAAAACAACCCTTTCAGACTGTTGAAATGCACATGTAAATGTGTGGATCTCTCTGGTAAGTTTTGAGCTAATGATATATGCAGCTTCCTATCAAGTTTGGCAAAGGGGAATTGGGAATTATAAGAAATTTTCCAAGAGGACTGGTTGGGGAATAAAAATACACAGGATAATTATAGAAACTCCATGTTTGCTGACTTAAATCGGATTTGCTGTGCAATTATTATGCATAAAGGGGCTAGCTGAGGTGAGCGGTTGGGACTGGAGAATTCAATATGAAGATTACAGGGCAAAGTTCTTGCCCTTAGGAAACTTAACTGCTTGCAGGGAAGTGGTTTTTAACTGTACTGACTAGGAAAGTTCAGTGGGAGTTCAGAGAAGGGTGAGATCGTTGTGAGCTGAAGTGTAAGTAGAGGATTCATTTATTCGTCTTTTCATTCATCGTCAGCAACTAAGCGTCCACAAATTTGAGTTCCTAACTCCATGCCACGCCCTGTGCTAGTCATTGGGTGTATAGTGGTGAACAAAGTGGTATGAACATGATTAAAGGCCACACGGTTCCTTCCTTCATGGAACTTTTGTTGTCACAGAGGAGGAGGCAGTATTAACCAATGAACACTGGTAAATGTGAAATTAAAAATTACTGTGTAAGAGTGGAGAAAGGAAAAGATAAGGTGGAGGAGAGAAAATAATGGGTGTGACCAGGCAGGGAGGAATAAAATGTATGTAAAAGGCCCTACATTCAGAAAGAGCTGGGGGTACATTCGAAAGTCTGACAGGCCTTGTTTGTAGCTAGAGGAGGCTGGAAAGAGGGGCAGGACCTTGTAGGCCAAGGTAAAGGGTTTAGATTTTATTCTAACAGCAATGGGGGTTGCTGCAGGTTTTAAACAGAGTTCTGGCATGATCTCATGAAAATGTGAAATGGTCATTCTAGGTGCTGAATAGTGAATGGAATGGAAGCAGGGAGACCAGTTAGGAGGCTTTTGAGATGGACCAGATAAAAGTGGTGGTGGATGGAGATGGAGGAGTGGATGGATTTGAGAATTAGGGATCCCTCTGGAGGTAGACTTTTTTTTTGGAAGCTGCATGGCTCCTGGGAGCCAATGAGCCTGTACCTAAGATGCAGACAGCTCTGCTACAAGGACTCTTGACTTGCTCGTGGACTGATTTGAGGGGAGACACTAAGGCAGAGGGAGCTTCAATAGTGACTCCCAGCTGTTTGTCCTGAGCAGCTGGGGGATTGCTGGTACTGTATGTGTATTTGAGGAGATGCAGTTTTGGGATCAGGCATTCAGGTTCATAAGTGTTAAATAGGGCACTCATGAGATGTCTGGTAGGCAGCTGGACAAGGGAGTCTGGGATTCAGAACATTGATACTGGCTGGAGATAAACATTTGGGAATCATCGGCCTACAGATGATATTTAAAGCCATGGGATATGGATATACAATGGAATTTGAAGATAAAGCGTGGATAGTTAAGGGGAAGAGAGATAATATTTCAGGTTGCTGGGGAAATATTCTGAGCAAAGGCATAGAGATGACATGGTCTAGGGACAGAGAGCCTTGGTTTGGAGCAGAGATTCGTAGCCTTGGCACTGCCGCCATCTGGGCCGGGTAATTCTTTGTTGTGGGGGGCTGTCCTGGCATTGTAAGATGTTTCGCAGAATCCCTGGCCTTTACCCACTAGATTTGGCAGTACCTCCTCCCCCCTACCCCAGACATGACAGTCAAAAATGTCTCCAGATATTGCCAAAAGTTCCTGGGCTGCAAAATTGCCCCTGGTTGAAAACCACTGATTTGGAGAGAAAGGGAAGTTAAATGTAGATGCCCAGAGAGAGGAGAAGGGGCAAATTATGGAAGGTTTTGCGTCTGTCACAACAGTTTAGCCTTGAGGGCTGCAATCAGTAGTGATTCAGTTGAGGCTTCTTGAGTTATGCAGACTGATTAGACGAAAATGATGTTTTAGAAAAATGGATCTGATGGTGAGCAAAAATGAATCAGATGAAGGAGAAAGTAAATGCAGGGAGAGAACAATCACAAGTAAGAAGTGAGGAAAAGGAGGAGGAAAGGGTGAATCCAAGAGATGTTTTGTAGGACATTTCGACATTGTTGTGGAGACTGCAAGAGCAGGGGTGGTGAAGGGAACACGGAGGTTTCAGGCCAGGGTGATGAAGTAATGGGGATATCTGACAGAAATTGAGCAGCTGGAAAGAAGTGGTTTGTGGCATGCATTTAATTTGAAGATGTGGGGGTGAGGGTCATGGGTTATGACCCCTCACATAAGAGGGGGAGTCTTAATAGACAGTTGGAAATTATGTGCAATTTAGGACTAGCTGTTACAGACTTGGATTCAGCTGCATAGAGATGATAATTGAATCCAGGAGCATGTTGAGTCTATGGAGAAGGTCAGAAGCCCAAGGCCAGGCCCTTGGGAGAAACTAAAAATGAGAGGCTAGAAGGAGAGACACAGGACCTGGTGAAGGGGCAGTCAAGAGACGTAGGAGGAAGACCAGGAAGGCAGAGTTGTGAAACCTGGTTTACTTTACAGTTTAACTACCTGCTCTTAGCCCGAAATACAATGTAGAGCTGCAGAAATGTCAGTTTATACCCGTTAAGAATCAAATTCAAGTTGGTATTCGGTAGACACAATACGGATTTATTGAGGCCACAGATTTATTGAACACATTTCCTGCGCTGGTCCCGTATTGCAAGGTAGTGGGGATATGAAGATGAGTGAGGTGTCCATGCCCTCAAGGAATTCCAGGTTTAGAAGGAAAAACAGATGGGTAAATAAATAATTGCAGTACGTTTCAACGTATGAATTAAAAAAAAGAAATAATTGCAGTGGGTAGGATGAGTGCCGTGACAGAGTTATGTAAAAAAGTGCTGTGCAAAGCCAGGGGTGCACGGTCACCTAAGGGAGGAATGGGGGTCCTGTGAGGGGACCGAAGAGACAATGCCTAGATTGTGTTCTTGAAAGACTGGGAATCCTCGTGGACAGGGGAGAGGTGGGAAAGTCCTTTCCAAGGCAGAAAACCCCTCAAGTGCAAAGACTTGGAACCTCAAACAATGTGGCTTATTCAGAAAACGTTAAGGTCTAGGGTGATTGTAGCAGAAGGGTAGGGTTGGGGTTGGGGCAGGATAGGAAGGAGGCTCACCGAGTGATGGTTTGGGCAGGGCTCATCTGGAAGTCCTTGGGTGCCTTGCATCCTGCGAGGGCAGCCACTGAAGAATTTTAGATAGACTTGTGGTATGATTGTTTTTTTCTTTTCTTTTTAAAAGAACAATCATTCAGGGACTAGGGACATTGAGGACGGATGGGGTGGTGGGAGAGGGACAGGGGCCGAACCAGGTTCAGGGAGAACAGTATATATCTTAGCCTTTTTGACACTGGTCACATTTGGGAAACTGGCAGCTTAGAACTTTCCAAAGATGATAAAGTTTATTTTAGACATGTTATATTTGTGGTCTCATGGTTTCTCATGGGGGGAAATATTTGGTAGTTTAGGGTAGAGTTGGCTAGAGATTTTTATTTGTTACAAAATCCCAATTCTGAGGTTTTTAAAAAAAAGTCTTTCCAACCAATGACAGAAGCTAGCACTAAATCTGTCACTCTGATTTGACCTAGTTTGGTTCTTTACACAGTTGCAGGGGCAGAGCTTCAATTTAAACAACTGTGCACTTACTCTACTGAATACACTGCCCTAAAGTGCCATCAATATACATTTTTTGTTCTTCTTGTCTGCATATATACATATTTTATATAGTGGCTATCATTCTGGTCAGACCATTTTGGATTATTTTTTAATGCAATTTATAAAACATTTTTTTTTCTAAATAGTATTCATAAACTGATTAATGATTTATATGGTATTGATCATTTATTCATCCAGTCCTCTTTTATTGGGCATTTTCCTCTCTACTCTTTTTCACTGTAATGAACATGAATCCTGTGTACAGCTTTTTGCTTTGATAAATTTCCAGACATGTCCTTAGAGCATCAGAAGTTTATGGACTTCTTTTTGACTTCTTATATGTGTTGTGCTACTACTTTTCAAAAACAAGAATTACAGAAATTACAGTGCTGCTAGTTCTATCGTAAACTTCACCTGGCCCAGTAAATGGTGCATGTTGGATGTTCAAAAACCATTAGAATGAGGGGTTTTATAATTTAAATTTGTTATATCCATTCTTTGTTCATTTATCTTAGCATTTAAAAATATTTTTATTGTAAAAAAAAAAAAAAAAAAAAATATTTTTATTGTAATAAAATGTATGTAACATAAAATTTACTATTTTAACCATTTTAAGTGTACAAATCAGTGGCATTAAGTACATTCACAGTATTGTACAACCATCACCACTATTCGTTTGAAGAACTTTTTCATCATTCCAAACAGAAACACTATATGCATTAAACAATAACTCCCCTCAACCTCTATTCTACTTTGTCTCTATGAATTTGCCTTTTCTAGATACCTCATAAAAATGGAATTGTATGATAAGCAAAATCCTTTTGTGTTTAGCTTATTTCTGTTAGAATAATGTTTTCAAGGTTCATCCATATTGTGGCATGTATCAGAATTTCATTCTTTTTTAATGGCTGAATAATATTGCATTGTATGTATATAATACATTTTGTTTATCCATTCATCTGTCTATGGACACTTTGGTTGTTTCCACCTTTTGACTATTGTGAATAATGATGCTATGAACATTGGTGTACTAGTATCTGATTGAGTTCCTTGTTTTCACTTCTTTTGGATCATATGGTAATTTTATGTTTAACTTTTTGAGGGACTGTCAAACTGTCTTCCACTGACTGTACCATTTTACATTCCCACCAGCAATGTATGAGGGTTCCAGTTTTCCACATCTTCACCAACACTTGTTATTTTCTGGGTTTTTTTTGGTAGTAGCCATTCTAGTGGATGTGAAGGAGTATCTCATTGTGGTTTTCATTTACACTTCTCTAATGACTAATGTTGAATATCTTTTCAGGTCATTTGTATATCTTCTTTGGAGAAGAGTCTCTTCAGTTGCCCAATTTTGAACTGTGTTTTTGTTCTTGAGTTGTAAGCATTCTTTATATATTCTGGATGTTAATCCCTTATCAGAAATGTGATTAGCAAATATTTTCTTCCATTCTGTGGGTTGTTATTTCACTCTCTTGATAGTGTCCTTCCATGCACAAGAATTTTTATATTTGATGAAGTCCAATTTATTTTTCCTTTTGTTGTTTATGCTTTTGGTGTCATACCCAAGAAATTTTTGCCAAATCCAGTGTCATGGAGTTTTCCCTGTATATTTTCTCTAAGAGTTTTATGGTTTCAGCTCTTATGCTTAGGTTTTTGATCTCTTTTAAATTATTTTTTTGTGGATAGCATAAGATAAGAGTCCAACTTCATTTTGTCCCAGGTGGCTGTCCACCTTTCCCAGTAACATGGTTGAAGAAATTCTTCTTCCCATTGAGTGATCTTGGTACCCTTTTTGAAAATCAATTGATCATATAAGTGAGGGTTTACTCCTGGGCTCTCTATTCCATTGTTCTGTATGTCTGTTTTTATGCCAGTGCCACACTGTTTTGATGATTGTAGTTGTGTGTTTATTTTGAAATCAGGAAGTGTGAATCTTTCAGTTTTGTCTTTTTCAAGATTGTTTTTGCTTCAGAGTCTTTTGAGATGCCATATGAATTTTAGGATGCGTTTTTCTATTTCTGCAAAAAATGCTGTTAGGATTTTGATAGAGATTGCATTGAATATGTAGATTGCTTTGGGCAGTTTTGTCATCTTAACAATATTAAGTCTTCCAGTCCGTGAACATAGGATGTCTTTCCATTTATTAATTTTGTCTTTAATTTCTTTCAGTTGTGTTTTGCAGTTCTCAGTATACTGTTTTTTTTTCCCTTCTTGGTTACATTTATTCCTAAGTATTTTATTCTTGTTGATGCTATTGTAAATTGAATTGTTTCTTTTTGTTTGTTTGTTTGTTTGTTTTTATTACCGGTAACAATCTTATAGGTTTATGTAAATTGAATTGTTAATTGCCTTTTTGGATTGTTCACTGCTAGTGTATAAAAATGCAACTGGTTTTTGCATATTGATTTTGTATCCTGCAGCTTTTCTGAATTCATTTTTATTAGCGTTAATAGATTTTTTGTGGAATCTTAGGGCTTTCTACATACAAGATCATGTCACTTTCAACAGAGATAATTTTACTTCTTCCATTCCATTTTTTATGCCTTTTATTTCTTTTTCCTGCCTAATTTCTCTGGCTAGAACTTCCAGTGCTATGTTGAATAGAAGTGGTAAAAGTAGGCATCCTTCTTTTGTTTCTTTATCTTAGAGGAAATGCTTTCAGGCTTTCACCATTGAGTATAATAATTAGCTGGGAGCTTTTCATATATGCCCTTTATCATGTTGAGGAAGTTTCCTTCTATTTCTAGCTTGCTGTGTGTTTTTATCATGAAAGAGTGTTGAATTTTGTCAAGTGCTTTTTTCATCAATTGAGATGATCATTTTTTGGCCCCCGCCCCCCTTCATTTTGTTAATGTGTAGTATGTTACATTGATTGATTTTCATATGTTGAACCTCCTTTCATTCCAGGAATAAATCCCACTTGATTATGGTGTCTATTGAGATTTTGAAGTTTTTTTGTTTTGTTTTCAGACTTTATAATAGCTCTTTATACAGTGTATGTGTATGTGTGTAAGGTAACAACTTCACTAAACTTTTGGTACATTTGATATAGACATTTTCCTCATTCTCTTGTACCACTTGCTAGCCTTAGGACCTTTGGCACTTAACTCTCTGGACTTAATTTCGTCATCTGTAAAATGGAGATAAGAGTATGTCTACCTCATGAGGTTGTTTTGAAAACAAATGAGACAAAAACTTGGCAGAGGGCCTGGCACACCACCAGTACTCAGCAAGTGTTGACTGATGTTGTTACCATTGTTACCCCAACCTCATTATCATCTTGTTTATTTACAAAAGGTTTCTCTATATTTAGAAGTTTAAGGTTTATTTCTGAATTTTGTAGTGTTTCATCAGTTCGTTTTTGGGTACGGCATAGTATTATCATTGCTTATTTTTTCTCTTGCTATTCTTCAGAAAGTTCTCCAAATTTTAGAATCATTGTGTCAAGTTTCAAAAAACTAAGTAATCCTGGTGAATTTTAATGTTAAATACCTACATTAGTTTGGGACAGATAACCATGTTTACTGAATGCCTGCCTGTCACTGATAAAATCACTAACTTTCAACAAAACATGAATTTTAATAATGTTATAGTAAGAAAGCCTAAATCAACTGATAACTGAGGAAGAAATTGAAAGTTATTAAAGAACTGCCTGTTCCCCCAAAGAATAACAGGAGTGGATGGATTTACTCATACATTCTTCCAGGGATCAGATAATCCCCATGTTGTATGAACTGTTTAAAAACATAGAAAAGCTCACTCCCAGAGGCAAGAGGATTGTGTTTCCTAAATCAGTTGCTCTCTCCTCCCCTTCTCCCTTGTTTGCAGCGATTATGTCTTACTATGTTTTACGCAGCGTTGAGTCTCTGCACTTGGTTTGTAGGAGGTGCACAATGTGTTGCTCAGTCAGAGCTGAACATGCCACAACCAAGGACAGCTTGCAGACCAGCCTCTGTTATAAACATAGGTTTGCTGGTGATGGGCCAGTTCTGTTGTCTACTTGGATCAGACCTCACTTGAGGACTTTGATTACTCTTGTGTTTTAAGCTTTGAGAGAAGAGGGGAGGAATTTGAAAAGGGAGTGGGTGAGCTTCAGTATACAGGATTTTATGAGTAAGTTGTCTGAAAATAGAATGTGCTGCCTCACATAGTAGTATTTTCTCTGTCACTGGATGCTTCAAAAGTCTTGGGTGATATTATAGGGGGAGTCACATGCCCCATAGTGGATTGGGTTGGATTTAATTTCTTTCTTTTCTTTTCCTTATCTCTTGCTCCTTTCCTCTGACTTTTGAACATATACAAAATGTATTAGAAGCAGAGTTGACAATGTTGGCAGCTTTATGGGTATGTGAAGAGTGAATAAGGAGGAGGAGATGAAAATAATATTAAGGTTTTGAAACATGGTGTCTTGGGATGGTGCTCTTCAAGATTGGAAAAACAAAATGAAAAATGGTTCTGGAGGTGGGGGGATAAGTTCAGTTTTGGACAGGTCATACAGTATTTGAACATGAGAATCTTAAGAAAACTTTTTTTTTTAAGCCGTATTTGTTGAATGTTACCATTTTCAGGTACTGTGGTGACCCATGCAGAAAGGAGCTGATCTGGTGTAAACATGGAAGTATCTTTTAAGGCAAGATACAGATGTCGTAATATAGATGCTTGTATATTAATATAGATTACCACACACATGTTCCTTTGTGTGGCTTAAAGTTTTTAGTTTGACTCTGCTACTTCTGTTTTGTTATTAGTGTGGGGTTTGGTCGATTTTTCCTGTCCCCATCTCTACACTTGTCACAATGAGGGGCTACTAAATAGGGCAGTGTTCTCTGTTTTTGTAGTCCCCACAGCTGTTTCCTATAGTAAAGACTCTGGAAAACAATGACCTCATGGTTTCCACAAAAAAACCTTTTATATTCTGTAGTGGAAAAGAAATCATTCAAAATTGGGTAATTTAAAGTTCCTGTCCTCTGTTGCTTCTTCCTGCAAAAATATTCTTGTTTGCTCTGCTTATTAATTGTTCACTGGCTGTTCCTCATGACCTTTTAAGTTTAACAAACAACATTTTTGCAGTGGAGCACATCGAGATATCTTTCATTCGATTGTGATCATTCTCTATTTAGAAATCATTGTTTTATGCCATGGACTGTGGCAGTTCCTAGAGGAATTGGCCAGTCACCCAACAGCTGTTGCATCTTCCCCCCAATTATTGCGCTCGTATGGTAGCAAACAATGTGTTCACAAACAAACAGTTCACGCTTTAGAAGATTTCATAGGGCTGGTCAGGAAATGCTTTTGTTGGTATCTCCTGCTGGAAGGAACCTTTCTTTGTAAGCTCATCACCAGCTGAGTAAATTTTTCACTTTAATTCTTGCTATTCTTAAAATCTTTAAGAGCAAGGCAGAGCCATCTGATTCTCAGGGGATTTAAGGAACAATAATAATCATAATAATGGAAATACTGTTTATTTGTGTGGAACCAGATCATATACAAAATGAATTCATATACAGTTTTTAATTTAATCTTCACAACAACCTTGTCAAAGAGGCATTGTTATTCCATTTTAAAAATTAAGATAATGGGATTCAGTGCTAGTAAGTAGGGCTAGGACTGCAACCTTGCATAGTTTTTGTGAGCATTAAATGAGAAGATATAGTAAGGGTTTACTGTAGAAACAAGCACACAGTATTCAAGAAATGACACGTGTTAATAATGCAGGTGCTTGTTCTAAACCTATGGCCACTCCAGTACCCTTCCCCTTATCCCCAAATAACCAAAGCCCAGAGAAAGAAGCATGGTGATGATGACACATTCCTTGTGCCTTGTAGTATTCTTTGGCATCAGATGCCCTGCCTTTCACTGCTATGCTTATTTTATTGACCTGCTCATTTCAGTTCTGTAGTTCTATAGTGATGCTACAGGTTTCTGTGTTTGGTCCTGTCCCCAACAACATTTTTGCCAGTGAGTTGGATGAGGACCTAGCAGGCATATTAATTGAATTTGTAAATGTCTTAACACAGCATATACTCCAACTTAAAGAATGCAGGTCCATGAATATCTTTAAAGTTAGCAGCTGAAATTTAATAGAATCTTGTATCTTGCATTTGGGTCCCAAAATGAGCTACCCCATAGCTTTCACATATGTATGTGAAAGGTCCTGGATGTGTTACTGGCATGTGATAGGCTGATGTAGCTGCCAAAAATGTTTAAGATTTTTATTCATTCTACCTTCAAAGAAGTGTTGTGATCTGGGGAGGTGATAGTGTGGTAGCTATAGGCTTACATTCTTTTTTCTCTCTCCATGTCCCATTTTTCTTTGATACTGGCTGCTGTCACTTTTTCCGTCAGTGGTAATATCCAAAGGTTGACTTGGGCCTTGGGTTTAAGGTTAATATAGGGAGAAAACTTTGGTTTAAGGCTTCATAGTTCTGTTTATTTTTTAAACAGCTTTATTGAAATATCATTGACATATAATAATAGTGCATATTTAAGGTGTACAACTTGATGATTTTACCTCAACCATTTGTAATGTTCCATAGTAAGAAAGTATAATTATTTCTTATTTAGATAGATATTCCAGTTTTTCTGTTTTGACTTTTACACTTCCCATGTGATGACCTTTTAGTTGCATCAGGACTGGGTGTTTGCTTTTTTGATCGTGTTAATTGTAAGCCAGAATTTCCCCCTTCCTCCTTAAAAAAACGCTGTGTTTTACTATAGTTGAAAAGAATTTTAGATTATGTTGGAAAATGACAAGGAGGCCAAAAAGAAGATACTTTTGAGTTACTTGAGTTACTTGATTGGATACATAAGCACAGTTTGATGACCTGAGCTGACTTTAAACTTGGAGTCAAACTAGGCTTGGCCACTTAGAGCACGCAGGGAAGGATGGGCAGTCAGAATCTCCACCAGCAGAGCAGCTTGAGCATTACAAGGTGAACATTCCCCTTTACATTAGCTGATGAGAGACAGATGTAGTTCTCCCAAGCCACATCTTTGCCTCTCTAGCATCCTGGGACACTCAGGCGGGCAAGACATAGTTCTTCACATGCTGCAACTTGATCTTCCTACATAGTCTGAATTCCTCCTTATTCCTCAAATAATAACATCTCAATTAGATAAACTGCATTTTTGTTTCTGGGCCATGTTTCAGTCATAGGAAAAAATGCAAATGACAACAAAACAAAAACTGATTAATAAGGATTTATTTAAAAGCAAATAAACTCCTGGAAGCCTCAGGGTTGGTGCAGCTGTAGTTCAGCCTCCAACATATGTGTTATATCTGATTGAGAATTAATGGTTGGAATGAACAACCTCAAGTCCTGAATGATCCTGAGTCATATATGGGGACAAACCATTTTAAGGTACCTTATTTATTAAGGATTATGTACAAAAATGTTTTAAGGCTTTTTAAATCAGATGAGGTTGGAGAATAGTGGTAAGTTTGGACAAATTACTTTATTTCTCTGAGCCCAAGTTTTTTCTTCTATAAATAATAATACAGCATAAGGAATTTCCTAAGGATGAATTTTGTAGGAAATAACACCAATTTAATGCACTGTATCACGCATTAAATATTAACTGTTATTTTTACTCTTTATGCCAAGTTGTGTATTTGCTAGGTATTGGAAATAATATTGAAAAAACATTATTCCTGATCACTGTCTAGTGATGCATATGAGATTACGTGTCTTGGAGATATGAATAAACCACAGTGTAATAAGTGATATATAATGCACTTATGACAGAGGAGCCTCCCATAGCTTTAGTGCTTTTGGAAGTGAAACTCCAGAGCTTTTCCACATGGCCATGTTCATTCGTAGTCCCGGCTTCATATTAGAAATAGAGTCATTTAAAAAAAAATCACACATGGAAAAAAAATTAGCAATGGGCGGCTGCCAGGACATGGTTTTTATTTTTCCAAAGTTTCCCGAGGTAATTTTAATGTGCAGCCAGGGTTGATAACCAATGGTTTAGGTATTTCCTCCTCTTCTTTCTCTTTGGTATTTTTCAGGATTATATAGTACCATAGGGCGATTCCTTTCTTTTTTCTTGATTTTCTTTGAAACTTAAGTAATAGTATCTGTGCAGAGTTTTAAAGTTTATAAAATGCTTTTATGATCTCATTAAAATCTTATAGTAATCTTTTTAGAAAGGCATTATCATCCGCATTTTGCAGAAAAGGTGGCTGAGGCTGCAGGAAAACACACATTAAGTAAAAAGTGGTAGAAAGAGGACTTGCACCCAGGTATTCACAATCCAGGCTTTTGTTTCTACTGAATGTCTAGCAGACACTTCCAGCCATTGTTTAAATACTTGGAGGTCTTCTCTGGCTACTGTATTTTCTACTCGTATAGCTTTATGCTCTGTTGGGAAAGCTTTTGCTCATTGTTTGTCTGGCCCATCCATGTGTAGGATATTCCTTTTAATATTTCTCTCGTTTATACTGGCTCTTGACCATATGTCAGCTCTTAGTTTTGTGGTTTCACATATCGGTTATAATTTCTTTCTTTCTTTCTTTCTTTTTTTTCTTTCTTGCTTTCATTTTTTTTTTTTTTTTTTTTTTTTGTTGAGACAGAGTCTCACTCTGTTGCCCGGGCTAGAGTGCCGTGGCGTCAGCCTAGCTCACAGCAACCTCAAACTCCTGGGCTCAAGCGATCCTCCTGCCTCAGCCTCCCAAGTAGCTGGGACTACAGGCATGTGCCACCATGCCCGGCTAATTTTTTCCATATATATTTTTAGTTGTCCATATAATTTCTTTCTATTTTTAGTAGAGACGGGGGTCTCGCTCTTGCTCAGGCTGGTCTCGAACTCCTGAGCTCAAATGATCTGCCCGCCTCGGCCTCCCAGAGTGCTAGGATTACAGGCGTGAGCCACCGCGCCCTGCCGGTTATAATTTCTTGAAGTGCAGTAACTATTGCTCAGCCTCTTTATTACAGCTTTTTCTTCTAGGTGTGGAATATATACCCCTTTCCTAGTCTTTATTCAGCCATGAGTTCCTGCCACCAGGTCTTTCCAGTACATGCGAGTCGGCTTAAAATCTGAAATTAATCAGGCATTCTTTGCTATCAAATCTGTTTGGTTCCTGAGTTTGGATCCTAAGAACTTGGATGTGAGGGAAGAATTTGGACTTGGGTTATCCTGTGTTTGGCCCTTCTGTCTGGAAGGATCAGGAAGGACCTCTGTACAAGTTGAGCATCGCATATCCAAAAGTCTGAAATGTTCCAAACTTTGGAACCTTTTTGAGCGCCAACTTGACACTCAAAGGAAATGCTTGTTGGAGCATTCTGGATTTTCAGATTTGGGGTGCTCAACTGCTAGGTATAATGCAAATATCCCCAAATCCGAAAAGATCTGAAATCTAAAACATTTCTGGTTCAAAGCATTTTCAGATAAGGAATACTCAACCTGTACCAGGAATAACAAACTTTCCCCTGTGGCAAACAGAGTCCAAGGGGCTATGTGTGGCATTTACTACTATTCTCATTGGGTTGTCTTTCCATCCTTGATGGGAGCCCCTTTCCCTTTGCCTCATTTCTTTTCTCTTGTCTCCCCTTTCCCACCAGGGTCCCTGCTTCATCCTCTTGAGGAGGGAGAATGAGAGAGAGTGGGTTTGGGGGTGGGGTAGAGGGCATTCCAGTCATAGGGAAAGTAGGTGTGAAAATCTGGAGGCTTTTGAGTTTCTTTCAAGAGCCTGTTGTTGCCTTGGTTGGCTAGTACTGGGGGCCTCATAGATGAATTTGTACTGTTATGTGTGAATATGAGGAAGAGGACTGGATGAAGGGCACAGAGAGCCCATTTGGTCATGGCTGCATTCTGTACCCCGGTGTGACATACTATTGCATGGACACTTTCTCTATCACTGTGTTTTTCATGGGTCATATCTGTTTTTACAGTTTACCCATTTGCAGAAATTTCATCCCTTACATTTCAGTTAATTATTCATCATCAAATTAACATCTATCTTGAAAGTGAGATTCAAAAGATGAAACTTAAGACAAGTGCTTATCATTCTTTTATTTCCAACCTCCAAATTTCACTTTCAGTTACCATCTATGAGGCCAGCTAGTCACATTTCATCTATTTCTTTCTCTAAAGTATAAATATTATTGTCCTCCTGAGTTTTTCTGGTTTTTTTTTTTTTTATTTTTACGCAGAATCACTGGAAATAAATTTTTCATTTCTTCTGGCATAGAATCAAAGAAAGTAAGTGATGATTGGGTTTACCGAGTCTTGCAAGCTATATTATTCCCACAAGAGTAGCCCAACTCTTGTTCAGTCATGTCAGAACAATATTACCACATCCATTCCCCATGGGAGGAAATTACTAATGACCATTGCTTTGTTTTCTTCTCCCTGGGGTCAGGTAAAGGACTTTGTCTTGGACTAGTCAGTGTCTTTTCCCTGGGGCCTGGGATGCTGTGGCCTCTTTACTAGGACTCTATGGGTAGAAGGAACCTCATGTCTAATTTTATAGCTCCGGTTATATAGACTTCCTCCTTTTTCTTTTCTTACCCATATTTCTCACTCATGTTTTTGTTCTTTACTGAGGGTTGGGTGGGGGGAATGCCTTCTATTTGAAGGATAAGGAGAAATTTTATGAAACCCTATAAGTGTTTTGACTTTCACCTTATTATTTAGTGACTATATGCTAAGGATTATCCCAATTGAGAGGAAAATTGGAGCAATGGTCAGATTTATTTGCAGTAGGATATGTAGTAGTTAAGCTGATAAGACTAAGTTTAATATTTTTCCAAACAAACACTATATCCAGGTTCCATAAAATAGACACAGATATGTGAGGTTTACATCCTGTTCTTCATAGAAGTCACAAGTTTAAATAATTTCTCAGATTGTATCAATACTTCTATTTACAGATGACAGTGATAATCTACTTTTTTAAAACTGGAAAAATACAGAAGGATTATTTTTAGGACATCAAATAAACTAAGATTTAATTATGAAAAATTTGGTAAACCAAAGCAGCATCAGATGTGACCCAAAACATAAACCACATCATTGCTGGGATTCTAGGAGAAGAGCCTGGGTAAAGATTTGGGATGCAGAGGTCTCATCTCATTTCATAAACCAGGAGTCACAAGTTCAGTGAGTTGCCTCAGAAAACCAGTGGTTTGTGGCAGAGTCAGGGTTTGAACTCAGGTTTCTTGTCTCCCACTGTTTTTCTTTTTCTGTAACACATGCTAAAGGATTGGCTATTAGATTATTCTATGTTTTGTTTTGTCTGGGGAAGAGATAAAATTAATTGTCCCCTGGGTATCTGCAGTGGAAGAAATGACCATTGTAAGGAGTAAAAAGAGGCAGAAAGAGGAGCTTTTGTGTATGTGCATTGAGATTTTCTTTTCCTTAACTTTCCTTTAGTTTGTAATGTAGAGATTGAGGGTGGGGCTGACCCAGAGCAGTTTTTGCCCTAGTTACGGAGGGTTGTGGAAGTCCTGTTGCTTGTTTAGTCGTGCCCAACAAAAATCTTGTTAAGCAGCCTTAGCACGATGCCTTAGTACACAGGAATTGGTGGGTGAGTGCTGGATGAATTGAAGCGATAATGATAAGAAGCATAAATAAATTTAATGCAATCTTGATAAAGAATTGAATATTGTCTCCACCCTAAAATTTGAATGGACGCTGTATATGAAATACCTGCTTTTGATACATAATGAAGAGTTTGATTTCAGTTAACTTGTTTTTTGGGATGTATATGTTGAGAACTTTTTTTCCCCTTTTTCCCATTGGAAGTAAGAAAGAGAGTGAGTTCTGAACAGAAGCTTGCCCTCTGCTTCTGGCAGTTTGCATGACCCAAATGCATGCCATGAGATTTGTCACTAGCCTGCTACACCTGAGACTTCCTCTTGGCAGTTGTCCTCTGCTTCCTCCATAAAACAAACAATACAAAACAAACTCAAAAAGACAGGTTCCGTGCCTTCCTGTCTGTAGCTTATCTGAATCCATAAACTCTCTTTACAGCCTTCTCTTCTGTCTCTCCCACCTCCTGTTTAAGGTTAATTCCTCTACCTCTTTTTGAGTCAATCCCTCCTTCTCCTCTTATGGAAGAATCATCTTTCTTCAGATACCTCCTGTTAGCTTCTTCCCTCAGCATGTGGAGGTCCCTCTGCTCTGTAAGTCCCCCCTCCAGATGGTCACAGCATCTTTCCTCCTTGCTTTTATAACTGAGCTTCTTGGATCTAAAGAATGGTCTTCTGGCAGTTACCCGATTCCTTACCTTTCCTTTTCTTTTAGCCGTCTCTGATCAGTATTCTCCTTCACTGAGATTGCGTGGGCAAGCAACCTCTTCATGTGCCATTGCAAAGGACTGTCTCAGTGCCTATCTTACCTGACTTTTCTGCAGTAGTTACATTGTTGCTTTCATCTCCTTGGAGGTTTGTCACCCTCAGCTTGTATAATGCCACTCTTTGTTGAATGAGTGATGAATCTTGATGCTGTAACGTATCTGACATAAAAGTTTAGCATTTTAGCAAAATCTACTTAAATGTATCTTATTGTAAAACTTGAAACAAAATTTTTAACCACTCTGTTATGTAAGTAATATGTAGTCATTGCAGAAGTAAGTAATATGTAGTCATTGCAGAAAATTTAGAAAACATGAAAAGTGAGAAAAAAAGCACCTGTAATTCTTTCACCCAGAGACAACACTTAATATTTTGGTATATGTCATTTTAGAACTTTTTCTTTGTATATATATATCTACACACATACACACAATTTTTTTTTCTTTTGCACCCAGCTGTTTCTGAATACACACAATTTTTTATGAGAATACATTCACACTTCACACTGTTTATTTATAATCTTTTTTTCACTTAATGTAGCTGTATTATTTAGAATGTTTATGTCATGTAGTTGTACCATAATTTATTCAATCAATTCCCGTTTTTAAGATGTTCAAGTTATTGCCAATTTTTTTGCTATTGTAAACACTGATGCATATTTTAGAAGTCATTTTTTAAAAAAATTTTATTTGTGTAGATTTAAGGGGTACAAATGTAGTTTTTAGAAGTCTTGACATTCTGTTCCAATGGTTTCCTTTAGATACATTCCTAAAAGTAGGATTGGTGGATAAGTGTATTTTAAAGTTTTGGTACATGTTTCTGGGGGTGAGGTTTTTACAGTAAGCATCTGTTTTTACATTGCTGTCCTTCTGGGGAGTTCTCTCTAACAGCCTTCAGATCTTATATCCTCTTTGGGATTATGAATATTAATAAATAGTTTATCTTTAAAGCCAGAAACTCACAGCTGTTCATGTCGATTTATTTACCTGTATAGAGTATTGTGTCAAAGAATGCACTGCAGTATCGGGGAAATTCCCAGCATGACGCCCAGGAGTTTCTGCTGTGGCTTTTGGACCGAGTTCACGAAGACCTCAATCATGCTGTGAAGCAGAGTGGCCAGCCTCCTCTGAAAGTAAGGACACAGTCAGGGAGCAGTGAGCATCAGTGAACAGAGTAAGGAGAGAGTGTAGATTCTTCTCCTGTGTATTTGGTTAATACAGTGAAATTGACTAACCTCTGGGTGAGTATAAAATTCAGTGGATCCTTAAAGGATATTTCACCTTTTTTTTTTTTCTATTTTTTTTTCTTTTCTTTTTTTTTCTCTACCTTGTCACACCACCGATTGAAGCAAAACAACACAAAATGCTGCCACTTCACCCAAAAGCGGTGTTTTTAATCTGCCCTTCTTGATGGCTCAATGGGTCATTAGCAAAAGGCCCACTGAGTGCTTTTAAAAGGGGATATTTCACCTTTTTTACTACTGTGTTGGCAGTGTAAGATACAAGAGCCACTGTCCCCAACAGACTTACAGTCTAAAGAGAGGGGTTCAGTGGATCCTTAAAGGATATTTCACCTTTTTTACTACTGTGTTGGCAGTGTAAGATACAAGAGACATTGTCCCCAACAGACTTACAGTCTAAAGAGAGGGGAAACACTTGCATATATGACTAACTTTAGATTATAAGTGATTCCATCTCATTAAACTGTTTTAAAGCAGAATACATTTACTTTCTATTCTAATAAGACATGCCTTAGAGATCACTGGAATGAATACATGATCAGAAAGGAAATGTGTGGATGTCTCTGCTGTTAGGATTGGATTTGAGCATAGAAACTGAATCCCCACAGAGTTCTTACTGAGAAACGTAATGATTGATTCATTCAATTTTTATACTTGTAGCCTTAATGTGATGGATAAAATGATTTATATAATGAAAAATAATTAAGACTAAAGAATTGCTTCCTCCACACAGCTTTTAAAGTTTTGATAACTCTGCTGTGTACTTCCAATTTTAAATTTCTAGATTTGGTAAGTTGTTAAATTGTTCTGATTCAAGGTCCTTTTGTGCCTGAACACTCTGTACTGTCATATGACTATATGCGTGTAGCTGACTCTCCCACCAAATTGAGACATCCTCAAGGTCAGGCACTGTGTCTTACTTACCTTTGTATCCCAGTGTCCTGTACAGTGCTCTCTGCATGTGATAGCAGATGCTCAGTGACTGTTAGACAGAGGGACATAAAAAGGTTATATAAATTATTAAGTTAGGAAATAGAGTGCGATTAGGCACCAAAATGAACAGCACAGCTATTACGTGCTTGAGAATTTAGATATTGGAAGAATTAGTACGTTCAAAGTGGTTGGGGATTACTTTCTGGAAGAGGTTGGGGTGGGGGCTTTGTGAGTTGGAGGGAGAGTGGAAGATCCTGGGGAAGGAGAGCTGCTCTGCTGCCTAAATTGGGTGGAGAGATGAATAAACATGGTCAAATGCACAGTCTGTTTGAGGAGATGAGTCCAAGTGATCCACGTCCTGTCTGCTGTGTTGTGGTCACTTTAGCAGGTGTTTGTCACTGAAGCTTCGGGACTTGGTGCAGAGCGTATAAAGGAAGTCAGAGACATTTGTGCCTTTTTAGGTTTATCTTCAATCAAGAATTGGTACTTCTAGTCTGTGAAATTACACTTTCTTTTTTTTTAGCCACCGTCAGAGACTGACATGATGCCTGAGGGACCATCTTTTCCTGTCTGTAGCACTTTTGTACAAGAACTTTTTCAAGCCCAATACAGGTATGAGCAAATCAAATGTTCCTTCTTATTTTGTTTACTTGACACAGTTCTAAGTGATCTTAATGTTTGTGTCTTACCTTTTTATTTTTGAAGATCTTCTTTGACATGTCCTCACTGTCAGAAACAGAGCAACACTTTTGACCCTTTCCTCTGCATTTCTTTGCCAATTCCTCTACCCCATACAAGGTAAGAACAGATGTAGTAAAAATTAAGACTATATGTTCCTACAGTGTTCCTTTTCCTCTTCAGGCTCCAATTATTAGGTCTTCTTACTTATTTCGACAAGTAATGGGGTTAATGATAAATTGAATACAGACATTGTCACAACCTTACAAAAATAAATGGCTGTCTGAGTTTGCAGGGTGAGCAGGCACATATGAGGCAAGCAAACAGGTGCTGTGGTCTGGTTCAGTGTGTCGTCCACAGACGGTATAGGGGGAGACGGGAGGGTGGTTGGGTGACTTCTAAATTCTCTAGAGACTTTATATTGCACTTCTTGTTTCTTAGTTGCTTTATTTTAAAATGTTTCTTAACATTTCCAGGAGTTATTCTGTTTTAAAGAAAATACAAAGCACAGAAACAAATATGGATATATTTTGTTTTATGAAGATTGCCTTTTCCAGAGGTGTCAATTATTGTTTGATAGTTCTACTTAGATCCAAATGAAGTTTTTTCATTTGGCTTTGAAATAAAGGTGTGGGTTAGCTTTAGTCTTGTGATTTCAGATTAGGCTTGTTTTGCTTATTCTATATTTTAGTTGAAATAAGTGGCTAATGAGAAGATCTGACTTTGATCTGTACAGGCCTCTCTATGTCACTGTAGTGTATCAAGGAAAATGTTCTCACTGCATGAGGATTGGCGTGGCTGTGCCTCTGTCTGGGACTGTTGCCAGACTTCGGGAAGCAGTGTCTATGGAAACAAAGATCCCCACTGATCAGGTAATGAGCCTGCTAAGACATATCACACATGAGCCACAAAAGTATTGCTTTCTGTTCTGGAATGTTTTGGCAGTTACCCACCAAATATGGTTAGAAATTTAAAACCAGTTGTATTTAGTGTTGAGGGAAAAAAAAATCAAGACTTAAAAGAGTAAAATGTGAAGAAACTTTTCATGCTTCATTTAATTGTATATGTATATTTTTTAAAAGGCAAAGCTGTGACTTTACACCAAGATCATCTTCTAAATTTGTTTATAAAGTATAAATATTTAACCCCTCTTAAATCATTCTTATGGATGCATATATGGGCAATAGAGTGTCCGTGTGTTATTTGACAGTTATAGAGGCTTAGAAAATTTGAGCAGTGACATTAGCCAACCCCTTCCTGTTACAGTGCTAAGAATGACATCTTCTTGCTAGTATAGTGTTCTCTACATAATAGATGCTCGTGTATTGCATTTTCCTATTAAAGCTATACCGGAGTCTCTTACGTTGTTTAGATAACAGAAGGGAAAGTTGTGCCCCTGCCCTTTTTGGGGGTATATCTTTGATAAGTGACTATGTTTAAATTTATGAAAATACTTTGGCCTATTTGTGACTTGGCATATTTTTGCATACAGTTTTTATTCAATTCAGTATTATGGTTTTATTTGGGAAAACATTCCTTATTTAAGATTTACTAAGAAAAGATGACTCAGTGGCTAAATAGCTTTTCCCTAGATAGCTTCTGGAAATGGCTGTGTAATCACTGAAATAATAAAGTGTTTTATACTTCAGCCTCAGGTGGCCCTGTTTGGGAAGTTACCACAGTAAAACAAATAACAAGCAGCAGTGTTGCCCTAATTCAGCAAATATCTTATATTTTCACAGGCCAAGTACTGGCACATTGATGAAATGTTCATATTCTTCCTTACTCTGAAGAGCTCATTGATTCTTTTTTTCCCCTTCAGGATGAGGGGAGAGACACAAAGAGGGAGGGAGGCTTTGGTGTTGTCCAGGGCAAATCTGCTTGCATCTTTGAAACTTCTAGTGCTGTTTGGCTCTTTTTGCATGTGGTTTAAATTGGTGAAGTAATTACAGGTTTTCTTTTGACTTCAGCTTGCTGGAGAGAGTGAATTTTACTTGCATGTTCACCAGCAGAAAAACAGCATGGTTGTTAAATTCATTAGAAGGAAAATGTGCCAGGAACATTTTTGCTGGACTATTTGTAGAATATGCCACTAACCCCTTTTACCTTGTAGATTTGCAGAATGTTAGTTCTGGTAGAAGGGGGCGGCCAACCAGGTCCAGTCCAACCCTCCTTCGTCTGAAGGAGGCTCAGAGAAGCCATGTGACTTGTTCAAGTCCACAGGGCTGGTTGGTGGCAATGTGGTTAGAACCTCCTCATGCCCAGTTCAGTGCTTATTCACTAGGCAGTGCTGCTGAGCGTGTGCTGAAGTCTTTAAAAGTCCCCACTGTTTTTCTCCACATCTTTTGTTTTTCTGTTTTGTTATAAAATTCTCAACCATTTAAGAAATACATAAAGTGGAAGTATTTCATACTAAGTCTGTTAGTACTAAAGGTTACTAACTTTAATACTATGTTATATAGTATTCATTCACATTTTTTTCTATGCATATACTACATTATTTATAAAAGTGGAATCATTTACACATATTGTTCTTGCTTTTTATTTACTTAGATCTTTCCATGTTAGTGCAAATAATATGTAGCTCATTCTTCTTAATAGCTTTATAATTTCAGTAGGGCTATGATATATATTTAACTAGTTACTATTGTTGGACATTTGGGTTATTTAATTTTTTTTCCAATACAGATATATCCATGGTTATTTGACATTTTTAACCTGAAAAGAAGAAAATAATGGTGGAGAAAGTCTCAGAGTCACAAGTGGACTCTATCCTTGACATGAGACTGGATAGGTGTAGAACCTTAGGCAAGTCTGTAGACTTCTCTTCTTCAGTGAATCAAGGGGGTTAGACTTTAGAATCTCCTGGGTCTCTTTTACACAAACATTTAGAGGAACTCTGGTTTTAGTGCCATGAAATCCTGAAGTCAGAGTACAGGTATCTGGGGGGGATTGGTTCTGGGACCCCCTGAGGATACCAAAATCCGCGATGCTCCAGTCCTTTATATAAAATGGCATAGTATTTGCGTATAACCTATGCATATCCTCCCATATACTTTAAATCATCTTTGGATTACATGTGATACCTAATACAATATAAATGTTATATAAATAGTTGTTACACTATTTTTTCATGAATGATAAGAAAAAAGTCTTTACATGTTCAGTACAGACACAACCATCCTTTTTTTTTTTTTTCTTCTGAATGTTTTCACTTTGTAGTTGGTTGAATCATGGCTGTGAAACCCAGGGATGTGGAGGGCTGCCTGTATGTTGTTACACAATTACAGAGGATATTGTGCTTCCAAGATTCTCTCATTAAAGGCAGATAACGTGGGCTGTGTGAGATGTTTCAAAGCTCTCGCAAACCACTGCAAAGCCTGATGGTCTGGAGAAGTTCAAAGAATTGGGAAATCAATTAGTGTTAAATTTCTAGTTATCCAACTATTTACATGTTTCCTATTTTTAGATTGTGTTAACGGAAATGTACTATGATGGGTTCCATCGTTCCTTTTGTGATACAGACGACCTGGAAACAGTCCATGAAAGCGACTGCATTTTTGCCTTTGAAACTCCCGAAATATTTAGGCCTGAAGGAATTCTCAGTCAAAGAGGTAAATGAGCACCTGTTTCCATAATACCACCTGGGTTTGCAGGTCTAACAACTGTCTACCTTTTTAGATGTCTGTTATGTGATGTTATACACTTTGAAAAAATACACATAACATAATTTTTTATGATGGTGTAAATTTTATGGTAACATATTTCCCCAGAAGAAGGAGGCTTTTAACTGTTTGGGCAAAGATTTATATCCATAGTTGGGATAGCCCTTTACTGAGACTCAGGACTATGTCCTTTCTTAAGTGGCCTTTTTTTTTTTTTTTTTTTTTTTTTTTTTTTTTTTTTTGAGACAGAGTCTCGCTTTGTTGCCCGGGCTAGAATGAGTGCCGTGGCATCAGCCTAGCTCACAGCAACCTCAAACTCCTGGGCTTGAGCGATCCTACTGCCTCGGCCTCCCGAGTAGCTGGGACTACAGGCATGCGCCACCATGCCCGGCTAATTTTTTTTTTTCTATATGTATTTTTAGTTGGCCAGATAATTTCTTTCTATTTTTAGTAGAGACGGGGTCTCGCTCTTGCTCAGGCTGGTCTCGAACTCCTGAGCTCAAACAATCCACCCGCCTCGGCCTCCCAAGTGCTAGGATTACAGGAGTGAGCCACCGCGCCCGGCCCTTAAGTGGCCTTTTTGGTGTATTATGATGGCACTTGGGAAGATATACTATGCCATTCCTTTTTTTAAATTTTATTTATTTATTTATTTATTTATTTATTTATTTATTTTTTGAGACAATCTTTGCTCTGTCGCCCTGGATAGAGTGCAGTGGCCTGATCATAGCTCACTGCAACCTCAAAACTCCTAGGCTCAAGAGATCCTCCTACTTCAGCCTCCCGAGTAGCTAGGACTGCAGATGTGCACCATCACACCTGGCTAATTTTTTCTATTTTTGGAGAGACTGGGTCTTGCTCTTGTTCAGGCTGGTCTTGAACTCCTGAGCTCAAACGATCCTCCCACCTGGGTTTCCCAGAGTGCTAGGATTATAGGCGTGAGCCACTATGCCTGGCCTTAATTTCCAAATTCTGTAATCGCTGTTATAGAATGTTTTCTTGATACTTGCTTTTATGAAATTTGCATGTAACTCTTTATTGGTAAGTAGCAAAGATAAAGTAAAACTCTGGACAGTATTGTTGCTTTTATTGCACTTTGGGCTCTAATTTGGAATCAAGCTTGTCTCTCTACTGTGCTTGGAGGGTTATGGGGCTATTCTGATTTTGAGAGTTGGCAGGCAACTCAGATTTCGTTCCTGGCCTTAGTATTCTTTTTTTTTTTTTTTTTTTTTTATATTAGCCAGCCGTTGTTGCCTATGGCCTTAGTATTCTTGAAGGTTCGTCCTGGGGCTTCTTGACATCAGTGTCACCTGGGAACTGGTTAGGAATGCAAATTCTTGGACTCTATCCCAGATCTATTGAATGAGAAACTCTGGGAGCTGGACCCAGCAATCTGTTTTGAACAAGCCCTCTAGGTGATTCTGATGCAATCTGAAGTTTGGGAACTGCTGCTCCACCAGTCTTAGCAGTATTTTCTACTGCTATGACTTCTAGAACTAAATTCCACCGCTAGCCCCCGCTTTTCTTTAGGTTCTGATTCCATTCCCTGACTTCCACCTGTCTACTGGAATTTCTTCTTAGAAGGCCTACAGGCCTCTTACACTGCACATTTCTTTCTTAGACCAGTTTCTTCTGTGGAATAATGCACTACCATCCTTCACTCCAGCTGGATCGAAGCTTTGTGACTTCTCCCTCAAAAGTCACATAGAACAACTGATGGCCCACTTTGCATTTTTCCTCATCCTCCTCCTGCTGCGGACGCGGTTCAGACAAGTCTCAACAGAGCTTTTCCAGTAATTTCTTTTGTCTTTACTTTGAGCTTTCTTCTGTCCAGTTAATTCTCCACAGTGTCACCAGACTTATTCTGTTACATAGTTCTGATCATGTTACATGCTTATTGATTTACCAGTGGTTCCCCTTGTCTAAGATTAGATGTAGACACCTTGGAAGAATGCATGACCCCTGGTGATTTGGCCCATGCCTTTCTTTCTGGCCTCCCTACTACATTGTATCTCCTTCCCCATGTACTCTTTTCCAAGTTTCTCTCTATTTGTCAAACAGGCCTTGGGCTTTTCCACTTTCCTTACTGTTTGCTCTGCTGAGAATTCCTTCTTCCCCTTCTGTCTCATGGGCTGTTACTTTGTCTCTTCCAGGCTTCAAATCTCCCCATCCCACGTAGCTTTAAGCAACCACTATTCTACTTTATGTTTCCATAGATTTCCCTAGTTTAGACTTTCCTGTGATTGAAATCATATGATATGTGGTCTTTGGTGACTGGCTTTACTTAGCATGTTTTCAAGTTTCATTCATGTTGTGGCATATATCATATGCCATTTCTTTTTAAGGCTGAATAATATTTCATTGTCTGGATATATCAGATTTTGTTTATCCATTTGTTAGTTATGGACTATTTCTGCCTTTTGGCTATTATGAATAATGCTGCTGTGAACATTCCTGGCAAGTTTTTGTGTGGACATATGTTTTCACTTCTCTTTAGTACGTACCTCGGAGTGGAATTTCTAGGTCATATGGCAACTCTATGTTTAATCATTTGGGGAACTTCTGGACTGTTTTCTGGAGTGGCTGTACCATTTTACATTCTCATTAACAGTGTCTGAGGGTTTTAATTTCTTTATATCCTTGCCAACACTTGTTATTATCTGACTTTTTTATTCTGGCTATCTCATTATGGTTTTGATTTACATTTTGTGAATGACATGTTGAACATCTTTTCATGTGCTTACTGGCCATTTGTGTATTATCTTTGGAAAAATGCTTATTGAGGTCTTTTGCCCATTTTTAAATTGCATTGTTTACTTTTTATTGAGTTGTGTAGAAATTTTCATATATGCCAGATACTAGACTCTTATCAGATATATGACTTGCAAATATTTTCTTCCATTCTGTAGGTTCTTTTCACTTTCCTGGTAATGTGCTTTGATACATAAAAGTTTTTAATTTTGATGGAGTCCAATTTATCTGTTTTTTCTTTTGTCATGCTTTAGGAGAAATCTTCAAGGACACTAGATGTGAGTGATATAATTACATGAAAAAAATACAATGTGATCATTTTTTAAGATATATTTATGTAGCTATATGGAAAAATACTACATAGAAATATATCAAAATAATAGCTACACCTGAGTTTTGGAATTACAGGTGATTTTGATTATTTTTAAAATACTTCGGTATATTTTCGAATTTTTATAATGAACACACATCACTTTCGTACGGGGAAAAAGCATTTTGAAAAGGAAAGTAGGATGAAAGCAGTAGAAATTATTAAAAAGCATATTTGTATTTATATTTAATACTTAGTATTAAATTATAAAAGATAATTTGAGATTAATTAAACCATTACATATTGATAATGGTTGTTATAATAAAAATGAAGAACTTCGTAAACTGAATAGCAGCAGCAAAATACATAATTCGAAAACAAAAAAATGAGAAATTGTAAAAAAAAGTTCTCAGTGGGAGTTTTTTTAATAAACTTGCCATTGTTTGCCTGTTAAAAATTAGATTAACACTAAAGAATAGAAGATATGAATAATATTTACATACTTAAGGTAGAAAGGCACTATTACTAGTGTTAATGAATTAGGGGTAAACTAAGCAATAAAGAAAATCTGAATAAATTTTTAAAATTTGTCAATTGAGAGGATAAATACAGCACAAGATATAAACAGAAATACATAAGTGTAAGGAAGATGAAAACAATTTTTAAAAATCTAAGAATAAATAAATGTAATTAAGAGCTATTTTAGATAGCAAGGAAAATAGAAAATGCATATAAAAACCTCTGGAATACAGCCAAAATAGTGCTTAGAGACTAATTGCAGAGTTTTAAATACTTTATCAAACCATTAAAAGAGAAAAGAGAAAATTAAGCATTTAATTTCTGATTGTAGGGGGAAAAAGCCAACAAAGAAAAATAGGAGGAAAAGCATAAAAGTGAGAATTCTAGGAGTCCTCCTAGACTTGGTTTCTTAACGTATTTCCTGCTTCTGCTGTGTCTGTCTTTGTCTCACACTTCTGTTATCACTGTCATCTGTTCAGATCATCTTTTGTCTTCATCTTCATCATCAGTTGTTTTTCTTGTTTCCAGCAAATCCTCATTTCCCTTCTTGCCAATACTGATCCTTCTGAACCCTAAATCTGATCTCTCTATGTTGAACAACTGACCCCTCATTGCCTGTTGTACAAAAAGATATAAAGATCATTGGAAACCAAGAATTGGGGAGGTTAGGAGGTGGTGGGGGTAAAAACTTACCTATTGGGTACAGTGAACACTATTCTGGTGATGGGCACATTAAAAACCCTGACTTAAGCATTATACAAGGTATCCATGTAACAAACATTTGTACCCCCTTAATATTTTGAAATGAAAAAAAAAATAAAGTGGTTATGAAGTGAAATCTGTTCTTTTTGTGATTATGGTGTTTAAGCTTAAAAAGTTTTCTTCCTTCTGGCAGCTTGAAAAAGATTCAGTTTTTCCTTATTTCTAGTTTGTGTGTGTGTGTTTTAAAACTCTATCTGGAATTTATGTTGATATTAACTATGTACTCATTTTAAATTGTTATAATGCTGAGATATCTTAATAGGCCCAGCAAGTCTTGTATTTCTGGAAATTCAGGTTATTGCCTGAATTCTGCTATGAATATGTCTGTGTAAATCATTTTTATTTTATTCTCTTTCTGGTGTTATTATTATTTATGGTAGTGGTGGAAGGGGCTTCTTTTTTCTCTTCTCCAGTTAGAGTACCATTTCCGTAGGCTGTACTTCCAAAAGATTAAAGAAATGAACAGATATTTAGCCAGGCATTTATTAACTTCCTACTAAGTACAAGGTGTTGTGCTAGGTCCTGAATTGCTAGGTAGCTTTGATTGATGGGGATCTCTGCTTTGGGGCATTTCTGAACATCAGTACTGTGCCTGTCAAACTTACATTTTTGTTCACTTTAATGTGGGTTGATTCAGTCTAGTCGATTGTATTCATGTTGGCATGTTCTTATAATGGCTCTGAGTCTAGTAAGTGTAGTTTATCTTTTGTTTCTTATAAGTTTGACTTGTTAATCAGGGAGAAGAAACTGCTGTTGACCATTGAAGACCATTCCACATGTTCTTATCTTTATTTTTTTAAAAATGTATTTGCTGGTTGCATGGTCTCACTTTAAATTATTTTGGTGGATCATTTTGGCAGACTTGCCCTTCTGAAATTGTATCTAACATTCACCGAAGTGTAGAGTTTTAATTTTCAGTTTTTAAGTTAGGTAGGGCTAGTTTAAAGGAAATTATGGTTGCTAAAGAAAGTATCTTAGTGGTTAGGTGAGTAATCTGAGTCTGTGTTCCCTTTTTTTGATTGCAATTTAAATTACATTATTTTCTCTGTTGAGTAAATTTCTTTGTAATGAATGAATGAATGAATGAAAAGAGTTTTGAGGGGATAAAATGAGTTGTTTTTATTCTATTTCAGGAATTCACTTAAATAACAATCTAAATCACTTGAAATTTGGCTTGGATCATCACAGACTATCTTCCACTACACAAACAGCAACAAAGCAAGGGAAGATGGATTTGCCCACCACAAGAGCAAGAAGTGACAAGATTGTTCTGCTGGTGTGCAACCGAGCCTGCACCGGGCAGCAAGGGAAAAGGTAAAAACCAACTTATTTCCCAATAGGTACGGAGTCTTTACAAGTCCAATATTGTCCAGCATTTTGAAAAATCTTTACTCTTAGTAGTTAATTTTTGATTCTGATATTTAGAAAAATATATGTACAAATTAACCTGATTTGGGGAGTTGGGAGGGGGAGAATATAAAATTAGGATGATAGAATATGGGTTAGAAAGGCTTAATTTAAAGGCTCATTTCATATGTATATTTTCAGTTTAAGCCTCCTCCTGGGGCTCTAGACCTATATATCCAGGTACTTTCTTGGCAGCTTTTTTTTTTTTTAAACTCTTAACATATCTACTTGTATGGTACATGCCCCTCAGTCTTATGTCCCAAACTGAACTCATTATCTTTCCCTGTAAAACTGGCTTTCCAGTATTTCCTGTCTTGGCAAATGACACCACTATTCATTCAGCTTCATAGGTCAGAAATCTGGGAGTTGGAAATCTCTGTCAAATCTGTCTGCTGCCCTCTCTAAGAATTTGTGAGTGTTTTAGACTATCTTTTAAAGTAACCATATCACAATAGTAATGTACCCTGAGTAGTAACAAGAGACAGATATGTTTCAGGAAGAGAGGACTCTGTTTCTGATGTTTGTCAGGATAGCCTTTATGTTAGCCTTTTAAAATTTTACTTTGAAATAAGTTCCTTGCATGGTAAATAACATAAATATAAAATGTGCTGATAAGTGTCTTTATGATTTCCCTTAACAACATATTTTGGTGTTTATAGTATGGTGGGCACTGTTCTAAACACTGGGATACAGCAGTGAACAAGCCACACAGGGTCAGTGTCCTCATGTACTTACATTCCGGTTAGGACAGACCGACTGTAAACAAGTGAACACGTTTAGCTTCAGACAGGCCTTTACTGTGTTGAAGACATTAAAAGAGGCTAGTATGATGGAGTGTGATGATGGAGGGGCTGGCGAGACTACATTCAAAAGGTCAGGGCAGGCATCCTTGAGGAGGCCGCAGCTGGGCTGAGCCCTGGTGAGCTGTGTGGACATCCGGGGAAAGGACCCCATGGAGAGGGAACACCCAGTGCAGATGCACCAGGACTAGTGAGCTTGGCATGACTGAGGCACAGAAGGGATGAAATAAAGAGCCTGTGGATTCCCCTTCATGATGCTAGCCTCTTAAGAGTGAAGATACTGTCTTCTGAAAAACACGGTTTGATGGTTTACACGTGCATGTAGCTCATTTCACATCACAGTGGGTTTTAGGTAGAGAGGTTCACTGTCAAGAAATACTGTGAGTGAACAATTTGATGGTTGTTAGGAACTGGTTTCTTGGTGATCTTAGCACCTCTGCTTCTGCCTGGGCCTGAGTCAGAGTTCATCTGTTAGATCATTCGTTTGTTCATTTGTTATCTATTTTCTAGGCATTGGCTGTTTGGGCTACTAAGATAAATAAATCACAGTTCTTGCCATCAGATAATTCAGAGTCTGTTGGTAGAGGCAGAAACAGGTAGTGTTTATAGCATAGTACACACAGGGACCAAACCAACAGGATGCTTCCTGGAGGAGAATACCTCTACTGGGTCTTCATGTGGATGAGTAGGAGGTAACCTGGAAGAAGAGTGAGAAGGATATTCCAAGCTGAGGGAATTCCCCATGCAAAGACAGGGGTTTGTGAGAGTAGGGCACACTCAGGAAACAGTAAATAGGTTTGAATGACTGGGGCGTGGATGAGAGTTGAGCCTAGGCTAGTGGTCTTCAACTTTGGCTACATTGAGAACCACCTGGGGAGCTCCAAAAAAAATCTCAGTGCTCGGGTCACATTCCAGACTGATTTCCTCAAAATCTCTGGGAGCTGGGGGCTAGATTTGGGCATCATTATTTTCTAAAGCTCCCTTGGTGATTTCAGTGTGGAGCTAAGGTCAAAATCCACAGTACTGCCTCTGATTCTCTAGCACCTGGTAGAGGCCAGATACCACTGGGCTAGGGTAGGAGCTGACTTTCAGTGTCACTTGCTTGGCAGTGCCTCCCTTGTTGTCAGAGACTACCTATCTGCTAGGCCTTCCAGTCCTATCTATTCCTCTGGAACTTAACCCCTTTTAGGTGTGACCCATGCCATTTTCTAGACTTGTGTCCATCCCCCCTTCCTTACCATCTCCACTAATCCTGTCCCCTTGCCACCTAATATCATGGCATCATACTTCCCTAGAAGACATTTTGGTGTATGAACTAATAAATTTCATTTAGAAATCTAAGCTATTCATGTCTTTATATTTCCTGTTTCTTTTATTTTGAGAACTGTGCTAAAACCAGTTATATTGTGATTCCATTTTAAAAGATCAAGAATAAAGGATTATAGCATTAAAGGAATTGCCATACTTTAAAGATGATTACAATGTTTGTGTGCTTTAGATTTGGACTGCCTTTTGTGCTGCACTTAGAGAAGACTATAGCATGGGACCTTCTGCAGAAGGAAATTTTGGAGAAGATGAAGTATTTCTTGAGGCCCACAGTTTGCATTCAGGTTTGTAAGCATTTTGATATTGCAGTATAGCATGCGTGTATACCCAGTAAAGAAACAGTCATTGCAATGAAATTTGAATTTCTTGCATTCAGACTTTCAAGACAGAATTTATCCCTCCTTTTATGAAAGGAACTGGCCACTGCAAGGTTTTTCTTGAATTGCTGTGTATTCTTCTATAATATTTATCTAATAAGTTTAGTACATGATTAGCTTGGAGAGTATTCAGTAGAACATCTACCTGTATATCTAAAAAATTATTACTATGTTAAGATATCCGTGGGTGACCATTAAGTTAATGTTGAGTGAAAGCAATGTTACTTGTCTTGCATAACATATTCGATATGTAAATTGCATTTGGGTAAATCATATTTAAAGTGTATTATAGGGGCTTAACAACCTTACAGTATTATAGAGAAGCATTTTCAAAACAGTTTACTATACTTCTAATCTGTTTTGGAAATGCCACTGCGAAACAGGTGCTCTTGAAGAGAAATTCAGCCTAATTCTCATTTAACATTTCATGCAGGTGTGCCCATTTAGTTTGCGTGTGGTCAGTGTTGTGGGAATAACATACTTGCTGCCCCAGGAGGAGCAGCCCCTGTGCCACCCAACGGTAGAAAGGTAAAAAAAAAAAAAAAAATCACCTTGTAGGATTTCACATATGCTCATGTATGATTAATGATCCAAACTGTTGCACATCATAAAAAAGATTAGATGAGTAATATTAACTGAATGCCTAAAGAGTTTCTTAGGAGATGGCAATGAGCTAGTGAACTCTGGAGAGAGGTGGCCTTACAGAGGAAGGGTGCAGTTTAGACATGGGGGCGAGATGGCGAGGTGTCATAGCAGATTTGTTCCCAGGGACTGTTGTCCAGTCTCTCTTTGGATGGGTGAGAAATTGGGCAAAAAGTTGGAAAGGTCATAAAGAACATCTGAGAGAGATTGTGGGCAGCCTATAATGTGATACTAAATTTCTTCCAATCTCTTTATTTCTATATTGGGCATATTAATTTAAGGAGTTTTCAGTCCACTTGGAACCTAGCTATTACATCTGTGGTTATGATGGTTTCGCTAAAAACTTTTTCTGATGGGGAACTATGCTGAAGATTTTCAGTAATCACATTATGATTTCAGGTAGGAGGTATCACATTTAAGTAAAACAATTTATTTAGAAAATAATATGTGGCTTCCCTCCCCCTTTCCCCATTCTATAGGGCATTAAAATCCTGTGGACCGGGTGGTACTGCTCATGTGAAATTAGTAGTAGAATGGGACAAGGAGACAAAAGATTTGTGAGTATTGTTTTACTTAGAATTTATAGAGTCATTGTTTTAATTATCATTTTAGGTAGTATACCTTTGATCTTTCAAATTAGCTGAAACACAGTATTTCCTTTTGTTTCAGTATCCAGGTGTGTTGTTAAGCCTTTATTTAAGCAGTTTATTATTCCTTTCCTATACACTCTCTCTTCCCAATCTCAAAACCTTAGAACATTTATTCACTACTGAGAGAGAAGCTATATATTCATTAAGTACTATATAGGTCTGATTTCCTTTATTACATTTATTATAAATCATTTAAATAATTTAGTACAGGCCCATTAATTCTGCTAAGCAATGTCAGGTGCATGTCCTTAGACATGAAGGACAAGAATATATGATTTAATCCATATAAAGTTCACGACCAGTCTCCAAGTCAGTTCTTGAAACAACTTTGTATATGGAGAACTTTTCAAGAACATTTTGGAATGTGGCAAAGTTGGATCACTACTTTTGTTTTCTTACACATTGATCTTTTTGATTATGAATTTATAGCTGTTTTTTTGAGCTGCAGTTTTATTTTTGTGTCTGTTTTGCAAGACATTCTCTGATAAATGCCCTTTCCCCTCTGATTGCAGCTTGTTTGTAAATACTGAAGATGAGTACATCCCTGATGCAGAAAGTGTCCGTCTGCAAAGAGAACGTCATCATCAGCCTCAAACCTGCACTTTATCTCAGTGTTTCCAACTCTACACCAAAGAGGAACGGGTAAGAGGTTGGGCAGCATTTCTTGGGTGCCAAGGTGGGAGGGAGGTGGGCATGGCACGATGACAATGGAGAAACAAGTTATGCCCCAGACAACTACCCGCAATTTTACGTTTACGTAGGTTCTGCACATGTAATGGGTGTCTTAGTGCTGTTGCTTTTAGGACTTTAACAAAAAGTTGTTCACGTTTCTAGAAAACCTTGGTTAATTGGAATGCTCTAGAAATAAACCTTTGTAGTTCATTCTTTTTAATGGTTAGCTATCAGGTTTTTTTTTTAATTAATACATTTGAAATTATTTTCCTTAGTAACTAAACCAGTGATTCTTGACTTTTTGGTACTAAGAACATAGATGCGAGGACCTGTTTAAATTTAATTTAATTAAAATTAAATAAGATAAATTCAGTTCCTAAGTTGCATTAGCCACATTTTATGTGCTCAGTAAATACATGTTGCTAGTGGTTCCTGTGTTGAACAGTGCAGGTATAGACAGAAAGTAGGCAGCAGTGGTCCAACCACTTAGCAGATAATAGGGACTCAGTAAATATTTAAATGAATGGATGGACAGATAGGTGGATAAATAAACCTCTGTGGGTGGGGCCTAGGCCTTTTGTTGTCTTTATATACCTTGAAAAACCTTGACCGGAGTACATGGAGTTCATCTAATCTTGCATCAGTGTTTAGGATCATAATTTTGACTACTAGTTGTTACTCTTCACTCTTGTTTATAGGGAATCATGCAATTTCAGGACTGGAGGGAACTATGAAACTCCTTTGTTCTAATGGTGGGGTTCTTCTACCTAATTTCAAATAGGTGATTGTTCAGCCTCTGAACATCTTCTGTTACGAGGTGTTTGCCTACTCAAGACTTTTGACACACTATTTTCGCTCTGGGATAGCTCTGATGGTGATGGAAATTAACCTGGAGTATGTCCCCTGGTTACTGTGACCAACAGGTGTTCCCTCTCTGGAATTTATTGAGACTTAGAAGTCCTAATGTTCTTCTACTTATCCTGCAAATATTTGAAAATAGTTTTCATATTCTCACTTAGCCTTCTTTTCCCCAGGCTGTTCATAGCTAGTTCCTTTAACAATAGTTTTTCATAATACATGGTTTTTTTTTGTTGTTTGTTTTTTGTTTTTTTCAGTTTTGGGCTCAATTTTAAAGTAGTTGGCTTTGGGACTGGTTGATTGCAGACTTTGTTTGGCACCTTGTCCTATTTAGCTTTTTAAAAAGAAAATTGACTTGGGAGATATTTGAGAATGGCACAAAGTTTAGAGGTGAGCACATCTACTAGGTGACAGTATTGGTATTCTACAAAATATCTCACAGATCTAGAATGCTACCAAAATACATTTTTCTGACTGTGCATCCTCAGGCTCTGCTGGGTTTTCAATTTTGATGTTTCCCTTAAAAATAGGCATTCCGCAAGATCCTGTCCGTGGCTCCTTTCTCTCCCAGCTCGGTGGGCATTGTCATCCTTTCCCAGGGCTTCCCTTACCTCATCATGTTGACAATCGCAGATCTGATATATCCTCTGAACTCTAGAGTAGTTTAAATCTCTCACCTGTCGACACCTCTGACATGTCACCATCTTGAAATCCTTCCCTGCAGAGATGATGTATGTGGATTTGGGACCTCAGATTGACATTTAGAAAGTTCATGTTGATAGCAGGAGGGGGAGGACTGTTTAGAGCAGTTTAATGCTTGGGGAAGAGAACAGTTAGGAGATTTGAAGAAGTCCAGGGAGAGAAGGCATGAGGACTCTGAATTAAGGTGGTGTTTGTGGGCGTGGAGAGGTGGAGACAGGTGGGAGAAGTGGCAGAGAGATTTACTTTGGATGGACGTGGAGCAGGAGGAAGAGGGAAGGGTTGGGGGTTTGGGGTAACCCTCTGTGTTCTGTGTTTGGTGGGTGGTGGTGTTATTTTCTGAGGTAGGACATACAGGAGGAGGAGGAGAAAGAAACTATGTTGATGGAAAGATGACAAGTTGAGTTTGGGGTTTTAGGGGTATGCTGAGTCTCTGCTTCTGTGACATCTAACATCCTTTATACAATATTTACTAAATTTAGCAACCCCTCTTTGAGGGATAATCTATTCAGCAAACCAAAATCTATTTAGAGTTTGGTGACTGCTCTGGCCTCTTCAATTCTGCGATTCCATTGACTGCCATCATATGCAGTTTCCAGAGAGATTCTGAGTTGTACCATGCCCTGACTGAGAAATTAGTCTGGCTGTCTCCCTTAACAAGGTCTTGCATTGAGTGGCGCTTCATGGAAGTCCTGCTTTCTGTTTTCAGCTTGCCCCAGATGATGCCTGGCGTTGCCCACACTGTAAGCAGCTGCAGCAGGGGAGCATTACGTTAAGCCTGTGGACGCTGCCTGATGTGCTTATTATACATCTAAAGAGATTTCGACAGGTAAGGAAATCCTCTGTAGTAGGGAAAACATGGGGAAAAACCAGCCATGACCAGGTTTCTTATGCCCTCTGCTGATGGGCTAAGTGGAGTTCTTTGGTGTCCCTGTTTCATCAACTCCTGTCTGTGTACGTAATAGACACACATTTGCTCCTATATTTGGGGTTTTATTTTGTTCTTTCTCAAAGCAAAATTTGACCATCCTGTGACCCTTTAAATCGTAAACATTTTAGTTCATATTGCCTTTGTTCCTGAAGGTTTGCTTTAGATTTGTAAATGTTGTGCCTAAATTTTGGTATGGTACTTTGGGATTAAAAAGAAAGTAAGTAGATATCCTTTCTGGGGGAGGCAGATTCTATTTCTGCCTAATGTAATTAATGGGTATTGTCCTGCTCCCAAGGAGCTGTTGTATAGTTGGGGAAGATGAATCATAAATACACACAAAGAAAGTCTGCTTTGAGTTGTATTACTTTGTGAGTCAGTTTTTCCAAAAAGGCTGTCTATTCCCTGAGGTTAGGAATGTCCTAGACAGCCCCGTTGTAAGAGAGGTAAATGGGAAGTAAACGTTGGCAGAGTCCGCGAGGCCTGATGTTAGGAAGGTTTGTACTGAAAGATGAGTACCTCTTCCCAGGTGAGGTGGGAGCAGGAATGCATGCATGGAAGGGCAGAGGGAGCAGTGTGTGCAAAGCCTCGTGGCCTGAGGGAGCTTAGCACATGCAAGAGGCTGAAAGTGGGCCAGCTGGGCTGGTGCTCCAGAGGGTGGGATGGTGGTGGGAATTGAGGTGGAAGAGATGGTGGAGGCTGGTTGTCCAAGCAGATCCTTGTAACAGAGTAGGATTCCGATGAAGGGTTTTAAGCAGAAAAGCAGCAGTACCAAATACACATTTTGAAAAGACCATTCTGGCTATTGTGTGAAGACCAGATTAGAGGCTACAGGAATGAAGACAGGGAGACCTGAAGGAGGCCATTGCAGTCATCCAGGGTGGGCTGCTAATGGCTTGGAACAGGGCTGTGGCAGTGGAGATGAAGAGATGTGAATAGATTCAAGAGATGTTTAGGACTTGCGGAGGAAGCAGAGGTGTCAGGGTTGACACGCACGATCACCAGGGCCCGGACTTTCACACAGAGGTTTGGGGTTCAGCTCTGATTGTAGCGAACAGTGGGTATTGGCCTTCCCCTGCGTCCTTCCTTTGGGATCTGCAGGTGGAAAGGTGGTTGAGGGTTTGGATCCCAGCCTTCTCTCTCTCAGTCCCCTGATGCAGACTGATGTCCTTTGCTTTGTTTCTTTGGAAGGCACAGCATCGTCTTCCCAGCAACCCAGACTCAAACCTGCAGTGTGGTCTTTGTCCCTCTCATTTAGGCAGTCACCTCCTCCACTTAGTTGTGCCTCTTCATTGCCTCCTTCTCTCCATTCTTGCTGTCACCCTGCCAGCAAGGTTTTTTATATATACAGTTTTTAAATATACAGTTTTTAAATATACAGTTCAGACTTTTTGTTGCTTTTCATCTGGTTGCAATTGCAGTGTCCTTTAATTGATTTCTTAACCTCCATTGCTCTCCCCTTTCTAACATGCTTTGTGCACTGCTTATACAGTTATTCACCCACAACTCTGGTGACATCACCTCTACCAGTAAAGAAAGCCTCAGTGCTTCCCCCCTTAGCTACAAGAATAATGTCCAGATTCTTCAGCCTGGCCTTTCTGACCATTCACAACCCATCCTCCCTTTCTTTTATGAACATTTTTCTTCCTTTAATAGATCCCTGCATAGCTCCTCGGGGTGGGCATATCCATGCCTGATTAATTTTTTAAAGTTCCCATAGACACGGGAAACATTCAGTAAATACCTATTCAACTGATAGTTGGATTCTCCTATGGGTTTCATGGAAAATACAGATTAGCCAAGATCATCAAGTAGATGAATATATTAAGCTAAGTCAGTGTTAACTTTTGATGTACTTATTGGAGGAATTGGGAGTAAAGGGCCACTGCTTGTTGAATGGCTTTTCTGTGCCAGGCACTGTGGTTTGCCCTTCACATAGTTGGCACTCCATTAATTTTCATGCCTCTGTGATAGACGTATCAGGATGAATCATCTGAAATTGTCATTTTTGTAAGTCAGAAGCCTAAAAACCCTTTAATAGACAAGGAAATGAAGACTCAGGCTCATTTACCCCCTTTATGTAGTTCCTCACTGGTTCCACTTTTCGTGATACTGAAACCTGTACCTCTAGACAGTTAAAACTATTTGTCTGTTTCCCTGTTTTGTTATGTGTCTTGGGAAACATCAGATAGGTAACTCAAACCACTTTATCTGATAGGATCCACATTCCACCCTAAACTGATCTGCCCTCTGTTTGCATTAAAATATCATCAGAACTTGTTTTTCTTCTTGTAACAGGAAGGAGACAGGCGTATGAAACTTCAGAACATGGTCAAGTTCCCCTTGACTGGCCTGGATATGACACCTCATGTGGTTAAGAGAAGCCAGAGCAGCTGGAGTTTGCCATCCCATTGGTCCCCATGGAGACGGCCCTATGGACTTGGAAGGGACCCTGAGGACTACATCTATGACCTGTATGCTGTGTGCAATCATCATGGCACCATGCAAGGGGGGCACTACACAGGTCTGCAGTGCGAGAGGCCGCGTGTCTGTGCTGGCGAGTCCTTCAGATGGGTTTGCTTGTGACAGAGTGACTTGGCTTTAGAGTCTCACTTTCCTTTCCAAGAGGCAGTTTCCATCCTCTGGATCTCTGTCCAAGAGCAAATAAACTAAAATGCTTCCTTTTTTCCTAAGTTGGATTATCCAGTGGTTATCTGACTGGGGAATGGTGTGTGCAGATAACATTGTCTGTCAACTGAGGATTCACTCTTTGTTTACCTAACTTGCACTCTCTACTTTTTTGAGGTTCTGACTTCTTCCTTATTTGGAAAGATTGTGAACCACTTCTTTTTTTAAGAAATAGGGTCTCTAAGAAATGTTGCCCAGGCTGGAGTGCAGTGGCTATTGACAGATTTGATCATAGTTCACTACATCCTCAAAATCCTGGGCTCAAGTGATCTTCCTGCCTCAGCGTCCCAAGTAGCTGGTAGACAGGCATGCACCATTGCACCCGGCTTGTGGAACCACTTTTATAGTGTCTTTAAAGTGACTTGGAAGAGTTTTTCTTTTTGTTTTAAGGTTAAATATACTTTTTCATTTGAGACTCACTGCAGCCTCAAACTCCTGACCTCCAGCAGTCCTCCCACCTTGTTCTCCTAAAGTGCTTGGATTACAGGCATGAGCCACCATGCCTGGCCACTTTTTCATTTATAAAAGTAACTATGTTCATCATACGAAATTTAGAGGCTGGAGGTGGAAAGAATACCATCACCTGTGAGCGTATCATGCAAAGATAGCCATTGATAACATTTAAAAAAATTGTGATTAAAATATACATAACAAAATTTACCATTTTAACCGTTTTTAAATATACAGTTCAGTGGCATTAAGTATACTCACATTGTTGTGCAACCATCATCACTCTCCATCTGCAGAACTTTTTTCATCTTCCCAAATGGAAACTCTAGACCTCTTAAACACTAACTCTCCATTTCCCCCACCCCCCAGCCCCTGGCTACCACCTTTCCACTTTCTGTCTCTATGAAATTGACCACACTAGGTACCTCTGACAAATGGAATCATTCAGTATTTGTTCTTTTGTGACTGGTTTATTTCACTTAGCATAATGTTTTTAAGGTTCATCCATGTTGTAGCATGTCCTTCCTTTTTAAGGCTGAATGATGTTCCATTGTATTAAATACGTAGGTAACATTTTGATATCTCTAAGTTTTTGCCATTATTTTGCACTATGGTGATTATATTGGTGTGTTTTGTTTAGGTGAACATTTATTGAGTACCTCATCTCTAGCTTGCACTGGGCTCTGTGACATCAGAGATGAATAGTTCCCAACCTCTGTCTTCTGGGAGTGTAATCAAGTAGGCAGAGATGTAGGTACAAATACAATTTAAAAGGAGGAGTGGCATATAACAGATACTGTGGTGGAAGTGTGACCAGTGTGTAGAGGTGGGGGCCAGAGGAGAAGAGGCGTCACAGTGTGCTGGGAGGGGCAGAAGCAGCTTTGGGATTAGTAACCTGCTGTCTCCACTCTAGCACCTGATGGGCCAGTGAGTGGGTAGACAGGCAAAAAATTCAGAATCAGAGAAGTGCAGTGAGGAATGAGTAGCATGTGTATGCATCTGTGTCCCAAGCTTCATACTTAGTATTGTAACATAAGTGTTTTGATGTTGGCCCTTAATTTTAAACACTATGTTTAATGACCACAGAACATTCTGTTGATGGACCTCTAATGTTATGTAACCATTCCCTATTGTTGGACATCTATATTGTTTCTGGCTTTTGTTTTTTCTTGGTTTTTTTTTTTTTGAGACAGAGTCTCACTCTGTTGCCCGGGCTAGCTCAGGCTAGTGTCAGCTAGTGTCAGCCTAGCTCACGGCAACCTCAAACTCCTGGGCTCAAGCAATCCTACTGCCTCAGCCTCCTGAGTAGCTGGGACTACAGGCATGTACCACCATGCCCGGCTATTTTCTATGTATATTTTTGGTCTCCAGCTAATTTCTTTCTATTTTTTTAGTAGAGACGGGGGTCTCACTCTTGCTCAGGCTGGTCTTGAACTCCTGAGCTCAAACGATCTGCCCACCTCAGCCTCCCAGAGTGCTAGGATTGCAGGCGTGAGCCACCGCGCCCAGCCTGTTTCTGGTTTTTAACCTTTAATGTAACACTGTTGAATATCTTTGTGCATATTCACTTTTTCAAAATTTTAGTTCAGTTAATTTCCTTGACACTGAGTCTAAGAAATGGAATTATTGGGTTAAGGGCATGCATGAGCCTTTTGGAGGCCAGGCAGATTGTAGGGCTTTGTCTGTTTACACGGTGGTGGCTATGAGGGTAGTACTATTAATTTGGTTATCTGTATGGGTGGCCAGGAGTTGAATTTCTGCATCCTTCACACTCAGTGTATTATACATGTCTACTTCCCAGGGAGTTTCTTTCTTCATTAATTCAGTGGTTTCTGTAAGCCCCTAGAGAGCTAGTGCTGATCACAGATTGATACAGTGATAAATATATAGGTGAGGGTGAGGGGTGAGTGGGCTCTGCCAGTTGTGAAATCCCTGGGACTCTTTTCCAGCAGTTGGCCCCAAACTTCCCTCCCCATCAGCAAGGTCATGGGGGCTGTCGGCCTTCCCAGCCTCTGCACGCTCACTCCCTAGCCTGTGCTGTTCCTTCTCAGGAGAGCAGGGAATCGGGGAAGATGACAGGATACAATGATCTTTTATTCTATAAACTGTTTTAGTTCAAGTTCTTTAAATATTTAGATGCTGTAGGCAGCAATTGTTTGTGAGAGGAATGATCCCAACTTTGAGTGCATCTCGTAATGGAATGGTTTGGATTGCCTCTGCTTGTCCCCGGAAGCACTTTCAAGGAGAAAAAGAAGATAGAGAAGTTTAAAAGGTGCCCTAAGGTCATAGAAGACAAAAGTTAATTGTTTAAATGTATTTTACCTTGTACTTTGGTTTAAACCAAATTTAAATGATAATATTTTATTTGGTGGCTTACATGTTTTATATTTATATTTTATGGGGGCCACTTGTATAAATATTGTGTGTCTAGTTGGATTTTTGCTTTTGTGGCATTCTAGTCACATCTGTGTTCTTTGATACTGAGTCATGGAATTATGTACTCATGGACTCTTAGAATGGAAGGGACTTAGAAATGACTTAATTTCACTAATTAATTACCTGGTGTAGTAAATGCCTTTGCCAGCATCCCTGCCTCAGCTTCAGCTTTGGCAAAGAATGTATCTTCCATTTGTAACACTGTTTCTCATGAAAATATAGACTGACTTGTTAGGTAGTTTGCAGCAAGAAATTGTTGAGAAAAGTAGGACAGTGCTAGATTTTAGCATATCATGATGTTCTTTAATATAGAAAAGATTCTGGAAAATGCCCCAAAACCCTCAACTACCTTGGAGACAGTACACTTTGGTAAAAGGAGCTTGGGTTAGAAGCCAGATACATTCTCCTGGTTCTATGACCTTAGGCAAGTAACAGTACTTTAACTTGGCTACCACATTAGTGAGCCAGAAGTGATCGTGCCTACCGCATGGGACCTGTTACCTGGGAGGTGCTCAGATATTTTCTGCATTACGTCCCCTTTCTCATGCTTAGGCCATACCACTGCTTTTCTGGTATGTCAAATGTTTAGAGTCTTGGTTTAGAGAACATTTTAAATACTCAGTGTTGTTGAATTGAAGATACTCTGTTTTTAAGTTTTCATTTGGAATGTTTATTTTGATGTGTTCTTTCTTTTGCACTAGTGTTAGCTGTAATTTCATGGTGTATGTTCGGCTAACTTGTGTAAAGTTTCTAGAGCAGTGCTTCTCATACTCTCTGTGATAAAGAACTTGTTTTCTTCTACTTTAAAATTTCCAATCCTTCATGAACCAATACTTCTGTAAAAATACAATAAAAATTTTGCAGCAGTATCAGATTGCTATAAAAGTTTTTAAATGCTTATCTCCAATTTGGTGCTTCTCGTTGTGGGCTGGCTTCAGTCTGTGAGCCACAATTCAAGTAGCACTGGCCTAGAAAATACTTCAGAAAATATAGGAAGAAAAACGAGTAGAATTATTTTGTAAATACATGTAGTTTACCCATTAGTGAGTTACTGTGCTGCCTTAGTTTCCATACTGTGACTGAGAACAGGCCATCCTGAAGAGAAAGTCTGCAACTAGTGCAAAGTTGTCACCTTGTCTTGGGCGTGTTCCCCCCAACACCTCTGCCCCCACTCTGCACTTCAGAATAGCAGCTACATCACCAGCTGGGTCATTTGTACATCAAGCCTGGCCTGACACCATTGGCCAAACAATTCTTGTTTTTTTTTATAGCTCCATTTGTTGCTTACAGCCTCACTTCTCTCGTTTTCCAGTTCTGGCGACTTCTCGGCTACAAATGACCTCCCTCCCTACACTCATAGATTATAATTCTGCTCTTTAGGTGGCTCTGTCTGGTGCAGCCCTTCCTTACCTGAGTCCCTTTGATCGCTTAAGGTTCCATACTTGCAAAAGGAGTCATGGCCTATTGAGGGATTCACTCCTGGTGGCTCCCAGGACCCGATGTGCCCTGTCTCTGGGGTCATGCTGAGTCTGTTCGAGCATTCAGCTAAATATTCTAGCACTCATTCATTCTCACCCCAGTAAATGGGTATTTTTAGAAAAGGTGATAATAATGTACCTTTCTCCATCAAGCTTATAACACCCATTGGTGTATCCTTACAGGAAGACTTGGCTTCATGAATTCTTTTGTATGCTCTTGCTCGTACTTGAACGCTCTTTATTTCTAGCTGAGGCTTAGAATTCGAACTGGAGAGAGGGCCTCATGCGTTCGTGAGCTCCTGTGTTCTCAGTTTTCCAGGAACTTCCATGGATCATTGTTTGTGCTACCCCTTGAGGGAAGCAGGTTAGGGTAGGGGTTTAAGTGCAAGCTCAAGGACTAGATAAACTCAAAATGAGCTGGACTCTGCTATTCACCATCCACATGACCTTGGGCAAGCTGGTTAATCTTTTTCAGCCTCCGAAAATTAGGAGTAATGATTGAACAAGTCTCAGGATTGAGTGAGATGCTTGGCACATAACAGGTGTTAAACAAATATTAGCTGCTATTATTAATACTGTTATTTCTATTCAAATTATTTTCTGTCTCTAATAGATTCTAAAATGTTACAACATGCTTAAATCAGGGTTTCTTAACCTTGGCACTGTTGACATTTTGGCTGGATAATTCTGTGTTGTGGGATGCTGTCTTGTGTATTGTAGGATGTTTAGCAGCATCCCTGGCCTCTACCCACTAGATGACAGTAGCACTCTCCACCCCTCCACCCCCCAGTTGTGACAATAAAAGATGTCTCCATTCATTGCCACATGTCCCCTGCAGGGCAAAATTGCCCCTGGTTGAGACCCACTGGTTTAAGTATATTGTATTTTCCAAGATGAAATAGAACTGTATCTACTTGGAATAGTTTGGAATTTCTTGAAACGTTTTGCCTAAGTGTGATATGGAATTTGGGATTTTTTTTTTTTTTTTTTTTTTTTTTGTGAGACAGAGTCTCGCTCTGTTACCCGAGCTAGAGTGAGTGCCATGGCGTCAGCCTAGCTCACAGCAACCTCAAACTCCTGGGCTCAAGCAATCCTACTGCCTCAGCCTCCCGAGTAGCTGGGACTACAGGCATGCGCCACCATGCCCGGCTAATTTTTTCTATGTATATATTTTTAGTTGGCCAGGTAATTTCTTTCTATTTTTTCAGTAGAGATGGGGTCTCACTCTTGTTCAGGCTGGTTTCAAACTCCTGAGCTCAAACGATCCACCCGCCTCGGCCTCCCAGAGTGCTAGGATTACAGGCATGAGCCACCGCACCCGGCCGAATTTGGGATTTTTTAAAATCTCTTCCTGTGTGACTCCATGCAGCCTTAAAAAGTTCTTGAATTAGTTATGTGAGCCATAGAGATGGTGTCTGAGGGTGGAATGGAATGGCAGGCTCAGCCTCCCTTGATACTAACGGTGGGCTCTTTTTGGCAGCCTACTGTAAGAACTCTGTGGATGGCCTCTGGTATTGCTTCGATGACAGCGATGTGCAGCAGCTGTCAGAGGATGAGGTCTGCACGCAGACGGCCTACATCCTCTTCTACCAGAGGCGGACAGCCATACCGTCATGGTCGGCCAACAGCTCAGTGGCAGGTGAGGCTGACTCTAGTTCTTGGGCAGTTTCTTGCCAGAGCAAAAGATTATAATTAATGGTCCAGAGGACCTCTCCAGAAGGTCTCATGACTCTGTCGGTTTAATCAGATTAATTCTCACATTTCCATTTAACCTGGAAACCAAAATGATTGCAATCAAGGAAATGGTGGAGTGTGAGAAGCAGCCGTGGATCAGCAGAGTTCATGTGGGGGTGGGGGTAGGACCTGGCTCGGAGAGAGCTCTAGAGGTTTACTTGCAGAATAAATGCACGAACGAGTTGGAAAGCAGCACGGCGTGCTACCCTGACATCTTTCCCTTGCGTTACCCTGGAGCAAGGCCCATCTGAGCCATGAAGTTACCCTCTATAATATGGATGTAATAATAATACCTGCCTCATGGGGTCATTGTAGGATCCAGTTAGGCAAATATGTATGAAAGCAGTTTGTAAAAGGTAATGTACCACTACTAGAAATAGTCCATTTTTCCAATCAGAAGATTGGCCTATTCTGTTAGGGGTGGGATTGACAGCTATAATATTTGTTAGCTTGGGTTCAGCTGAACCTGGCCTGTTGTGTTTAGTAAACACAGGAACCAGTACCCACACATGCTGTGGATGCAGCCACACCTAATCCAAGCAAGGGAATGCATGCTTCTTAATGTCGAGTTTACTTTAAGAGAATATGACAGAGGACTGAAGCGTGGTAACGTGTGATCAGGTTAGCGAATATTAATCCCTGCTCCTCTTGAAGCTTGGAAGGGGTGAGTTCAAAGCAGCTAGATGGAAGCATCTCTTAAGCAGGAAACCCCATCCGGTGTGTAGCTCGTCACTCACTCAAGAGAAAGGGGAGACTTTAATGTTATCATGCCTTCCCTCAGTGCTTGCTAGAGCCTGAGATATTCTTAGAAGCGACACTGTCTTGAGGTCCACTAGAGAGTCATGCTGCTTCATGTACTCAATTTCAAGAGCAGTTTCTATTGCCCTATTAAATATTTAAGGCCATCCCAGAAACAGGAAAGATTGACATATAGCCGTGTATACATATGTGTATTATTAATATTATGAAAATGGTTAAAAATTTCTACAAAACAGGCTAAGAAAAAGTACACTGTCACTTGCTCTCTTCTCTGTGTGTCAGAAATATTACTGCAAGTGTTTAGAACAGTGCCTGGCATGTAGGTGCTTGATAAATATTTATAGAATGAATGTATGGATGATTATCTATTCCATTCTCTTGCCAATTCTTTTAATTCTTTTTTTAAGACAAGGTTTCGCACTGTCCCCCAGATGGAGTGCAGTGGCATCGTCATAGCTCACAGCAACCTCAAACTCCTGGGCTCAAGCAATCCTCTTGCCTCAGCTTCCCAAGTAGCTGGGACTACAGGCGTGAGACACCACGCTGGCTAATTTTTCTATTTTTTGTAGAGATGAGTTCTGCTGTGTTGCTCAGGCTGGTCTCCAACTCCTGGGCTCAAACAGTCCTCCTGCCTTGGCCTCCCAAAGTGCTCAGATTATAGGAGTGAGCCACTGTGCCCGTCCTCTTTCGCCAGTTCTTAGGACTCAGACTTTGCATTATGAAGTATTCATCCCTGTACTTGCATTTTATTACTACAAGTACCACATGTGCGGGAGTCTGCCTGCCATTTTTTCATCTTAGCTGATGATGTTCAGGTAGACATGACACCACGTGGGGGCTGGGAATTAATGCCAATCTCGGGGTGAGGACATCAGTCACTCCAGCTCAGCTCACAGCACCTTCACGAGGGTGTGTGCAGCACAGGCTGGCCACGGGGACCCTGGCCTGACCTTTGTCCCCGCTTCCTCCTCGGCAGGCTCAACGAGTTCTTCCTTGTGTGAACACTGGGTGAGCCGGCTCCCGGGAAGCAAGCCGGCCAGCGTGACCTCTGCAGCTTCCTCCAGACGCACCTCCCTGGCCTCGCTCTCAGAGTCTGTGGAGATGGCTGGGGAGAGGAGTGAAGATGACGGTGGGTGTGGTCTTTGGTGACAGATTTCCAAAATGGTAACTCACGGACACAGCAAAGGGTCCCTCAGGTTTAGGAGCTAAGTCCCAAGGACATTGCAGGAGGATGCAAAGAGAGTTCCAGAGGGTGGTGCTGCATAGCTTCAGGTTACAATCCTAAGAAGTAACATTTTATGTGAACTTGCTTTTCCTCTGTGACCCAGGACTTGTTCCTCCCACTTCATTATTTTCCACTCTTAAGGCCCAGTGTGGAGGCTGAGCTCTAATTTATTCAGAGTGCTTGTTTAAACGTTCAGAATGGCTGCAAGGGCTCAGAGAGGTTGTGCTTTGCCCCAGGCCGCCTGGTGAGAAGAAGTCGCTGTTCCAGCCTGGTGTGGAGGCTCCTGGCGCTCTCGGCCCTGGGAATCCTCACCTTTCCACCACGATGCTCTCTATGGAGGCAGCTGTGGCATGCTCCCTTTAGTACGGAAACATCTAGAACAAAAACTGTTGCCTTTGCGTAGAGGGAGTTGTTAATAATTTTGAAGAGAGTCATAATATAAAAACTTTGAAAATCTGGTAAAAATTGAACTCTGCCTTTTTTTTTTTTTTTTTTTTGAGCTTTCACTTAACCTCCTGAGTGATGGCAAGACAGACCTGCGTTCTGACAGGGACCCCAGGTGGTGTGGGAAGGATCAGGCAGCCAAAGTACGGGGAGCTGGAAGGAAGAGAGAGTGAGCTCAGCTTCTATAATGAGCAAAGTGACTCATCTTTCAACAAGTCTCACTCCGGGGCCAGCATTTCGATTGCTGTAATCTGCTTCTGGCCGTGATGGATAATTCTGGGAAAACGAAATGGAGTTAGAATTGCAGGAGATTGGAAGAAGAATGCCAGTTGAGGAGATCTGCACTATAACTCTAGCTCTGTGACCTCTTCTGGCTTATTGCTTTATGTGTAAAATAAGACCGTTGGAATATAATTGCTACTCTCCTAGCTCCTCGAATTTTATGAAAAACTGACTAGAGGAAAAATTTGCTTGTTTAGGTAGAGGTTATTTTCAACACAGACTTTAAACTTAGAATTCACTGTCATTTTAACAAGAAGCCTAGGTATGGTTTTCCCCGATCTATTTTTAAACAGTGCAGTTGGTGAAATCAATATCCTCTCAAGCATCATCGTCATATGATGGTGCTGAGTGGTACCCACAGAACAGAGCCTGTCTCCAAGGGTCTTAGACAGCATTTTATAAATACCACAGCTACAGTATCAAGTACGTATGGAATTTAATTTAGAATATTTTCTTTGGAAGTTTTAAGCCACTCCAAATAGGAGTATATTATTTTAATTATGAATATTTTCTTTGGAAGTGTTAAGTCACTCAGGATAGGAATGTATCGTATCCAGGTCTCTTTAGTTCTTCCCAGTGATCCACTTTTATAGTCGACAATTACAGGCCAACTTACATGTGGTATCGAGTGGAGGTCAGGGGGTTGGGGTTATGAGTTCTGATATTAGCTTTGCCTTTAATTATTTGTGTCATCTCAGTCAAGGACTTCACTTTTGTGAGCCTGAGATGTCCTTCAGTAAAGTAAAGAAGCTGGATCAATAGCTCACGTTTAGTGAGCATGGGTGGAGTGCTAGGTGCCCTGTTGGGCACAGGACTTTTAAGATTTTATTTAGTTCTCACAGTCGCCCTGTGAATTAGACCAGGGGTCAGCAAAGTACAGCCCACAGGCCAAATACAGCCTGCTGCCTTTTTCGTAAATGAAGTTTTCTTGGACTGCAGCTGCGCCCATTTGTTTCTGAGTCACCTGTGGTTGCTTTCATGCTGTGGTGGCAGAGCGGAGTGGTTGGCCCGCAAAGCCTAACGTGTTTAATCTGGCCCTTCACAGGAAAAGCATGTTGAGTCCTGATGTAGAGGAAGCGGGTAAAGAGAATAGTTTGCTGATCTCTGAGTTAGAATGTCCCTGTGTTATAGATAAAGGAAACTGGGCTCAGAGAAGTTGAAGCCGCACCTGTGCTCCTTGACCCCAGATGGGCTGGCACTGAAGGTCATGCTCCTATCATTCCATGGTTTACCTTTGTTGCATCTTCAGTATCTCAAGATATTACTAGAATGTTTTTGTTAGTTTAGCTTAACAGTATTCTCTTTGCTGTGTTCAGGAGGCTTTTCAACTCGACCATTTGTAAGAAGTGTCCAGCGTCAGAGCTTGTCATCCAGATCTTCTGTCACCAGCCCGTTGGCCGTCAATGAAAATTGCATGAGACCTTCCTGGTCCCTGTCTGCTAAGCTGCAGATGCACTCCAATTCTCCATCCCGATTCTCGGGGGACTCTCCAATTCACAGCTCTGCCTCCACCTTGGAGAAGATCGGGGAGGCAGTGGATGACAAGGTCTCTATCTCTTGCTTTGGTAGCTTGAGGAACCTTTCTAGCAGTTTCCAGGAACCAAGTGATAGTCACAGTCGTCGTGAGCACAGGTCTGTGGGCCGGGCCCCTCTGGCTGTCATGGAAGGTGTGTTCAGAGATGAATCAGACACCTGCAAATTGAACTCCAATGTTGCAGATACTCAGAGCAAACACTCCGCACAAGGGGGTCACTTGCCCCCCGTCTCTGATCCATTTGACAACAATAACCAGATTGCTTATGTAGATCAGAGCGATTCTGTAGACAGCTCTCCAGTCAAAGAGGCGAAACCCCCGAGCCTTCCAGGCTCACTCAAAAAGAAACCAGAGAGCACAACCAAGAGATCCCCCAGTTCCAAAGGTGGTACTGAGCCAGATAAAAGCTTGCGGAAGGGGAGACCAGCCTTGGCAAGCCAAGAATCATCTCTTTCAAGTACATCTCCTTCTTCTCCTCTTCCTGTAAAAGTTTCTATAAAGCCTTCCCGCTCTCGAAGCAAAGCAGATTCTTCTTCCAGGGCCAGTGGAAGGCATTCATCCCCTGCCCTTGCCCAATCCAAAAAGGAGTCATCACCCAAATCCCAGGACTCTGTGTCGTCTCCTTCACCACAGAAGCAGAAGTCAGCTCCTGCCCTCGCTTATGCTGCTTCTTCCACATCTGCCAAAAAAGCCGCGGGCCCTGCCACGAGGAGCCCCTTCCCTCCTGGGAAAAGCAGGACTTCAGACCGGAGCTTAAGCAGAGAGGGCTCTAGACAAAGCCTGGGTTCTGACAGAGCTAGCATCACCTCCATTTCTAAGCCCAACTCCCCTCGGGTGAGCCAGGCCAGAGCTGGAGAGGGCAGAGGGGACGGGAAACACGTCAGGAGCTCCTCCATGGCCAGCCTGCGCTCTCCTAGCACGAGCGTGAGGTCGGGTCTGAAGAGGGACAGCAAGTCTGAGGACAAGGGGCTGTCCTTCTTCAAGTCAGCCTTGAGACAGAAGGAAACCCGGCGGTCGACTGATCTTGGCAAGACAACCTTGCTCTCTAAAAGGGCCAGCGGGAGCTCTGTCAAGTCAGTCTGTAAGAATGCTGTGGACGACAAGGCAGAGAAAGGCCACCAGCCTCCAGGTTCCCAGCAGCCAAATGCAAATGCAGTTGGAAAAGAACAGCTTGTCTCCAAGGACCCTGCTTCTGCTAAACATTCCCTGCTGTCCACTCGCAAATCCAAGTCTTCCCAGCTAGATTCTGGAGTTCCCCCATCTCCCGGTGGCAGGCAGTCTGCTGAGAAATCCTCAAAAAAGTTATCTTCTAGCATGCAAACCTCTGCACGGCCTTCTCAAAAACCTCAGTGATACTTCTGCAATCCAAGTGTTTTATCTGTAAAGATGTTTATTTATTTAGATCCCCTCCCCACCCACCAAAGCCCTCTATGCTTTTGTTTTGTATTTTTTGGGTCACGTGCCTGATGTGTGTATGTGCGCTCGTGCGTGTATGTGTGTGTGTGTGTGTGTGTGTGAGAGAGAGAGCGAGAGAGGAGAATTCAATTGCAAATTGTTAAAAGCGTCGCCTTATTCTGCCATTGAACCAAATAACAGCCATAGGCAAAGCATTGATACCAAGCTAACTGGAATAATTGTAGATGATACCCTGGATGGTCCCTTTAGCAATTGTACATATTTCTTTCTAGAGAACTCTAATGACTTTCATTGGGCACGAGGGTTTTGAAACCTGTGAACCAGTTAAGCTATCATTAGTATAGAGAAGGGTGAATTATTTGACTTGGGTTTCTTCTGAGCTGGATTTGTCCTTACTGTGGATTGTCAGTTGGCACCAGGAGCTCTAAAAACTGTGACGCTAACCGTGAAAACAGTGGAGGGAAAAACGTTGCTTTCTGCACTTTTGCCCCATCTACCAGTCTTTGTAAAGGGCAATATTTTAACACTAATGTTTCTCAGGTATATACTCAGCTAGTCTAGGCTGGATGCACATCGGTCAATGGGTTAAAGAGGGAGGTGACATGTGGGTGACTGTGTCATTTTTCGTACTGCCACATACAGACATTCTGGAGGTAGAAACGAAGCCTTTCACTACCTTCATGTCGCAGAGAAGTGTGTACCATCACCTGTCTTGACTTTTGGAATATGTCCTAGGAGGTGGCACATTGAATAGCCAGAAAGCCAGTCACTAGGAGTTAATTTTTTTTCCTTCTAAGTTTACTAGGTAAGGCTGTTCGGATTTTGCACTGTAGTAAGTTGAGGAGTTAACACCTTTGACAGATTCCTGGAGAAAAATGGATTCTTAACTCTGTACCATTTTCCTTCTCTGGTGTGCTTTTGTTCTGTGAGGCGTTGAAAGCTCCATGCTTCCCCGTGTCTGCATGCTCACGTTTCCTCCTCTAACTTGGAGAAGAAAGAAATTACCTACTGCCAAAAGTCCATAATGGTACATTGAAGCGACCTGTGACAAAGTATTACATACGCACTTCAGATCCTGCTTGTTAGTCTTAGTTATAATGCTTTTTAGTAACTCAGTTGTTTCTTATTTGTGCTTAAGATTTAATCTTATGCCCAGAATTTACAAGCAGGATTTGGAGTATGTTCCATCTGGCAGTGTCAGTGCAAATTGCATTTCTTATCAAGGAAAAGTAGAATCTCACAATAATCTCACAGATAAGCAAAGTACATAGTTTTTTAAGCTTTTTGGAGGTCTCCTGGCAATACTTTCCTGATGAATTTTTAGCTTCTGTTTCTGTTTTTTTTTAATGTCAAGAGACTCACAGTCCTAATTGTCTTTGAATAGCATTTGTCACTTTGTCATAAAATACAGCATGCTAAATGTATGTGCTTTTAATATTAACTTTTTTTTTAGTCATAAACCCTTGAAGTTTGTCCTGAACTCTTGGTGCACAGATCATTTATAATCTCCCTTTTCAGTATTGCTGTGTATGAAGAAACTACAACACATATGCATGCATAGCTACAAATTCTGCACTGCCCCTTTTTTTCTTTTATTTTTCTTTCCAAGAATACCTCTTGGGAAATATTTTTAGTAGGTTACTTTATTTTGCTGCTAATTTGAGCATTAGCCGGTAACTTGCAAGCCTGGAGGTCATTTATGTTGAGGGTAGCTGGAATTTTAGACCCTTGACAATATTTAAGACTTACCTTTCTAGCCTTGTGCAAGTTACCATAGTGCTCTATGTAATTCATTGAACATGAGCCTGTTGCCTGTGGCACTCAGTCTTGTCCTCAGCGGTTCCCTAGGTTTCCTCATTTTGTTGTACAGATCTCGGTGGTCTCCCAGAGCAGCGTTGCTGTCCCCTGCTGCAGTACGACTGCAGTGGCTGCCTTCGAAATCATCACTGCTTCCACCAGGCCTGATCAGTGTTTAGCCACGACTCTAGTTTTTTTGTATCGCTTTTATTTCTTGAAAAAGATGTACCAAATGTGAGATCATTGATATCAGGAATTGAGTGTTTGTCTAATTTGAACCTCTCATCTTTGTTTTATAGGTAGATCTCATTTGAAGTCTCCTATCTGAAGCTCTGAAACAGTCTTAGAATTATAGTTTGATTAGACAAAGGGCTTTAATAACTTTTTTTTCTGGCTATAGTCAGCTAAGCATTAATAGGAACTAGTTTAATTTTCACAATGGTAAACATTTTTATTCTTGAGTCCTCTAGGAATGGGTTTTCCGTGATGTCTGGTGTCTTAAAAAAAAGCCTTCTACAAATTCCTTTAATTTTCCATGGGATCCAGAAATAAAATTTCAATATCTATAAACTGTACGGCTGTGGAGTTTAGTCCTTATTTCAGATGTAATATAAAAAAAATCAGGAAGTATTACGGTATTGTCTAGGTATCTTTAAGCTATTCTATTTCCTTGGTTGGTAAACAATGAAAATTTCATTATCCCTAAACAACTAGGTACAACTTTAAGCCACAAAAAAAGGATATTTTGCCCAAAAGTTTGGAGGTGCTCTTTGAGATGTGAGGTATCTTACAGGAAAATTGTCACTTGGGTCCATTCAGTTCTTTGGTAGGGTTAGGGACTTGGTGTTTGGTTTTTATTTTTCCAAGTGATACTTGGCACAGTGAAGATGTATGTGCTTTGGGTTAAAGATCATCTGCTAAGGATGATAGGCCTGGGTTTCTGGCTGACAACTAGGTGGGCCTGATTAGAGCAGTCATTTCCTGGTAGGCACAAAATAATCACCAACAGTAGTGTTGCATCCGTGTTTGTTTACTTTTTAAAACAAGTTTTATTCTTGATTCCTTGTAAACATCCAGTGCACTGAGGCTATCGTTCCTTAAGATGGCCCCGCACCTTGGCACCTTGCCTTTGTAATCCCTTAGATAATGTAGAAGCACAAAGAAACCATTAAGCTCTGGTCATCTTAGACCATCTCCCATCTCTTTTATATTTTCTCATCCTAAAAGCAGCTTAACTGAGAGTAATAATGTGCTGGACCAATAGAAGTGGATGTGGGAATAATTGCGATGTGGTAAGATATTGTAATTATCTGTGAGGCCGCCTTACACGCTTTTGCAATCATTCTTTCATCCTTCATGTATTCTGCAAACATTCATTTAGGGCCTGCTTTGTGCTCAGAGGCAAGCAGAAAGCTTCAGGAATTTGCTGTAGCTAAGGAGCCCTGGGAACACAGTTGATCAAGCAGGGGATGTGGGGATGTCCCCAGTAGAGTGACAGTTCTGAACAAAAAGATCAGATGGGTTCTGGCCAATCAGCTAAGGCTTGTGGTTCTCTTGAGCAAGTCTCTTCTGTCTGGAAACCAAAAGTGCCCTTCTTCATCTTGGAGACATTTTACTCTCTGACA
>CM052448.1:13439906-13472972 GCA_028533085.1 Varecia variegata | reverse complement strand
GATGAGAAGAGTACAGTGGGAAGAAAGGCAGTGACTGGCAGGCACCAGAGTCTTTAACAATAGAGGGGGTGGTAAATGACCACTTCGAGGAGGAGCAGCTGATGCTGCAGCTGCTCTGTGCAATACGACCGCCACTGGCCACACTTGGCTGTTGAGCACTTGAGATGCAGCTGATCTGAATTGAGATGAATCTGAAAACTTCATTTGCAAGGTCCTGGGATTTTGTTTTTTAATTAAAAGGAAAGGAAATGTTTTGAAAGTTGCAAAGGGGAGCCCCGAGACATGTGGGTAAGAAAGAAAAGCAACCTATACTTGGGCAGGCTGACCGGGAGGCTGGGGGACCACTGGGTGTAAGCCAAGGCAAGAAAATGTTTGGAGAAGACATTAATAGGGGTGTTTGGTGGTTACAGATTGGGAATTCCAGAGGGTATGGAGGGAATGTTTGGGGAGGGAAGTGAGGGGGGACAAGAGAGCGGGAAAGGGAGATGCAGGGAGCATTATGGATCTAAGATTCTGGGTGACCACAGATGCCCTAGGAGTCTTGGGCTTCTGAAGACGAGTGATGCCATCGCAAAGGTGCTGTGTGAGGGTGCTGTCCTGACAGTTCTCTAGAAGCAAGCGGGTCATCAGCTGAAGCTACAGTCCTGCATACTTAGCGTGGTGGTTTGGAAGCAGGGTGACAGTCTCCAGGCATCTGCCGTCCTCGCTGATGCTGAGGGATGTGTTAAAGTAACAGTAATCAGTAATGATTTTTTTTTTTAAAAAAGGGGTAATTATTGTAATGAGAAGTACCAGGAATAATTAGAACTTGCAATGATGTTGCTGTTGTGAAAATGAGTTAGAAAAGGCTTTTCATTAAACCAGATCAATGAGGAAAGATATTGGAAACAATGAGTGAGAACGCCTATGTATGTGTGTCAGAAAAATGCTGCCGACAGAGAATTTAAGAATGCTTACCCAGGAAAATTTGCTCATATGGTGATGTATTTCTTTTTTGGTATTATTTTAATGATACATGTAGATTAGTTTATGCACTGAAAGGAATCTGAAGGAATCTACACGAGTTGTCTAGTTCATTGAGGCCACCAATAAGAATTGAGTTAGAAGAGGATCATCACTGTCATCATTACATATTTCTGGAATGTTAACATTTTTATAATGAGCACATATTCCTTTTGTAAACAAAATGTACATATATGTATAAAATGTACATATATGTAGATTTTGAAACTATACACTTTTGAAACAGAAAATATACATACACTGTATAAATGTAAAAATTGAAACTCTATATAAATTCTTTCAAAAAATTTTGAGGTTTGTGATAAACACAAAGTTGGCAAACTGTGTCTGTGAAGGCCCAGATCGTAAATATCTTTACTATTTATGCTTTGTGGGCGACAGAGTCTCTGTGGCAACCAATCAGTGCTGTCATTGTAGCATGAAAGCAGCCACAGAAAAATTATTAAATACATATTCTTATCACATTATACACATATACATATACAATTATATATATTGTGTATATATGTGCATGATATATAAATTAATAGCATGGCTGTGGTCCAATGCAAGTATTTTTACAAAAAGAGGCAGCGAGCCCAGATTTGGCCCACAGGCCATAGTTTGCCATCCCCTGAAATAATAAACACACAGAACGAAATAGTAGCCAAATGAAGGGAAATAAAAAGACAAAAGGCATAGGCATTCTCTCATGTATGCTTGCTAAGAATAATTTAATGTAATTCTGGGTGCAATTTGTACCACATGCTAAAATTTCTAAAGAGAAAAAAGACAGTAAAAAGCAAGGCAGAGGCAATGAAACAACTACAGACAACCTGGACTGACAGACAACCTAGACGTGAGCTGCAGAGGTGGGGACAAGTCAGAGAGGAACCTGGGTCTCTGTGGTGTCCCAGGAGTTTCCCTAATTCCCACGTTCTCTGTAACACTTAGCACACCACAGGATGGTTATGTAATCTGAATGTCCTCAGGCCTCACCAGCCTCGGGGCACAAATGAGGTCACATCAGCATTTATACCCACAATTTGCTTGCTCAGATTCCTTCTCATTGACTGTATTAGTTGGGGCACAGGATCAGTTACTGGAACTCAAAAACGCAGTAGTTCAAGCAGAATGAAAGTTTATTTCTCTCCCATGTAACATCCCAGAGATGAACAGTGGTCCTAGGCAGGAGACAACGCTACTCCACAATGTCACTCAGGGTCCCAGGGTCCCAGGTTCCTTCTGCCTTGTTGCTCCACCTTCCCCTAAGGTGTTGTTCTCAGAGTTCATGAACAACCACCACCAAGTCCACTTCTAGCCCTGAGGGCGTGGGAGTAGAGGAATGGAGGCCAAGCAATTTCCTTTAAAGGAAGTGACCTATCACTTCCACTCACATTCCCGTGGCAAGAACATGGACACACCAGCTGCAAGGGAGGCTTGGAAATGTAGTCTCCACTGGGAAGCCTATGGAGTCCTAAAAGAAGGGGAGAGTAAATTCTGGGGGGCAATAAAGAGTCTCTGTCACAACACCACCCAGGTTTAGCTGGGGGTCTCTGGGGGGTGTCCCACAGGTGCTGGAAGACCACCGAGTGCCATGTACCTTGTGTGTCAGCCCTGTCTACTGTGTCAGTACTCTGGGGAATCATAGGGACAGCGCTGCCCTAGCCACGGGACTGTCTGCTTGGGCTCCCAGCAGCATGTAACTGCCTTAGTTTGGGATCCCTCAAAGCAGAGCCAGACGCAAGGATTTGGGTGCTGCTAGTTGGTCTGAGAGGTGATTCCAAGATGCAGGAGTGAAGAAGCAGGGGGAGCAAGAAGGGAAAAAGGAAAAGCCATTACCTTGTGTTTATTGACCCAATTACCACTGTGGACAACCAGGACCCAATTCTGCTATGAACACTCTGAGGACTGTCCCTCTGAAGGATGGGAGGCTGGGACATTTTTCCACTGACTCCCATATCCCATGGGTTGAGGAGTCCCCTGGGGGCATTATCTCCCCTGCCTGAACAAGGGCAGAGAAGCAGAAAGAGAAGGCATGCATTTGAGGTGGGATGGCATCAGCGTGCACGAGGACCACGCGCCACGGCTGCTGCTGAAATGTGACAAGGGCCAGGGGACGTGGTATGAAGCACCAAAAGCATCAGCTGCAACAACCCTCATGATCCAGAAATGCAACCAAAGTCACCAGAAACAGGAAGAATGTGCTTCTGTCCCTTGAACTCACACCCCCCTACTCCATGGGGCTGGGGACATGCTGTCCTCTCCTCTCTGAGACTGGAAGTGAACCCTCAGAATACCCTCCTCACAGTTTCCCTGCCCCATGAAGCCCACGCATGCAGACGGTGCCTGGAATGTCCAGTCCCAGCTGAAGCACACCCCTGCCCACCCACAGAAGTCACCCATTAATACGTCTGTCTTCTGCAGATTGAGTGAATTAACCAAGAAGCACTGCTTGGCTCTCAATAAATGTTAGCTATTATTATTGTTAGCTGCAGGGTTTTTGAACAATGCCCAGGCCCCAGGAAGCAGGCTGCATGTAATATAAAAGCTAACATGATTTTGGGCTGAGATCACACTGTTATGAAATGGATTTAAACCCAGACAACCTGATCCCCAGTCTACGGTCTAAGCCACTATGGCCTGCGACCTCTCCTGGGTGGGTCACTGGTGGCATTTATTATATCGTAATGTAACTGTGACTATAAAATATGGGGCCACCTCAGGAAGCACCCAGGACGAATGCTCAGGGGTTATAAGGGAGGGCGCAGGAATTCACAAAGTGAGCCCTCCGGGACAGCCTCATTCTGTCCCCAACCCCAGGCAAGGCCAGACCCTTGGCACTGAAGAGACCATCTCAGCAGTTACCACCACCGACTCCTTTGACTGCTCCTGGCAGGTGGAAAAGTGTGGGAGGCAGGGATGAGGCTGGGGCCTCAGAGAACACGGAATAGTGGTGCAGGAGCGTTGCAGCCTCCGTAGAAGTGATTTCAGCTTGGTTAGCTTTTTAGGACACTGCAAAGAAATAGGATGCAGAGGGGACAGGTGCAGAGAGCAGCCACTGGGCCTGGAAGGCTGCCATGCCACCTGCAACAGGAGAGAGCAGAGCAGGAAGCTCATTAACTGGCCCTGGATCATTAACTCTTGTTCCCCAGGGGCACAATCACTGAGTTTGGACTTTCCGTTGTGTCAATCTCTTTCTTCGGTGGTCTCCGGGGGCTCCAGCCCAGGCCAGGGCTCCCAACTCAGAAAGAAGGGAGTACAAGCAACCCTTCCAGACAGAGGAGGCTGGGAACCATTGTTTGGACAGAATAACAAAAGCTGCTGTTGACTGAATGCTCACGTGGGGAAACTGAGGCTCAGAGAGGCTAATTAACTTGCCCAGGGTACTCAGTTTGCAAGTGGCAGAGCCAGAGATCCAAGCAAGCCTGTCTGCATTCCCAGTCCATATTCTCAGCCGTTACATTGTCCCGAGACTTGCAGGGATGACAACAGTCCTCCACGGCCAGCAAGAGCATCCGAGAATGTACTGGAAGGGTCTCAACAGCAGGCAGAGTGTAGGCAGGAGGAAAGCCGGTCAGAGTGCGTGCGTTGCTCAAGTGTGCGTCAGCAGTCTCTTGTTCAGTAAATAAATCCATTCACTGGTATTTACTGAGTGTCTATATGTTGGGCCTGAGGACAGAGGAGCAAATGAGAGAAACTGAGTCCCAGCTCTCATGAAGAGGGTCGGACGGAGGGTAAACACCAGCACTAATACCAAAGGTGAAGATGCCAGGAAGGGACTAAAGGAGGTGACAGACAGTGATGGTGACACGGGCTGCAGAGGGGCCTGGAAAGTCCGTCTGGAGCAGAGGAAGTTTGTCTCCAGCCTGGATGGTGAGAACTCACCCTGGAAAGGTGCCATGTGGCTTTCTCTGTAGTGATGAATGTGCTGACCATTGGGCTTGCTCCCCTCTCCCTCCACCTGCAGAGCATCTCCCTACCCCTGCCGTGACCTTCAACACTCTGGGAAGCCCTTAGTGAAGTGCTATGACTTTCATCCCTGGTTCTTGTCCAGTCATTAGTGATAGGGGCCACCAGGCTCCCACAGTGAGCATTCATTGGCGGGAGTCAAAAACCCAGGCATCAGGTCAGGACACTGGCAGTTAGGTGATATGCTCTGTGTCCCACAGCTAGCGTCAGAACCCTGTGAGAATCTACATTTCCAGAGTCCCAATTTCAATCATTTTGGAGATGGGCTGACAAATGAAGTGGGAAATAGAGTCCAATGAAAAAAATCTGTAAATCAGCGACTTCCTACTCCTCAGCCCAGAGAATCTGCTCCTGTCTAGGACACAAACACCCTTTCCCTCTCCCCGGGCGAGGCTCAGGATACCCTGCAGAGGGTCCCCGCCGGGGGAAGCCCAGATTGGAATCCTCAAATATCTGGAGGGCTGGCCAGATCTCAGCATCACAGGGGCGTGGATTCACTAATGACTCCCATGGTTGAGCGGAGCACGGGCTGGCGGGCAAAGTACCAGGAGGCATAGAGCAAGCAGAGTGGTGATCTGTTGGGACTCTCCGGGTTGCAAGTAGTAGAAATGACACCCAAACTTACTTAAGTGTGCAGAAAGTGAGCAGATGCTCTATATACCTAAGAAACCCAGGAATAACTGCTGCATATATACGTACAGGTAGATGATACAGATACATTAATAGATACAGATATAGAGATACTGATGCTCATTTTTTACCATCAAGTTTCTGCTTCTCCTCCTCCATCCCTTGCCTCTGATTTCCTGTGTTTACTTTATCCTCAGGCACAGTATCTCTACGTGATTTGGGAAAAAGGGAACTTGGAAAATTCTTTTTCGATAGTCCTTTCAGAACTAAAGAGTCTCTTTCTCAATGTCTGTGTCTCCCACCATCTCGTGGGACTGGTGGGTACAGCACTCATGCGCCCCATCCTGAGTGTGGGTAAGAGCAAGAGCCTTGTAATCTTGGGTTCAAGGTCCTTTTATTGGCCACGTTACTAGAGTCATGGAAAGAGGAAGGAGAAGTTTCCAGGTAACAGTTTTCTATCAGATGGGGTGGGGGCTCAGAGCAGAGGTTATGAGCCTAAGACTCTAGAGTGCAATCACCCGGTGTGTGAACTTGGGCAAGTGCCTAACCTCTCCCCTGTGCCCTCTCCATCCACTTCCCTCACTGACGTCTAGTAGAAACCTTTTCTTTCTTTCTTTTTTTTTTTTTTTTGAGACAGAGTCTCACTTTGTTGCCCGGGCTAGAGTGAGTGCCGTGGCGTCAGCCTAGCTCACAGCAACCTCAAACTCCTGGGCTCAAGCGATCCTCCTGCCTCAGCCTCCCGAGTAGCTGGGACTACAGGCATGCGCCACCATGCCCGGCTAATTTTTTCTATATATATTTTTAGTTGGCCAGATAATTTCTTTCTATTTTTAGTAGAGACAGGGTCTCGCTCTTGCTCAGGCTGGTCTCGAACTCCTGAGCTCAAACAATCCGCCCGCCTCGGCCTCCCAGAGAGCTAGGATTACAGGCGTGAGCCACCGCGCCCGGCCCAGCAGAAACCTTTTCATTTCAAGATGATTATAGATTCACAGGTAGTTTCCCCCAATGGTAACTTCTTGCATTAACCTAGTACAATAGCACAACCAGGAAACTGACATTGATACAATCTTCCAACCTTATTCAGATTTCGCCAGTGTTGCATGCATTCATGTATGTTTAGTTCTACGTAGTTCTACTACATGCATAGATTTGTATGACCTCTGCTGCAGTCGAAATGCACCACCACAAGGTCCCCTGTGCTGTCCTTTTATAGCCACAGCCACCTGCCTTCCTCCTCTACTCTCCAGTCTGTGGCAACTGTTAATCTGTCTTCCATTTCCATAATTTCGTCATTTCAAGAATGTTATATAAATGGAATCATATAGTAATCTTTTGGGATTGGCTTTTTCTTTCACTCAGAGTAATTCCCTTGAGATCCATCCAAGTGGCTGCATGTATCAATAGCTTGTTCCTTTATATTGCTGACTAGTAATTCATAGTATGGATGTTCCACAGTTTGTTTAACTACTTGCCCATTGAAGGACATTTGGATTGTTTCCAATTATTGGCTATTATGAATAACACTGCAGCAAACGTTCATGTATAGGCTTTTGTGTGAATGTAAGTTTTCATTTCTCTGGGACAAATGCCCAAGAGTGCAATTGCTGGATTGTATGGTAAGCACATATTTAATTTTGTAAGAAAGTACCATACTCTTTTGAGAGTGGCCGTATCATTTACATTGCCACCAGCAATGACTGAGGGATCCCAGTCCTCCACATTCTCACCAGCATGTGGTGTTATCACTATTTTTTATTTTCATCATGCCAATGGATGTGTAATGGTATCTCGTAATTTAATTTGCATTTCTCTAACAGCTAATGATGTTGAACATCTTTTCACATGGCTTCCTCTGACTTTTATAAGGAGATCAGTCTTGAGAAAGTTTTCTCACCTGATAAATGGAGAAAGTACCAGGACAATAGTATTTACCATACAGAGATATTGTGAAAGTCGAAAGTCGTCAGGAAGCACCTAGCACTAAGAATTTGAGAAATGTTAACTGTTACTATTCCTGTAACAGAAGGGTTAATAGTATAGACTTCAGAGTCAAACAGAACCCCACTCTGTTGCTGAGAACTCTCCCCCTAAACCTCACTTTAATTCTCTATAAAATGGGAAGAATAACATTACTTACCTTACAGGGCTGTCATAAAACTGAAATAGATAAGACACACAAGACACTTAATACAGTGCCTAATGAGTACTTAATTCTGCTTTTCCCTCCAGTACTCAGCTTATTGGAGGCTCCCAGTTAAGCCTTGTCCCCCCAAGCAACATTTCATACCTCTCCCACCATCACCTCCCAGGTGCACCAGGGTCACTTGCTGGGCCAGGACAGGGAATCCCAGGTACAAACTCACGCGTCAAGGATTATTATTCCACCAGGGCCCTCCACTGCTCCGGGAGAAGCCTGGCCTGGGAGCTGGGTGAGATCACATTTATCTAAGAAGCTTCCAAATGAAAACTAGCATTTGTACTTATTGCATTTCACCTCCAAATTTGATTACATTTCTCTCCCGCTGTAAATCTGCCTTCCCTTCTGCCAACTTATTATTAAAGCTAGGACGGAATTGGTGGAGTGATACGTAAAATTTCCATCTCGGCTTTGACATTCCAGGAAGTTACAAACCAATTACAGCTGCTGAGCCTCAGGCCCTGATGAATCACAGAGCACAGCAAGGGACAGGGGGGCCAGAGTGGGGACGAGAGGGAGACAGCGAGGTAGGAACCAAAGGTCAATTAAAATAAAACAGTCAATTTTAATTTGAATGTCTTGCTTATATCCACATCCCTTTCCCATAAATGAAAAAGCAATTGAAGCTTATTCATGTGTGTGAGCATGGGGTGTGTGTGTGTGTGTGTGTTTGGGGGGGTTTTTGTTTATTTTTGTTTTTGTTTTTTGAGGACAATGAAGGCTTTTGAAATGGCTTCAGAGTCCCAAAGATTTGAAATTGGAAATGTCTCAGGGAGAAAACGTGCAATCTGGTGACCTGCCCAGATGTCAGCCGCTCTTGGGTAGCTGCCTAACAAAGAGCCATCGGCACTAGCCTTGGGGCATTTGGGTCTGCCGTCACCAGTTCCAGGTTTGGGAAAAGGCACCTCTGTGTTTGAGCCCTGGATCCACCATTTAATAGCTGTATGAGCTTGACCAAAGTATTAATATAAGCAACTTCTCTGTGCCTCTATTTCCTCATAAGTAAGATGAAGATAATAATACCTACCCATCCTGGTTATTTTAAAGATTAAATAAATGATATAGCTAAGGTGTCAAGCACAATGTTCCACAAGGTGTGCATTGTTATTTCCTTTCTCCTTGGTCAGTGGGTCCCAAGTCCAACCAGATGACCTCAAATAACTATAATTTAACTAGAACTTAATTTAGTGGTGTGTACCTTCCTGACGGGTGCTTACGTTCCAAGGCAGTTGGTTTTATTTTCCTTCACATGGACTTCTCATTCCTATTCCTCTCCTAGGGGCAAATGGTCAGTGGGATTCAGCACCATGAACAGCAGCCAGATTATCAGGGTACCATTCACTGACCCACACCTTGTTGCCCCTTCCAGCTCCCTCAAGGTTCAAAGACATCCTGTGAGCTAGCTGTACCGTTGACTTAGTGTTATGCTGCAGTCTTAATCTCTGACCTTCATCCATGGGGACATTTACTTCCAAGTTAATATTTCTCTTCTCCAGTTCGGGGCAGGGATTCCTCTAGAAGAACTTCCCAGTCTTTTCCTTTGGGGTTACACTGTCTGCAGATGTGGTGCTGGAATAGGAAGGGTGAGGCAAAGGTTACTGGGGAAAACTAGGAGCAGGAACTACCCCTGGTAACCTGGGACACTGTAGCTTGGGTAGAGAACTAAAATGATTTTTGGAGGACAGCCAAGTGGGTATAAATCTGAAGGGTGAAGAAAAGAGACAAATGGGAGAATGAGCAGCAAATTCAATAGCCAGAAAAGTCGAATGCAGAATAAATCCAGGTACAATGGCTGGATCAAAGTGGCCAAGACCATGAATAGTGAGTGGGCACCAGGATGCCCTATCTAGGTGGTGCGTAGAACATGCAGGAGAAGGTGCGGCATTTCAAAGGAGCTGGTCAGCCTGCACAGGTGGTGACAACAAAAGATGGTTCATCCAGTGAACAAAGGCCAGAAACAGTGCAAGACTCAGACTGGTGAGTGAGGAACAGCAGTAACAATGATTTATTTTCCTTTTCCCTCCCTCCATCGACCTTACCGAGGACATGGGAAAAAATTCTAGCAAAGGCGATAGTGAGAATGGGGATTATGAGGGTTTCCAAGAGGGAGGAAGGAAGGAAGATGTTCCTTCACTCATTTCCCAAATTCCTCCTCACACAACAAGCCACCACCCTGGGTGAGGAACACAGAACAGAACCATGCGCCTAGGGGAAAAGTCCCAAATTAAGTCACAGGATGCTCAAGGGAAGAGCTCAAGAGAAGCTCTAGCTGAGGAGGGGAAGGTGGTGGGATTATCCTGGGATTAAAGGGAGAAGAAAGCAGAAAACAATATCTACACATAACACACCTCTGCCTGGCAGCTTTCAACACCTGTTAATTCATTTGCAAGGTTTGGTTCCTAGGAACACCTGCTCCTCTATTCTCTGAGCATCTGATGTTGTCCTTGAAACCAGAATGCCAGCTTCCTGGGGAGGAGCAGACACACCAACAAACACAGCTGGCAGAAGTCACCCAGCTGGCCCTCCCTCCTCCCAACCCTGTACCTTTGCTTGCGAGGGCCAACCCCCAAGCTGCTTCCTCCCTCTGCCCTCAGCTGAGACCTGCTCTGCAGGAATCCCTGGTGCTCTGTTTGCTGAGGATCCAGCCCCATTTTACCTGGCCCATGCTCTTGTGATCAGGTGGGGGCTTCAAGCCAGCAGATGAGGGAAATCAGAGGGTCCCCATGCCCTCCTAGACTTCTGCCCATGCCTCTCTGTCTCTGTGCTGCTCCCAGACCTGGACTAGGTCACACTTGAAGAAGATTTTCTCATTTATCTCTAGATCAGTGGTTTTCAAAGTGTGGTCCTGGGATCAAGAGCATCACCTGAGAACTTTTTAGAAATGCAAATTCTTGGGCTCCATCCCAGACCTACTAAAACAGAAACTCTACAGATGAGGACCAGCACTCTGTTTAAACAAGGCCTCCGGGTGTTTCTGATGCACACTAAAATCTGAAAACCTCTTTCTACAGAAATAACAGGAAGAGGATGCCTAAAATTTCACCATATGGAATAGATCACCCCAGTGGATAGACTCCTGGGTTTGTTCCATTTTTTTTTCTTACAATAAAAAAAGTCTATACTGAACATTCTTTCATATACTTATTCATGGACCCATGCAAATATTTCTTCAAGACACATCCTTAAAAATGGACTTGCTAGGACAAATGATGTACACACTCAAATGTTAATAGATATGCCAGATGGACTTCCTAAAAGGTTGCACCAATTTGCATTCCCACCAGAGAATGAAAGGGTACATGTCCCCACAGCCTTCCCAGCTTAAAGTATTCTCAATGTTTTCATTTTCTTTTCCAGTCTCAGAGGTGAAAATGATATCTTGTTTTGATTTGCATTTCTTTAAGAGTGAAACTGAGCATCTTTTCTTATGTTTATTAGCCATTTTAGCATAGCACTTTTTTGGTTATCTTTATTTTTAGCAATCAATATGTATGACTTGGATAATAAAATAAAAAAAGATGCTGACACCCTTTTTTCTACAAAGTACTGATGAAGGACACAGACAGAGGTTTCAGGGTCAAGTGTGGGTGACCAACCATAGTGATTTGCCCAAGATGAAGGGGTTTCCCAGGACATGGGGCATTCAGTGCTGAAACTAGACAAGTCTCAAGCAAACTGCAATGAACTGGTCACCTAGTTGAGTGATTTGCTCAGCAGCCAGGCTGAAGGGAAGTTCCCAAAACCCTGACCCCCAGACAGGGCTCTTTCTCCCCCAGGCACCTCTCATGGAAAAACAGAGATAGACACAGAGGAGCCGGGCGACATGACATGTCAATCTCTCCCAACTAGACAAGAAGGTCCTTTTGCTCATTTACCTCCTAAGCCCAGCATTTATTACAGAGCATGGCAGAGCTGGTAGCTAGATTCAGACTGAACACATTATCACAGTGTTGAGGAGGAGAGCCAGTACTGCAGTAGCCATAAAATCACAATCCATGCAAAATCAGGATCCATCTGGTGATTTTTACAGGGAAATGTAGTTGAAGGACCACAGGCTTTGGAGTAGACAGACCTGAGCTCTCATCATCCCAGTCTCATCACTTATCAGCTCCATAACCTTGGAAAACTGCTCTTTCTGATCCTTAGTTTTCCCATCTCTAAAATGGGACCGATAATTCCTACATCCCAAAAGAATAGTTAAGACATGAAGAGGACATGAGGAAGAGATGACAAAGATGGTAAGTCATTCTTTTTCTCAAGGTGGGAAGAACCTGCACCTGGAGAGACTCACCCAGTTGCTGTGAGAACGAGCAGCATCTGCTTCAGGGCCCTCCACAAAAGAGCCTGGCCAAGGAGTCCAGTGGGGGCTAAAACCCAGTCCACACCCTCCTCATTAAGCTACGCTCCCTGGCACGGGCTGAATGTGCCTGGAGAAAGAGCCAAAGAGCCATGCTTTCTTCCTAGAAGGAGCCTTTTCCTCGCCAAACTGTGCAGCTATGGGGCAGCATCTACCTAGAGGAGGCACGTTTTGCAAATTCACTGCAGAGGCAGCAGCAAGCCCTGATCTGCATTTCCCTGTGCTGTCAAGGCCCTCTGACCGCTGCTGTCCCTCAGAACACGGAGGATGAGTTCCTCTCCTGTGGACCGCAGGGCCAGGCCGGCTCACCCAGACAGGTCCTCTGAAGAGCAGATCTTTTGCTCATTATGAACCATAAATCATTTGCAAAATAGGAAGTTGCCTAGATGCTATCATGAGGCCTCTGTGAATCCCTATATGAGGCAGATGGGCTGCCAATTGAGAAGGGGCTTGGCCATCGTGGATTCAGGTGGGCCTCAAGCAGGATTTTATTCACAAGCTGAGGTTCTGGCTCTAAACGCTGCAGCATCTTTGCCCTGGCTTGGCCTTGTGTGTTTACAGACCTGCAGGAGTCTGGCTGTGGATACTCATGGAGTATCTTTGGGTAGAATACCAATCCTCCCAGCAGTCAGCCTCTGTTCAATTAAGAGGAAAAGAAAAGATGGCTGCTAAATGTTCAGTTTACTTCCATCCCTACAAATATCCAACCCAAGGGAGAAGGTAATCTAATATATTCAGAGATGATTTAAGCTCATTTAAATAAAAAGAAAAAAGAAAATTCTGCAGCAGTGAGCTGCAGAGAGAAGGGGGGTTTGATGACTCCACAGAACAAGCCAAAAATGTGGCTTGGAAAAGAGAGGAAACCAACAGAGGTCACTTAGAACCTGACCGTTTAACCAACTAGCTAACTAGCTAAACAAACAGGCAATCCAGGACCAGAAGTGAGCCCCCAACGCTGCGTGAAACCAGGATGGATGGTTCTTATTTCTGTTGTCAGCGTTAGACCCGAATGAATTATCCTGGAGGAGGGAGAGCTACTATCAATTAAAGTGAAATAATATGCTGATAAAAGAGCTATGTGATGATAAAAATTAAGAACATTTACTGAGGTGCTGCCTACATGTTTCACACCCTGTGTTCAAGGCACAGGCTCCTCATCTGTCACATTCACACAGACACAGTTCGTGCATTGCCTCTGTTGCCATCAGATGTAAAACACCCACTCAGCGTGCACACCGCCCACCCAGAGACCACCTAGAGAGAGCACCTCCACACACAGGCTCAGACATACTCAGACACACTCACGCTCATTCACCCTCTCAGAATGCCCCACATATACCCGAGGCCAACCATCCCATGCCTAATAGGAACGTGGGAAATTCTGCAGCTCTGGTGGTGTCAACTCTCATTCCGCAGGAAAGTTCTATCCCCCTGTGTCCTATGTGGCCCCTGGCCCAGGTCACCACACCACCAGTGCAGCTCTGCTCTGCTCAGGGTATAAGGTCCCCATTGATGGCCAGGGCCCCTGGTTGGTCATCTGCACGTCAGTACCTGTGGTTTATCCTAGACCATGGGGACCTAGGGAAGACCCCCTACCCCCGTCCTCTGGAAATCCCTAAAAGAGGGTAACAAACACAGGAGGAACCAACAGCCAGACTGGTGATACAAACGAGGGCAGCTGGCTAGGGGGCTCCGGTGAGTGGAGACCCCAGCCTCAATTCAAGAAGGCAGATGCTGCTCAAGCCCTAGCTGATGAGAGAAGTCTTGGGATTTCCAAATGAAGCCTCCCATGATTAAAATGCTGGCAGATGCTTTGAATCCCCCTCCGCCACGGCAAAACAAAACACAAAATCTATTTGCAACTTGGTCTGTTCTCTCAGATATCTGGTGAATGGTGGGGTTTCACCTGGGCTTTGGGATAGATTTGGTCAATTTTCATCACCAACAGCATTTCCAGATATTGCACATGTGCAAAAAAAAAAAAATGGTGGGTGGGCTTCATAATCACAATGTTTCTGATGGATTTTTCCCACACATGACAATTGTCTTGAACCTAAGCAGAGAAGTCTGTTCCATGCTAACCTGTGCTCCTTTCTGATTCTTCTTTTCCTCTACTCCCAGGGGCCCCTCTGTGTGCTAGACTCACAAATGGTTTCAGCCTCCCTACTGCTTGCAGACAGGGATGTCCTGAAGAGACCCTATGCTACTGCAAAGAAGAATTTTACACTCATGGTTTGAAAGGGAAATAGTGCTTCTCTGGCCATATAAGCAGAAGACTCTGTACTCTCAGAAGAGATAATACCCAGATACAGGACTATGAAAATTAGGAGGCAAAGATGGGAGGTAATCTGTTACTGTTACCCACCAAACATCCACCACTTTTCCTTTGAGAAACCATCCCTCTCCCACTGATAATCATATCGTTTGTGTAAGGGTTTGTGTAAGGTCTAGTCTGGCCAATCCAAATACTCCATCCCTCTGACCACCATAATTGGATTGAGGACGGACCCACAGCCCAAGCCATGTTTGACTGGAGCTATTAGGAAAGAAGAGTAGTTTCTTTATTACTATTGTTAAAAGGATGATGTGTAAACCTGGTGATTCCAGGATCCACAAAGGGAGAGTTTGTCTGAAAGTGATGCCAACACATGGGAAAACAGAGTCAAGGGTGAGGGAGGCCATTCCCACAGACATCATTTCGCACCCTGATCCAACCATGCCTGAAGCTAGCTCTAGCCCTGGCCTTTTCAGTTACATGAGCCAATAGGTTCTCCATTTTGCTAACCAATTTGGGTTGAGTTTTCTGTCACTTGCAACACCAAAGACCTGACTTATGTCCATACCATATCCTCAGGTCACACGGGGTATTCCTGAGAGGAGACGGGAACTCCTCAAGATGCCGAGATGAGAGGGCACAAGGAAGAAGCGGCCTGAATTTGTGCCTCCACAGCCCAGAAGACCTGGAGTCCCGGCTGCAGGGACTCCAACCTCAGGGATGGATGGTGTCCTCATCATAAAGCCCTCTGCTGTAATTGGGTGCCCTCAGCAGGTATTTTTCCAGTTGTAGTAAAGCAATGCCTTCATGAAACAGTCTGAAGTTATTTCTAAATCCTCAAAGCTTTGTAACCAGGGGGATTTTATTAGATATATTCATTTTATAATCCAGCATCTCACAAGACATCCAGGAGTTTCTTTTAAGCTGCTTCTCCTCCCTCCCAGGCAGGATATTTGTGTTGCTTCTCAGACATTGAAAATAAGATGAAAAATCCCTGCTGGGCTGGTTCAAGCCAGCTTAGCCGAAAGTCCCCTCTCCCCCTTCCCCACTGCTGGGGGACACGCCTGCCTTCTGCCTCCTTGTGGTCTGCACTAAATCCCCTCGTGGCTGGGAGCCTTCCTCCGCCACAGTCAAACCGACTTTAGATCTGCAAGGCCGTGGAAACAGTAGGAATGCAACACTAAAACTGCACTATTTACATTTTCATTTCTATTAGACCTTTGTAATGATTCCTTTTTCAACTGAAGCTTAAATGGCTCCAGACTGATGGTAATAGAACATTTAATTGTTTGCTTGTCTAACTCTCTCAGCCCTAATTGAATATTGTTCTTCAATGAGCAGGTTACACAGTGCTGTTTCTTTGCTGAAGAGAGAAGGGGACTGAGGCAGAATTCAGATGAGCCTCGCTCTGGGCTCCTATTCGGTTCTTCGTCGAGCAACGGGAAGCAGAGCCCTCTGGAGGGAGACTCGGCAAGTTCCAGGGAACAGCTTTCAAGACGATCTCTCGCAGGTCCTCAGAGAGGAAGGAAGGAGGTAGTTAAAAGAGGAGTTTTGAGCGATCACGTTACTTTGCAGGGTTTCCCACAGAAGGTACGGGCTCTTGGCGTTCAAGGCTGGTGTTGGTGTCATCACTGGCTCCTCTCTTTTCCGCTAACCCTTACCCCACAGCACCACCTGCAGGAGCCCCAGAATCTAGCCACTTCTGGTCACCACGCCCTCATCCAGGGCCAAGCCACCAGCATCTCTCACGCAGGTCTCGCAGAAGCCTCTCAACTGGCTGCCTGCACTGACCCCAGCTTCAGGGCAGGATATCACGTCCCTTCCCATCTCAGAATGCTTCCAGCTCCCAGCTCACTCAGAAGAAAGCCGAGCTTCCGCCTGACGATGCCCATCACCCTGCTGTTGCCCCCGACTTCTCCCTTGACTCACCCAGTCCCAGCTGTGCTGACCTCCTTGCTGTTTCCTTGAGTATTTTTCACACGCTTCCTCTTTAGGGCTTTTCATTCTCTGCTTGGAATACGTCTCCCCCAGAAACCTGCATGGCTCACTCACTCACCTCCTTTGTGCCTTTATTCAAATGTCACCTGTCATGGGGCCTCCAATTGCCCTATTTAACACATTGACTGCCACACTAGAAAACAAAAATATTTTTCCCTGAGGCCATGGTGTTTTATTAAAACAAAATGATGCTTTCTAATTTGTTACTTTTTATTGTTTTCTGTGGGCGAGTTACATGCAATGCAATCCACGTTTTTAGAATTAAATTGTCGATATTAATTGTAACAATAAGAACAAGTAAGATTTCATGAATCAACTGCAAGGTTTTGCTTCACGATGCCCTGGGCTCAAAACTAACCTGAGTTAAATACAACTCACATGGCAGTCAATGTGTTAAAACTGCAACCACCCTATACTCTCTATTCTCCATCCCTGTTTTATTTTTCTCCATAGGTCTTACTGCTATCTGATACACATTTTAGTTGACTTATTTATTTTGCTTTTTGTTTTATCTCTCCTTCCAAAATGTTAGCTCCAGGAGGGCAAGGATTTTTCTCTGTTGGTTTCACCGCTGAATCCCTAGTATCTAGAAAAATGCTCAGTACAAAGTAGGTACGCAAAGAAATATTTTTGAGTGAATGAGTAAATGAATAAATATAAACATGCACAAATGAACAAACAGCTTGTCGTTCCTTTCTGGCCATGAATTCCAATGGTCAAGATCTACTTTTAGACCAGGGGTGTGGACACATTTGTACTTTGCATTCTAGGATTCTGGGCGTTAATGAAGATTTTGTGCTTTGCATTCTAGGATTCTGGGCATATCTTCCCATTGGAGATGGAGTTGCGAAGGGCAGACGGAGATCCAGAGCTCAGAATGAGCCTCAGCCTTCCAGCCATAGTGTTAATTCTTCAAGCCTACAGCAAAATGGTGAAAGAGGAGCCTGAGCCTGAGCTCAAAAAGGGCCCTAGTTTACAGCATGAGAAGGGGCATGTGGACCCAAGGAGCTTCTCTGGAGGCATCAGAGACCAAGGACAACTCAGTGAAGGGATAAGGCATCCTTGTGACCACCCATAGAGTTTGTGAGTCCTTGGGAGCCTGGGGGTGATTTTGTCTTTTAGAGCGTGAGGATAATAGGAGAGAAAATTCTGAAAGAGGAAAGGGAAGTAGGATAACCAGGACTATCTCCCTGGTACAGAATTTATAGAATCATGGTATCAAATAGCAATGTTGAATGACAAAGGCAGCATAAGGGACCCAGAAAGATCTTTTAGATTCTGTATTTACCCATTTTTAAATTCAGTTATTTGCCTTTGCATTATTGAGTTGTAAGAGTTCTCTATATATACAAGTTTTTTATCAGATACATGATTTACAAAAACTATGAATTCCTATTTTGTGGGTTGTCTTTCCATTTTCTGATGGTGTCCTCCCATGAAGCATAAAAGCTGTTAATTTTGATGATGTCAGATTTGTCTACTTTTTTTCTTCTGTTGCTTGTGCTTTTGGTGTCATATCTAAGAAACCACAGCCTAAGCCAAGGTCAGAAACATTTACGTCTATGTTTTCTTCTGAAACTTTAATAGTTTTAGCATTTACATTTAGGTGTTTGATCCATTTTGAGTTAACTTTTGTATATGGCATGAGTTAGGGGTTCAACTTCACTCTTTTGCATGTGAATATGCAGTTACCTCGGCACCATTTGCTGAGAAAACTATTCTTTCCCATTGGATTGTATTGACACCCTTGTTGAAAATCAATTGACTGTAAATATGAAGGTTTATTTCTGGACTCTCAATTCTATTCCATTGATCTATATGTCTGTCCTTATGCCAGTAGTATACTGTCTTGATTACTATAACTTTCTAGTAAGTACTGAAATCAGAAAGTGTGAGTCCTCCAACTTAGTCCTTCTTCTTCTTCTTCTTTTCTTTCTTCTTCTTCTTCTTTTCTTCCTCTTCTTCTTCCTCTTCTTCTTCCCCTTCTTCTTCCTCTTCTTCTTCCTCTTCTTCCTCCTCCTCCTCCTCCTCCTCCTCCTCCCCCTCCTCCTCCTCCCCCCCCTCCTCCTCCTCCTCCTCCTCCTCCTCCTCCTCCTCCTCCTCCTCCTCCTCCTCCTCCTCTTCTTCTTCTTCTTCTTCTTCTTCTTCTTCTATTCTGGGTCCTTTGAATTTCCATATGAATTTTAGGATCAGATTGTCAATTTCTGCAAAGAAGTCAGCTGTGGTTTTGATAGGGATTGCATTGAATCTGTAGATCGATTTGGGGAGTATTGCCATCTTAAGAATATTGTCTTACAATCCATGAGTATGGGATGTCTTTATTTATATAAAGCTTCTCTAATTTCTTTCAACAATCCTTTGTAGTTTTAGTGTTCACGTATAGGACCTCTTTTGTTAAGTTTATTCATGAGTATTTTATTCTTTTGGGAATTGTAAGTTGAACTGTTTTATTTTCAGATTGTTCTTTACTAATGTACAGAAATACAATTTGTGTGTATTAATCTTGTGTACTGCAACCTTGCTAAACTCATTTATTAATTCTAATAGTTTTTCAGTGGATTCCTTAGGATTTTCTACATACAAGATCATGTCATCTGCAAATAAAGATAATTTGACTTCTTTGTTCCTAATCTGGATGCCATTTATTTAATTTTCTAGCCCAAGTTCCCTGGCTAAAACCTCCAATACAATGTTGAATAGAAGTCGTGAGAACAGAACTCCTTCTTGCTCCTGATCTTAGGAGGAAAGCATTAAGTCTTTCACCATTAAATATGATGTTAGTTGTGGTTTTTTCATAGATGTCCTTTATTAGATTTAGGAAGTTTGTTTCTATTCCTGGCTTGTTGAGTGTTTTTATAATGAAGGGATGTTGAATATTATCAAACACTTTTTCTGTATCTGTTGAGATGATCATGTGCTTTTTGTCATTTGTTCTATTCATATGGCATATTAAATTGATTTTTGGGGATGTTAAACCAATCTTGCATCCCTGGGATAAATCCCACTCGGTCATGATGTGTAATCCTTTTTATATATTGCTGGATTCAGTTTACTAGGTTTTTGTAGAGAGCTTTTGCATGCATATTCATAAAAGATATTGGTCTGTGGTTTACTTTTCTTGTGATGTCTTTATCTTGTTGGGGTATCAGGGTAATACTACTCTCATAGAATGAGTTGAAAAGTGTTCCCTCCTCTTACATTTTTTGAAAGAGTTTGTGAAGAGTTGGGTATTAATTCTTCTTTAAATTGTTGGTAGAAGTCACCAATAAAGCCATCTGGACCTGGGATTTTCTTTATGGGTAGTTTGTGTTTTGTTCCGTTTTCCTAATTCAATCTCTTGTTAAAAGTCTATTCAGATATTTTACTTCTTCTAGAGTCAATTTTGATAGTTTGTGTCTTTCTAGGAATTTGTCCATTTCCTCTAAGTTATCTAATTTGTTGGATTGAACAATACCATGTTCATAGTATTCTCTTATAATCCTTTTTTATTTCTGTAATGTCAGTAGTAATGTCCCCTCTTTCATTCCCAATTTTAGTAATTTGAGTCTTACCTCTTTTTTTCTTGGTCTATCTAAAGATTTGCCAATTTTGTTGACCTTTTCAAAGTACCAACTTTTGGTTTTATTAATTTTTATCTATTCTCTGTTTCACTAATTTCTAAGCAAATCCTTATTATTTCCTGCTTGCTTTGGATTTAGTTTGCTCTTCTTTTTCTTGTGTTCTTAATGTAGAAGGTTATGTTTTTAAATTTGATACTTTTTAAAAACATAGGCATTGACAGCTATGAAGTTTTCAGTTTCATCTGCATTCCATAAGTTTTGGTATGTTGTATGCCCCTTTTCATTCATCTCAAAATATTCTCTAACTTCCTTGTGATTTCTTCTTTTACCCATTGGTAATTTAGGGCTGTGTTGTTTAATTTCCATGTTTGTGAATTCTACAAATTTGTTATTAATTTCTAATTTACTTTATTATAGTCAGAGAATATATACTGTGTATGATTTCAATCCTTTAAATTTATTGGTTTGTTTCATGGCATATTATATGATCTATCCCGGAAAATGTCCCATGTGTGAACTTTAGAAGGTGTATTCTGCAGTTATTGGGTGGAGTGTAGGTCTAATTCATTTACAGTATTGTTCAGATCTTCCATTTCCTTATTGATCTTCTGCCTAGTTCTATCATTGAAAGTGGAGTACTGAGGTCTCCAACTTTTATTGTTGAATTATCTATTTCTCCCTTAAGTATGTCCATTTCTGTTTCATGTATTTTGGGGTGAATATATAATTGTTATGTCTTCCTGCTGTATCAATCCTTTTATCACTATAAAATGCCCCTTTAGTATCTTTTTGTTTGAAAGTCTATTTCAGTATAGCCACTCCAGCTTTCTTATGGTTGCTGTATGCATACTATATCTTTTCCCATCCTTTTACTCCCAACCTATTTCTATCTTTGAGTCTAAAGTGTATCCTCTATAAACAGCATATAATTGGATCTTGCCTTTTAATCCAGTCTTACAATCTAATTTTTTTATTGTTTAATCCATTCACATTTTATAGATATACTCATAGTTGAAACCACTGTTTCTTGAATACTCTATCTTCCCTTTGATCAGTTCCTTACTTTGATTTTTTTGATTTTTCTGGAGAAGTGCCTCAAGTAAATTTCTTATGTGTGGATGGTACCTTTTATGAATTCTTGAATGCCTAAAAATATGTCTTTTATCTTTACACGAAAACAATAAGAAGGTATAGAATTCTGGAGTCACAATCCTTTTTCCTCAGAACTCTGAAAATCTTTTACCATTGCCTTTTTTTTTTTTTTTTACTTTGAACAAATTTTTATTTTATTATTGTTACCATTGCCTTTTAACATTCAATGTTTGGGGGAGCAATCCAATGCCAGTCCATTTTTTTTCCTTGTTAATAGTCACACTTTTACTTATCTGATTTTAACATTTTCTTTTTATACTTAGAATTTATAAAAATCTACAAAATATTTCCAAGTGCAGTCCTTTTTTCAATTAATCCTGAACATAAATCAGGATTTTGACATAAAGATTTAAGTATTCAGATCAATAAAATCTTTTGATTATTTTTTTCTCCTCTATTATTTCATTCTGTATTTCTGGAACTCCTTTTACACAAGTATTGAATCATTTGATCTAGTTTCAAATCTTCCCTTGTCTTTTATGATTTTTGTCTTTTTTTTACTAAGCTCTAAAAGAGTTTCTGAAGAAAGCCTTTCATTAATTTGATAATGCTATTCAATTTTTTTTATCATACTTTGCATCTCCAAAAATTCCTTTTGCTTCTGATAATTCTGTTTCATAGTATCCTGCTTTTGCTTATATCATGGCCTTATCCTCTTAAATCTCACTGCAGTAACTTGGTTCACAATGTGTTACTTGTTCTCAGTCCTCACAGTTCTTCTCTTTCATGCTGATGAATTTCTTCATATTTCTGGAGATTTTTCTCAGAAATAAGGTCAAGACAGTTCAATGCCAATAGCTGAGAGTGAGCTTCATTAACAGTTCCTCATTCCTCATGTTGATGAACTGTGAGACCAAAGAGAAAGAAACTCTTGTGTGATCAATGGGTTGTTTATCTAACTGACCTTAGTTGCAGAAAATTAAGATAAACATCCTCAGTTTATGACATATTATCATCTTTAGTCTATGAAAAGCCTTCTTATTTTATTTATGCATGCATTTAGTTATCCCTTCCTTAATTTATAACCCCTTCTCCAACTGACTACCTGGAGATGCTGATCATCGCTGGGTCCCCACTCTCTGTGCCTACAGCTTGCGAGTGCAGGCTCCAGGCAGCACTGTGGAATCCCCACTCCCTGAAGCCTCCATCTGTGGTTAGAAGCTCAGGACTTGTCCCTTGGATCATTCTGCACTTACTGGTCCTTGTCTCTATCCCCTCCCTGATTCAACAGCTGCTGTGCGACTTAAGAGAGGTTGGGGCTGGGTGCGGTGGCTCACGCCTGTAATCCTAGCACTCTGGGAGGCCGAGGTGGGTGGATCGCTCAAGGTCAGGAGTTCGAGACCAGCCTGAGCAAGAGCGAGACCCCGTCTCTACTAAAAATAGAAAGAAATGATCCGGCCAACTAAAAATATATATAGAAAAAAAAATTAGCCAGGCATGGTGGCGCATGCCTGTAGTCCCAGCTACTCGGGAGGCTGAGGCAGAAGGATCGCTTAAGCCCAGGAGTTTGAGGTTGCTGTGAGCTAGACTGACGCCACGGCACTCACTCTAGCCCAGGCAACAAAGCGAGACTCTGTCTAAAAAAAAAAAAAAAAAAGAGAGGTTGGAATTAAGGGAATCCTTTTACCACTTTTTTGGCAAATATCCTCTCGAGGCAATGGGTTTCAATAAGCCACTGATTCCCCCCACAATGAGCTCTCCACTGACGCCTTTTGTTTTCGGGTATGGAAGGACTCTACTTTTATTTCTAGCACTGGCTTAGAGCTTTCCCTTTTGTTTCAGCTGGGATACTTCAATGGGATACTGGAAGAGAGAGGGAGCTACATGGCTTTATGTTGCCATCTGGTGTGTAAAATCTTTTTCTCTAGCTTATTTCTTCACAGTCCCATCAGAGGGAAAAGCTAAATCATAAGAATCAAAACGACACTAGAATTCTTCTCCATTACCAAGAAAAAGGCTACCGATGGCTAATATTCCTCTCTTATTTTTCTGATAGACCTGAGCAAAGTAGAAAAATACAAATGTGTCTCTATGAATAACTCTGAGTCAATGTGTTATCCAATTAATATCTTTCTCTCCACTTGACTGTTAAGCTACATAAAGGCAAAGAACATGTCAGCTTTGCTCAACACTATATCCCTAGTGTTTAGCATACTGTAGCTGACACATAGTAGGTATTCAATAAATGTTTGTTGAATGAATGAGCAAATCTTCACACACAAAAAATGGGCAGCCAGGTGAAATTGACAATGAAATGTAGGGCTTCCGCTAGAACCATGGTTCCATGTTCTGACCACAGGAACGGGACGTGGAACCTGGCTGCAGATCATTGTTTCCTAATGGCAATGGGACAAGGTGTCAGGGAATAATGTCCTGTTCTCCCTGCCCTGGCAGGCTTTGGACAACGAACTTAGAACCTGAGCCAGTTGAGAGCAAACCTTCAGGAGACACAGGGGCCAAAGAAGTATGTGCAATGACAACTGTGAGAAATGCCATAAAGCAGGGGTGCGTGGAAATAAAAAGGTATTTGATAGTGGAGTTGGCAGGGGTTGGCCTGGTCACAGAGTCGGGGAAGACTTTTCTGGGAACTTGAGATTAATACAGATCCACCAGGTGACAAAGGGAGGGGAAAACCATCCTACTCTTTCCTTCTGCCCTTATCCTTTTCCCCATCCTCATTCTACTCTTCCTGCCCTAGAATCCTGGAGGGTGACATAATTAGTGACAAATGAAGTATATGTTAGTTAAGGTATAGGCTATGCTGTTGAAACAAAGACCCAACAATATGGTAACTTACCTAAAATAACAGGCTTTTATTTCCCCTCACCTGTCCAGAGGTGAGCAGTCCAGGGCTGCAGGATTGCACTGCCCTCCCTGACATGTGGCTTCCATTTCTGGGTCCCAGGCAGCTGTTCGTGGCATTGCCATTTCCATGCCAGCAAGGAGGAGGAAAGAAAGGAAGTAGAGGGTGCCCTGCTTCTTTTTAAAGATGTGATCTGGCAGTTGCACATACCACTTCCTCTTATGTCCTCCTGGCCAGAATTTAGTCACATGACTATACCTACCTACAGGGAGGTAGGTACCTACAGGGAGGAAAATGTAGCCTCTGGCAGGGTGGAAAAGAATGGATTATGGAGGAAAATGAGCAGTTTCTACTGCAGAGGATGAGATCATTAATCCAGGGAAATAAATTTATCCCTCAATGCCTCTTAACACTCACCTAAATGTCGACAGACATTCCTATTTCACGGGCTAGAGCAGGAAATCTGATGGCCCACCCAGTCTCAAACCATAGTAAATGATCTACTCCAGAGTTTTCCCAAACTCCCACTATTTTAGAACCACTTCTACCATTTTTATCATCCATGTCCCGTGCAAAATCATGTCACAGCCCTTGTACCAGAGGTGCACATACCCTTCCTGTCAGTCCTACACACTTCTTGCAGATCCTCCGGACTCATTCATGATCTTCTCCCTTGTGTAACAGGAAAATGTATTCCAGAATTAAACATTGCAATAATCAGAGAACCTTAAACCAGAGGTTCTCAACCCTCTCTGCACATCAGAATCACCTGGGGAACATAAAAATACACTAGTATTCAGGCCTCACCTTAGAACAATCAAATCAGAATCTCTAGGTGAGCGTTATGGACTTCAGCAATTTTTATTAATAAAAGCTCCCCAGGGGACCTTAATGTGCAAGAGGGAAGAGATCCAGTGCATTAACATTCAGTGCATTAAATTTCCATAAAGGGCAGGAAAGGTCTGTTCTCTTCTACTTCATAAGAAGAGACTTGCTCGGCCCTGGCTTGGGTGGGGGTGGTTCATCTCATTAACCTAACATCACATTTATGCTCCTCCTTGGTAGGGAGGGGAGGCAAGATGGATTTCTTTTCCTCAGTGGGTCTATAGGACAGAAGATGTGGATTTTCCCCAAGGCCATTCAGCAAGTCAACAAGCTCCTAACTCCCACTCCAAAGCTCAACCCACATGACTTTTTCAGTGTAGCTCAAGGCTGGGTCACTGAGTTCCACGGCCTCTCCTCATCTACTCACCTGGGATGAAGGTCAGGGAAATAACTGCTAATCCAACCAATACCAAGCACCAAACATTCTTCTAAGTACTTTACATATATGAAACTGAGGCATGAAAATGTTCAAACGATTTGGCCAAGGTCACACAGTTAGCAAGTGATAAAACTAGGATTTGAACCCATGCAGTCTGGCTCCAGAATCCATGATCTTGACTGCTATACCAGACCATTTCCGCTGCAGGAAGGAGGTGGCTATTTCCATTGCTGTGATTATAGGTCAGAAAGAAGCCAATATTGGATACAGACTGAACCAAGATTTGCTGAGCATCTACATGTGCTGGGAAATTTCCAATTTACCTCCCAAGAAGGTTCTGAAGCAAAGATGTTCAAGTCCCCCAGCCTCTCATCCACTATTCTATACTGGAGCCCCTCTAGAACATCTCTGCCCTAGCCTGCTTTCTGAGATTGCTCTAGGGGGCTGCTTTCCCTCCCTTCCTGTTCCCAGGAGGGCTCAGCAAAGACCGGTCACCCAGCTCTGACCACAGTAACTTCTCCTGCTCTCACTGGGTGTATGGACCAAGCCACTGCCCAGAGACAAGCTGGCCGCCTGCAGCCTACAGGAAGGGTCTGGCTGCTGAATCTCCATTAACCCCAACACGCGGGCTCAAGATAAGGCATTCAGGGAACACAAGAGTGGCTGGTTAAGTAGAAAGTACCACGCGTGTCACCCTTTTGTTACTCCCTTTCTGCATTGTCACTGTGACAAGCTCTGCCTGACACAGGGGCATTAATTTTTCATGCCACCCTGCTACAGACACACAGCTTCGCTTGGAGCAATAATAAATGAAATGCAAATGTAGCTGGAAGCCCAGTGCTGAGATGCTGAGGCTACAGGTCATATCATGCTTCCAACTCCTTCTCCTGTCCCTGTAACACCTTCAGTCGCTGCTTCACATCTGCTCTTGTGGCTCCACGAAGCAAAAGCTGACTGCCCAGGAAAGGGAATACAATATTCTCAGCTGGTAGCAGGAAAGTTGATTAAGAAAAATTCACTCCCTCAACACAGCTTCTGATCTCTTGTTTATCTTCATTTGAACCATCCTGGGTAGATGTGTTTTAATTGCAAGCCACTTCCATTCTTTTTCTGGAAGCAGGCAGGGCATAAATTATAAAATAAATAAATGATTAAGAAACATCTAATTATTGTGATTAGTTTCTTACTTGAAGGTACTTCCAAGCTGCTTCTTATTAAAGTCATTCATCAAGGAGCCACCGTGCCCTTTCCAGAGGCTCTGCTCCCAGGCCCAGTGCAGCCCTCGCTGTCTCATGCAACTCGCAGTGCCTAACAAACACGGAGAATATTGATGGCTGCAAATCCCTCCCTGAGCCTAAACTCCAGCATGATGGATGGGTACTTCCCTAAACATGGCGAATATTTCTCCAGCCATTCATCAGCCCAGCCACAAATACAGGTGTCAGCCCGAGCAGACGTCAGACTCTAACTGCCTTCTCCAGAGCATACGTAGAGAGAAAAGCTCCCATTTCCCACACAGGGACCTCATCAATTTTTCATGTGCTGCAGTCCCTTGACTTATTAAATATTTATGACAATGTCATTATTTACCAAACAAGCCACCAGGCTGCATCTGAGGCCCCCCAGTGCAAGACTCTGAGTGTATGTAGCAGAGAGCGCCCCTCAGCTCCCCTGTTCCTCTGGAGAACCTTTTTAGTAGGGGGGTTGGGACCAGCAGGTGGGTTTCTCTGCCTTCCTTCGAAAATGCCTAAGGCCTTGCCTACGTTTTAATACCTCTGGCAACTTCAGGGCCAGAGGTGCAGCACCCTGCTGGAGACTAAAGGACAGTGAAGCCAGGGGTGTCATTGAGCTGGGGACCCAGCCTTGCTGTTCTGAGTTGTCACACTGACCTCCCCTTTCCCCTGATCCACCCTCCAAGTCACTCTCCTCTCTGATTCCACGGTCGGGAGCTCCAATGCTTCCAGGTAATGGCAAACGATAAAAGCCTCTAGGCAACAAAGAACCTCATTCGCTCCACAGATTCACGGAGCACCAGCTGGTGCACGGCACTGCCTCAGGTGCTAGGGATGACACGACGTGGCAGACACCGTGGGCTGCCTCCCCAGCACTCGCCCTCCCCGTGTCTTCTGTGCCAGAGCCCAACCTCAATGCCCAACACTGGCTGGAAATGCCAAGAGTCTTCCTTGGCTTTCCTCGCAACTTGGTCATGGGCAGGTGATCTGAGGTTAGGTGTTCAGAGAGCAGACGTGGTTCTGAAGAATAGTTTCCTTTCTGGTGAAAAGAGACCTAGGTAGAGAAAGCCCCCACCCTCTTCAGCTGGATGTTACAGCACTTTCAGAACTGTGGCAGCCAGGGAAGGCAAGTCTGAGGACAAATGCCAACATGCTGAGAATGGCAGGAGAAGACTATGAGCCTTGGTCCTTGATGGCACAGCTGAGGCACTGAGCCAGCCCCCGCACCTGCCCTGCCTCTGGACTTCTCATTAAGTGAGGCTTTTAAAATGTCTTTCTTTCGCCATTAGAATACCGCAGTAATATAAATTGTTACAGGCAAGATCCACTGATGGATGCTAAAATTAGTGGGCTGATGTTTGAGAAGAAACAGGATATTTGCATGGCCTAAAAAAAGTATCTCCGCCAAGATATGTATTAATGATGAAGGAGAAAATAGTGCCTTTACAGGGGTGACTCCCACCTTAACCAAGTGATCAAGGTTAATATCACCAGTAATAAGACATATTGATGCCCTATTAACCCCCTTATGAAGCACTGAGAGGGGCACGTTGCTTTTGTGATATTCTTGCCGGAAAATGCAAACCCTCAATCTAATCATGAGGATACGTGAGATAAACCCCAAATTGAGGGACATCCTATATAAGTGGTGAATACTCTTCAAAAGTGTCAAGGTCATGGAAGACTGAGGAGCTGTCACAGACTGGAGAGACTAAGGAGACATGACAACTAAATGCAATGTAGTATCTGAGACTGTCTTCTGGAATAGAAAAGAAGGTAGGAAAAACTGGTGAAATCCAAATACAATCTGTAGTTTCTAATAATAGTATTGTACCAACATTGATTTCTGATTTTCATGATTGTACTGTGGTTATCCAAGCTGCTGACATTAGGGGAAGCTGGCTGAAGGGTATATGGGAATTCTTTGAACGACTTTTATAACTTTTCTGTCTAAAATTATTTAAGTTCTAAAAAACCAACCCAAGGAGGCTCTCCTAAATTGTTACCAAAAAGTAGAAACTTCATCACTTCCTGAATTTGCTATAGTAAAGGTTACTCAGAGATTACAAAGAAAGGGACTTTATCAATCTAGGATTCCCCTTCCAGTAACTGCATTAGGAAAGGCAGTTGTATATGTTGATTAAGTTTTACTATTTAATATAGTGTAGAATATTGGAGTAATAACCAGAAAAAAAACAAGCTTTGAAATAAAACAGGCCTAGGTTCATATTCAAGATCCACCTTTTGTTTCCCAGGTGATTTTTAGGTAAGTATGCCACTGGGTTATATGACATAATGAAAAAATTTATCACCATGGGAGAGGAGAACCCTGTCCTCTGCGTAGCAAATGCTGGCGAGGGTGAAAAGCATAGCTCAGACCAGACCAAACCAAGACTGAATTCCAGAGGGTTTTGCATGTAGATCCAACCTGCCCAGAGAGGAAACCTACCGAAGAAGACCCATGTGGAGAATGCCTAAGGCAGAGAACAGGGCTGCAGAGAGGAAAACGGAAACATCCACCTGGGAGGACTCCGTAGCCCCCCTGGGGAAGGGGAAGGGAATACTGGAGGTGGGAGGCAGGCCTCAGCCACACCCTGCCGGGTCAGAGTGGCTCAGAACCACTCATGGGCCAGTTTAACACGCAGGACCATGTGGCCCTGGCCAAGGAGCTTAATCCTGCCTTTACTTTCTTCAGAAAGATTTACAGAGGCAGGAAAAGTGCTCAGAGACGTTGACCATTCAAGTATTTGAAAGTAATCTTCCAAGTTCTAAGGAGACAGGCAAAATGATCCTTAAATATTTGCGTAACTATTAAATCTACATATTTTATGACATGTCAACACTTTCAGGCATAATGAAGCCTCTTGAATAATCAGTATACTACATGTTTAAACTCTTTAATAGAACCTAAAGCAAAATTTTACCAAATTAGAGAGGTTTTTAAGTGCTGTACCTTAGGTATATGGCACGTGGTTCACATTCGTCCTCTGTTAGGAACACCGTCTCCCTGCCCCAACCCTAAACCACAATCCTGTGCTTTAGGAAAACAGTATCTGCTCCATGATCTATATTCAAGTTTCTGGGAACAAATGATGGCTGGCGGTACTCGCCTAAATGGAAACCCCTGCTGACACTGTGCTCCTCAACTCATATTGAATAGGCATCTCCACACTCAGAGAAGAGACACTAAGAACCTGCAGGCTGGACTTTTAAGATACACTTGATAATGGCGATCTTTAGTGCCCCCAAGTGGCCACAAGTGACATGACATCCTCCATAGGGACTGCTATCTGGATAGCTGGAAACAGATTACTGGAAAAGGATAGTTAAAAACGAAGATACTAAGTATCAGGGGTGAGAGAAGGCTCAGAAAAGAACAGTTTTCTGTTCTACACTGCTGTGTCCTCTCAAGTCTGGTAAAAGAGGGAAAATAATGTGAAATGTTGAAAGACTGTTGGAATTGAGTCAGAATGTGAGTTTTTATCCAGCTCCATGGCCCATGACAAATTGCCTATGATCTGTCATGCACAAAGTGGGAGTAATAATCCCTGATTGTGAAAGTTATATAAGCATGGATGTGATTTTTTGTTTTGAACTTTTACATGGAGAGTTATCTGTATGCATCTTTCTGAAACTTGCTTTTTAAATTTAACACAGCAATTTTAAACCATTTTGTAGAGATTGATGCAGTACAAATATTATTAGTCAACAGCAAAAAGATACTGGCTGCCAAGGGGGAGAAAGGAGGAATGTGGCTTGCAGAGGACATCATGTAATAAATTTATTATATTTTGTTACATTTTCCACTTTCTCTTAATTCCAACTGTATACTGTATATTCAACTGCTGTTTCAGAAATAAAATGTTTTAAACATAAAAATATAAATTCTGCTTCTTAAAAGTGCATACACCTTGAATAATAAAACATACAAATAAATAACAGAAGTCAGTGACACAGCTCATGCGCTTTGTTCTAAAATAATTTAAAATGGATGATACACTTTTCGTCCAGCCTCTAGGAAAGACATCTGCCTTCCATATTACTGTACAGCTAAAAAAGAAAATTACACAGAAATCACTATCAATGGTGTGGAATAATACCAACGCATTTTGTGTACAGTGATATGACATGCAGCTTTTAAGACAACTATAGAAATCCCCAAGTAAAAACTCAAGAGTTCAATCAAGAACTATTTTTGTAGTGGGGCCTGAATTCAATTTTAACCAGTGGTGAGAGGCACAGTTGGTGAGCAAACCCATATGGAACACAAGTACATATCTGAAAGGCCTACACAGAGAACTCCAACTTCGGAAACGCTGTAACTGCCTTTCCATTTGGTATAATGACACCACACCACTTAGAATAGCACCTAGGAAATTTCATATTGCATTTTCACGATTGCAACAGTATCACTACTCTGGGTGGCCTTTCTAAAGAAGCATTTCCAACTTGGATTTTTACCTACATCTTTATTCCTTAAAATGTTGAAAACACCAGGCAAATTATGTGTGTGTGTTTTGTTTTGTTTTGTTTGTAAGCAGGAAGAAACCACTTGAACACAGATTATTTTGAAGATGTTGTAGTGCTTTTAGCTCACCACAGATTAAAACTCAATTTTATTTGCCTCCATAGGTAACATACAGTCCCAAGTTTTTGGATGTGTGGTTTCTTGATTTTTAAAAATAACTTGAAAAAATAGCAACAAAGTTCCCCCCCTCCCAAAAAAAAGACTCCAAATAAAATGCTTCACATTCATTTTCAAACTAAAAAAGAATTCCTGAAACAACATTCTGGATAAGAACTACAGAAGAGAATAAGCTAAGTAGGAAATTCAGTGGCAGCCTGGGGTTTGCTATTATAATTACCACAAAAAGGTCAAAAGCAGGGACGGTTTTCCAAGGCTAGAAAGGTGGTTTTCTATTTTCATCTTCAACATTTTCTAACTCAGAATGACTTCCCTATTCCCGCATACTGGGGCAAAGGCTCTGGGACCGGCACGAGCCCACGGGGCGCTCCGCCTGCTCCAGTAACCAACACCACCAATTCCCACCAGACTGGAAAGTGCTGGGCCACCCACAAAATGCTCCAAGCTCCCAAATTGGGCCTTGAGTCAGAAAGGCTCCCAATTTCAAACAGGAGTTTGATATCAGTAGTTCTCAATTTTTTTTTTCTTTTTTGTCTCTCCAACACAAATGAGGAATCGGAGTCACTCCTAAGGACCTCCCAAGGCAGTGATTCTCGCCATAATTCTCAGTAATCACAGTGGTTCTCAATTCTGACTGCAAATTGAGACCCACGAGCTTTAAAATATATGCTAGTTCCTGGGACCTGTCCCTACACCAAATTAGATCAAAAACTTGGGAGTGGGGCCCAGGCACTGTATTTCTAAAACTTCCTTGCATCATTCTAGTGAATGTTGGGCTTCACAATCTCAGACAAGGCAGAGAACATGTGTGAGATTCAAAAACCCCTCTCAAGTCTGCTATGAACCCCCTTCCTCCCCCAAACCGGGAAACACTGGTTTGAAATGAATGTGAGATGGATCTAGAACCTAACCCACTGTACAACACTACCATAAATTCCACGGGCTTAGCCTTATCATGACTAGTAGTTGGGAAGCTCTAAAGTTTTCCAAAACAGCTCTAAGTCTCTACAAAAACATTTCAAAATTATTAGCACTATTTGAAGCCACATTCTTTCCTTGTGACCACAATAGAATCCTAGGAGATATAAAAAATTAAAATCTATAGAAAAATGGCAGGTTATTTGTAGAACAAAATACTTTAAGAAAGTCTTCAGGCTAAATACAGTATATACACCAACAATGTATGTTTGACATATCCAATTCCATTCCTGCTTGCAAAATACTTATTTTCACACGTTCTCCCCAATGATCAAAACAATCAGCGAAGAGAAATATATGCAGAGCAAAACAAGCAATCACATTCATGCTCTTCTACACTAATGATTAAGACACATTTTAAAAATTACAAATTTAAAAATAGAGCTCCATGATCTAAAAGTTACCTTTTTTTAAAACTTAACATTTAGTGTAGTCTCTCTGTTTTACTTAGTTGCTTGCATAGGTAGTCAGAGCATGCTTTCAGAGTTATGTGGAGGCCATGCAAAATTGTTTTCATTAGTTGGGGAAGAAAATGATTAGTCATGCTCAAAATGCAGCTGCAAAAATAAACACTTTGAAAGTTGATCAAAAGGCAGTGTGAGACAATGAGTGGTCATTTAAATAAAAGCATTTGCATTTCCCCTCAAAATACGTAGTCAGGTTTAACAATAATGTACCCTTTATGAAATTAACGACAAAGACAGCCCGCACAGTAACAGCTTTTTGTGTTTATGATAGGCACTGGTTTTTGTCTGCAAATTTTGCCCTTCTCAACTCCAAATAAGACAAAGTTCCACGCGCCTCCAGAATATGCGTTTTATTAAAACTGTGCTTATGATTTTGCATACTATCTCAAAAATCCAACCCAGAAACACTGGTTATCTTTGTATCCAATAATTATAATAACCTACATAGGAAACAATTAACTTCAGCTGTTCAGTAATTTGTCGGAATGAAATTTAACATCAGATGCCCATCTTTTAAAAACACATTTATTTGAA